>OX392493.1:0-307500 GCA_947623365.1 Achlya flavicornis
TACCTAACCTAACCTAACCTAACCTAACCTAACCTAACCTAACCTAACCTAACCTAACCTAACCTAACCTAACCTAACCTAACCTAACCTAACCTAACCTAACCTAACCTAACCTAACCTAACCTAACCTAACCTAACCTAACCTAACCTAACCTAACCTAACCTAACCTAACCTAACCTAACCTAACCTAACCTAACCTAACCTAACCTAACCTAACCTAACCTAACCTAACCTAACCTAACCTAACCTAACCTAACCTAACCTAACCTAACCTAACCTAACCTAACCTAACCTAACCTAACCTAACCTAACCTAACCTAACCTAACCTAACCTAACCTAACCTAACCTAACCTAACCTAACCTAACCTAACCTAACCTAACCTAACCTAACCTAACCTAACCTAACCTAACCTAACCTAACCTAACCTAACCTAACCTAACCTAACCTAACCTAACCTAACCTAACCTAACCTAACCTAACCTAACCTAACCTAACCTAACCTAACCTAACCTAACCTAACCTAACCTAACCTAACCTAACCTAACCTAACCTAACCTAACCTAACCTAACCTAACCTAACCTAACCTAACCTAACCTAACCTAACCTAACCTAACCTAACCTAACCTAACCTAACCTAACCTAACCTAACCTAACCTAACCTAACCTAACCTAACCTAACCTAACCTAACCTAACCTAACCTAACCTAACCTAACCTAACCTAACCTAACCTAACCTAACCTAACCTAACCTAACCTAACCTAACCTAACCTAACCTAACCTAACCTAACCTAACCTAACCTAACCTAACCTAACCTAACCTAACCTAACCTAACCTAACCTAACCTAACCTAACCTAACCTAACCTAACCTAACCTAACCTAACCTAACCTAACCTAACCTAACCTAACCTAACCTAACCTAACCTAACCTAACCTAACCTAACCTAACCTAACCTAACCTAACCTAACCTAACCTAACCTAACCTAACCTAACCTAACCTAACCTAACCTAACCTAACCTAACCTAACCTAACCTAACCTAACCTAACCTAACCTAACCTAACCTAACCTAACCTAACCTAACCTAACCTAACCTAACCTAACCTAACCTAACCTAACCTAACCTAACCTAACCTAACCTAACCTAACCTAACCTAACCTAACCTAACCTAACCTAACCTAACCTAACCTAACCTAACCTAACCTAACCTAACCTAACCTAACCTAACCTAACCTAACCTAACCTAACCTAACCTAACCTAACCTAACCTAACCTAACCTAACCTAACCTAACCTAACCTAACCTAACCTAACCTAACCTAACCTAACCTAACCTAACCTAACCTAACCTAACCTAACCTAACCTAACCTAACCTAACCTAACCTAACCTAACCTAACCTAACCTAACCTAACCTAACCTAACCTAACCTAACCTAACCTAACCTAACCTAACCTAACCTAACCTAACCTAACCTAACCTAACCTAACCTAACCTAACCTAACCTAACCTAACCTAACCTAACCTAACCTAACCTAACCTAACCTAACCTAACCTAACCTAACCTAACCTAACCTAACCTAACCTAACCTAACCTAACCTAACCTAACCTAACCTAACCTAACCTAACCTAACCTAACCTAACCTAACCTAACCTAACCTAACCTAACCTAACCTAACCTAACCTAACCTAACCTAACCTAACCTAACCTAACCTAACCTAACCTAACCTAACCTAACCTAACCTAACCTAACCTAACCTAACCTAACCTAACCTAACCTAACCTAACCTAACCTAACCTAACCTAACCTAACCTAACCTAACCTAACCTAACCTAACCTAACCTAACCTAACCTAACCTAACCTAACCTAACCTAACCTAACCTAACCTAACCTAACCTAACCTAACCTAACCTAACCTAACCTAACCTAACCTAACCTAACCTAACCTAACCTAACCTAACCTAACCTAACCTAACCTAACCTAACCTAACCTAACCTAACCTAACCTAACCTAACCTAACCTAACCTAACCTAACCTAACCTAACCTAACCTAACCTAACCTAACCTAACCTAACCTAACCTAACCTAACCTAACCTAACCTAACCTAACCTAACCTAACCTAACCTAACCTAACCTAACCTAACCTAACCTAACCTAACCTAACCTAACCTAACCTAACCTAACCTAACCTAACCTAACCTAACCTAACCTAACCTAACCTAACCTAACCTAACCTAACCTAACCTAACCTAACCTAACCTAACCTAACCTAACCTAACCTAACCTAACCTAACCTAACCTAACCTAACCTAACCTAACCTAACCTAACCTAACCTAACCTAACCTAACCTAACCTAACCTAACCTAACCTAACCTAACCTAACCTAACCTAACCTAACCTAACCTAACCTAACCTAACCTAACCTAACCTAACCTAACCTAACCTAACCTAACCTAACCTAACCTAACCTAACCTAACCTAACCTAACCTAACCTAACCTAACCTAACCTAACCTAACCTAACCTAACCTAACCTAACCTAACCTAACCTAACCTAACCTAACCTAACCTAACCTAACCTAACCTAACCTAACCTAACCTAACCTAACCTAACCTAACCTAACCTAACCTAACCTAACCTAACCTAACCTAACCTAACCTAACCTAACCTAACCTAACCTAACCTAACCTAACCTAACCTAACCTAACCTAACCTAACCTAACCTAACCTAACCTAACCTAACCTAACCTAACCTAACCTAACCTAACCTAACCTAACCTAACCTAACCTAACCTAACCTAACCTAACCTAACCTAACCTAACCTAACCTAACCTAACCTAACCTAACCTAACCTAACCTAACCTAACCTAACCTAACCTAACCTAACCTAACCTAACCTAACCTAACCTAACCTAACCTAACCTAACCTAACCTAACCTAACCTAACCTAACCTAACCTAACCTAACCTAACCTAACCTAACCTAACCTAACCTAACCTAACCTAACCTAACCTAACCTAACCTAACCTAACCTAACCTAACCTAACCTAACCTAACCTAACCTAACCTAACCTAACCTAACCTAACCTAACCTAACCTAACCTAACCTAACCTAACCTAACCTAACCTAACCTAACCTAACCTAACCTAACCTAACCTAACCTAACCTAACCTAACCTAACCTAACCAGTCGCGAACCATCCGCGCCCGCGAGCGGATCATTTTTAGCCTTGCTCCGCGCTTAAAAAATCAAAAAAGTGGTAAAAAGTGATCGTACAGTGCCGTGCCATATATCAAAAGACGCGTCTCTGCGAGCCCGTTCGTTTGAGGTATCGTACTTGGAAATCCGATCACGCGACAAAAAGTTATTAGTGAGAAAGTGTTTCATAACCTCTAAAACAAACGTGTTTTTACATAAAAGTGCGTACGGCGTAAGATTTATCGCTACAACATAGTGTTTTGTAAATGTAGGAACTTGTGTCTTTGTGCCGTGCTAATTTCTGTGGATTTTTGGATTTTTCATGTGAGCCATTCCAAAGTTATCAACATTTTCCTCAAAACCACGTGTTTGCTAAAACCGTCAATTTTCAAGTTATAAAGGTCAAATTTTAATAGTATGTTTAAAGTGCTCTCATTAACTATAATTTGTGTTTAAAATAATTTTATCATTTATACTTTTTCAAAACAAAGTGCAGTTCGGTTGAAAATATTATTTCAAAAACTTTCACATTTTTTTATTCGAGATCTTCAGCGACAACCCCCCTATTTTTAATTTTTATTAAATCGTCTTTATACTCTAGTATAATAACATATTTTTAGAATCCACGCGACTCTATTATTAGATTTCTCCGAGTTATATTACTAGCGAAGGGGAAAAATTCGATCTACATTATTAACTTTGTTTGCCCTTGAATCTAAATTGAGTGGCCGTTGGACTGTTTAGCCATACCACTTCGTTCTCAATTAGTGTAATAGTGATCACCTTCACCATCTTACGTAGTACGGACCTCTTGGAGTACCATAAAAGCGGTCCAATAAGGCGGATTCTTCACATCTGCCTCTCATCAGTCCACCAGTGCCACCGAGCTGCTGCGGTTTCTCACAGCCCACGCTCGCCGCCCGTCCTGCCCTTAACCATTCGTCAAGGAGCGCTGGGGGCGAAGAGCATCTCGGCAGTAAGAAAATTGCGGGAGCATAGGTGCTTCGGGAGCAGATTCTAACCATCAACCGGGAAAAACGCGTCTGGGTTTGCGACTCTTTATTCATATGGACTGATAATTATTTTTATTTGTGCTCGTTACTTGTGTGTATCCTTTAGCATCAATTTGTTTTATTATCTTAATACCAGTTCTTGATTTAACTGCAATTTTCAAATTTAAAAATTCCATACTCGCCAATCTGAACTTTGCTTCCCTTTGGGGCCTGATCCTCATGAGATGGGCAGGTTCTGACTTATTTATCAAATAACAGATATCCTTACCTTCACTTAACAGTTATCATTATATTTTTATCTGCATTTTTTACGTAGCTATTCCATTACTCGTAATTCATTAATTTTGCTCTCTTTTTTGGATCTTCAAATCCTAATCCCCTGTCAACCCTGAATAGCTGACTGAATCTGTGAGTGGCACTCCAACTAAATCTTGCCCTTATTCATTAATTTGGGCTTGGGACATCCAAAATCGGTCTCGTTCTCTGATTACCACTCTATTTGCAGATTGGTACCAACATTTTTAAATCCTAGGGCCAGATATCTAGGTCTTCGGTAAGGAAGACATCTGCTTCATTATTTTTTATCGCATCCGCAATTTACTCAGCTTCGGATACCAGCTTTCAAATCTCTTCTAGGTTTTACTGTTCCTGGTAAACAATTCACCAAACGAGAAACGGGACCCTGACGCCATTCGCGGATATCGTTGCTTTGCTCATAGCTTCCAAACCAGGCGTCCAATCGAAAATCCGAGCAGATTTTCGTTCATGTTACGATGAAGCTCTTTTAGGGTCTATCCGCCATATGGTACGGGTCTGGTCTTCCTAGCCTAAGTTTTGTTTACATTTCTATCGATAACTTTTTAACTACATCAGCCCTGGTAGATGTCAAACTTGTTTTAGATTCTAGGCTTCCCCCTCTAACTGGCTGACACTTGTCCCGACCTTGAACTCCTCGATTTGGGAATTTGGGGACAGCCTTGGTGGGTTTTCTGGTGCCGGCGGTTGGAATTCTTTGTGGCCTCAAGTAATACATCTGTCCCGAACGCTGACTCCTGGGATACTTCGATATGGCAAGCCTGCCCGATATGAATACAGCTAGGGTTGAATCCCCCGACATGAATACAGCTAGGGTTGACCCCCCCGACAGGAATACATCTAGGATTGACACCACCGACCTGAATACAGTTGGGGCTGCCCCCCCCAACATGAGCACATCTGGGGTTGAACCCCCCCCCAATCTGAATACAGTTGGGGCTCCCCCCCCTAGCATGATAGCGGCCAGGGCCGATAGGATTATTGAACTGGCAAATATAATACTGCATGAAATTACAAAAGAAAAAAGCGTACGCAAAGACTCCAAACAGGAGATAATCAGGTCTGCTAGGGAAATTAGGAGCATTCTTGACTCAACCGGCGATGCGTTAATACAGAACTCACAACTCTCCTGCTCTCCACCGAACACTTTTAAAGAGGATCTCCGGGACGTTGAGGAGACAATTGTTTCTAGGGTTACACAGTCAGTCACCCAGGCAGTCTCTGACTTGTTTAGCGGACGGATCGAGCAGGGTCCAATGGACATCAACAAGACAACATATGCTCAAGTTGCGGCTGAACATGGAAAGACTCCGACCAGGCACGGTAAGGCCAACCCAGCACTTGTAATAGAGGCTAGCAAGACCGAGCCTAATATCAACATCGCAGCGGATTGGAAGAAAGAGATCTCATTTCGCTCGGTTGGTTATGCCCCCACAAAAATTAAATCTCTGCCCGGTAACAGACTTAGATTAGAATTTAGTGAAGCATCACAAAGAGATGAAACTATCCGGCGTATAAACGGTCATAGTCGTTTGAGTGCTGTGCCTGCAAAAAATTTAAAACCCATGTTAATCCTTAAGGGCATCTCCAGGGACACCCACCCCGACGACCTCGTGGATGTCGTTATCAATCAAAATGATTGTCTCAGAACTGCTGGCTCGGATGACTTCACCCCCTGTTTTACTAAGCCGAATAGAAACAGCGCTCTTTACAACGCTGTATTCCGATTGTCTCCTCACCTCTGGCGCAATGTTATCAAATCAGAAAGACTGAACGTGGATCATTCCAGAGTCCACGTCGAGGAGTATTCCTCGTTCAGACAGTGCATGAGATGCTTAAAATATGGTCATACAGAAAGCAAATGCTCAGCTTCCCACGCTATATGCCCATACTGCGCAGATACCACACACAAATATAAAGAATGCCCCAATAGAAGACTCCCCAACCTCTCCAAATGTTACAACTGTGTGCAGCAAAACATAAGATATAATACTAACACAAACACCTCCCACTACGCTAATTCTGAACAGTGCCCAGGTATTCGGGCCATGAAAAATTCACTCATTGACAGGACAGACTATGACTAACTTTCCCAGAAACAATAACCACATTAAATTCATACAATGCAATGTTGCACACGGCTATTACGCACAAAACGAACTCTTTCAATATTCTTTCTGTAATAATATTCAGGTTATTTTTCTCACCGAACCCTTCTTAAATTCCTCCCGTAGAGTCAACTCCATCCCTGGCTACAGGGTATATCAATTCTCTTCCGATAGGGACGTCAAGGCCTGTATCATCATTAAGGATGACCTAGGTGCAAGTCTTGGCGTCACGCAACACTCCTCTCCCAATTTATGCATTGTAAAGCTCTGTACTTCTGATGGTGAGATTTATCTTACCAGTGTTTATGTCGAGCCCAGAAACGACAAGTATGGTACTCTCAACCGACTTGATCTTTTTCTTAACGCCTCACATGACTCTGAGCACATTGTGGGGGGGGACTTCAATGGATGGCATGATCAGTGGGGATCGACCGAGTCCAACAGGAGGGGTCACGATGTATCAGAGATCATGATGCTCTATAACCTGACTCCCTGTAACGTGGGCAAAAACTTTACGTTTGAGACCGTGACCATGGGAGTGACCCGTGGTTCTATAATCGATGTAACATTCGCCACCGACTCGCTGGCCTCGGGCATCCAGGACTGGCGCGTCGACGAAGCCGTATGCCCCATGTCGGATCACCACGCCATCCTATACACCCTTAAGCTCGGCAAACGCCATAATATGACCAAGAATAGAAAACTATCGACATTCGCCTACAACACCAGCATGGTCAAGGACTGGGATCCTATCGGCGAGGCGTTTGCCGAGGAAATGGCTAGGGAGGGGTTATCCGATGTGGAGATTGGGTCACTTGACGAACCTGGAATTGAGCGCTTTCTGCAACGCACCACTGAGACCATCCAGCAGGTCTGTTGCAGACACTTAAAGCGCCCTAAGAAAGGGATAACCAGAAGAGAATGGTGGACTGACGAACTTACTGACCTTAAAAGGAAAGTTATAGCAAACCACCACCTAATCCACTCTCTAAAGAGGAAGAAGCTACCATTGGATGAAGCCCTTGATACCAGGACAGAACTTCGATCTAAATATGCCAACACTCTTAGAACTGCCCTAACCACCAGTTTCAGAAAGTTTTGCAGCGCCCAGGACAAGGAAGACGTGTGGTCCCTCACTAACCGATTGCTCAAGACCGCCTCACCGGCCCAGCCTCCATCTACCATTAAGAAGATTGACGGTAATTACACCACCTCCAGCCTGGAGACGGCTACAGCTTTCCTTGACCATTATTACCCAAATGATGATGGTCAAGAGGACACCACAGCCCAGGCAGATGTGCGGGCGGAAGCATACTCAGCCCCTAACACCCCGGACGACCCACCCTTTACCACTGAAGAGGTCCTCTCCGTCATAAAGGGAATGAATCCTAATCGAGCCCCAGGATCTGACCACCTAACGTCTGACATTTGCCTGTGCTTCATCAACACCTTTCCACAGCTTTTCACTGCAGTCATGAACCGTTGCCTCCATCTGGGGTATTTTCCAGTTATTTGGAAGGAGGCGTATGTCAAAATCATCCCGAAGCCCGGTAAAAGCACATACACAGACACTGCTTCATTTAGACCTATTGGCCTTATCAGTGTCTTTGGTAAGACCCTGGAAAAGCTAATCACCCGAAGACTCACTTACCACCTAAACACCACCAACTCATCAAGCGAGAGACAGTTTGGATTTAAGGAGCAGATTTCCACTAGCGATGCACTCCACCGTATAGTAACTAACATCACGGCCCTTAAAAGTAAAGGAGAGCAGGTGCTTGCTGTATCATTGGACATCAAAGCTGCCTTTAACAATGCCTGGTGGCCGGCGATTCTCATGAGGCTCAAACACGTCAGATGTCCTAATAACATCTACATCATATTGCGCGATTATCTTTCCGACCGACGAGTCGTTCTCGATGTGGGTGACGGCCGTGCCGAGAGAGCTCTGTCCAGGGGCTGTATTCAGGGATCGGTTTGTGGTCCCTCCCTCTGGAATCTGATTTTGGATCAACTTTTGGACCTGGACATGCCGGATGGATGTGACCTACAAGCCTTTGCGGATGACGTGTTTGTGGTGGCTCATGGCAAAGACGTCCAGATACTGGAAACGAATATTAACTTAGCTCTTAATATAATAATGCAGTGGGGAGAGAGCGTAAAGCTCGTCTTCGGACCGGGGAAAACATCTGCGGTCCCCTTTACACGCAAGGCTGGTGCAGTCAAGCTACGTATGGGCAGCCAAAGCGTTGAGTTTTCGACTCAGACCAAGGTGCTGGGAGTTATATTGGACAGGAAACTTAACTTTATTCAACATGTCTACCATGCCATCAGCAAAGCCATGAGGATCTACCACAAACTCATCAAATTCGTGCGCCCCACTTGGGGCATCCAGGCCGATAACATCAGGATAATTTACCACCAGGTCATCGAGCCCATTATCTCTTACGCATCGAGCATCTGGCAGTCTGTCCTAAGATTCAAACACATTAACGCCAAGCTTCTTTCCTTTCAACGTTCCTTTGCCATTAAAATCATTCGTGGTTTTCGCACCATTAGCACTGTTAATGCCATTGCATTAGCCCAGTTAACTCCCATCAACATAAAGGTGAAGGAAATTGCCAGTAACGAAACGACCAGGATAACTGGCTCCAATAACCACCTGCCCACGGATGTTATGCTGGACAAAAGAGCAAAGCCTGCGGAACTTCTCCACCCTGCACTACGAAAGACCCTGACATTCAAGGAAGCATCTGATCAAGAGGAAGTAGATGAAATTATTGACCCTAACACTCACCTCATCTTTACCGACGGGAGCAAGCACGATGGTAAGGTAGGTGCGGCTTTTGTCGTGCATTGTCCGGATGGGGAAAGAGTGATCAAGAAATTTAAGCTGCATGACTGTTGCTCGGTCTTCCAGGCTGAAATACTTGCATTACATCAAGCCATAGAATGGGCCCACTCTAAACATCTTTGCAAAATCGGGCTGCTCACGGACAGCAAAACGGTGCTCATGGAGATCAGCAACCCAAACAGCACTCACCCATTGGTGGTAGCTGTGCATAAAATCATCTCTGAGGATCCCATGGATGTCAGATTTGCATGGGTTAAGGCTCATGTGGGCATAGAAGGTAACGAGCAAGCGGACCTTGCAGCTAAACAAGCTGCCTCGTGTCACAGCAAATATAATTTTACCAAATTCCCAATAAGTTACATCAAACTTCTCAACAAAATAGAGAGCAGAAAATTATCTGAGCGGGTCTACTCTAACAACACCAAAGGTCCTATCCTCAGGAAATGGTTTCCTTCTTTAGAGCAACTGGACAAAGCCCTCACAGTTATCAGTCCTACATTTGAATTCACGCAAATCCTCACGGGTCATGGCTATCATAAATTCTATCTTCATCGTTTCAAAATTGTTGACAATGACAAATGCCCCTGCGACGATAGTACATCGCAGACTATTGACCATCTGATACAGCATTGTCCTAGATTTTCCCGGACTAGACTGGACCTCACCATAGTAGCTGATAACCTTAGGGTTGACCCATTTGATATAAACCAGTTAATAACTAAAGAATCCGCCATCGAAGCATTTACAACCCATATCAACAAAATAGTCTCAAACCTAAAGAATTTCAACAAAACTTAGAGCCATTACCATCAGTATAATAAAATTGATCTTGAATACACACGAGTACCTATATTACTATGGTATATTGGTCACTGTTATTATTATTATTTTTTCTATTGCTTAAGATATTATTATAATTTGTGTACTTGTTTCTATATTGCATTTATGTGTAAATGCCTGTTGTAATTATAAATAATTACCTAGATTGTAGTGTATGTACGTCTGACAGACTGCAGTCTTATCAACAAGTACAAAATGTCACCTAACTTTAAGAAAATTAATAGAACAACTTGTATAAATATACTCTTATTTTACAAACTTTACCTATTGTAGTATTTACATAATTTTCATTGTGTTTTCTCTCTGTTTATGATTTTGTCTGTATGTTAATTAATGATTGTTATATTCTGTGTCTTTACTTTATTTCTTTGACTTCTTAATTATTTTATTTTTTATTGACAATTACCAAATTATTGTAAACACATGTCCCTTTGGGGACTGTAACCAATTATTAAATTGTCACCTAACAGTTAGCAAACTAGAAGTAATAATATTAAAAATGTTATATTATTATATAAAAAACCTACCAAACTAATCTTAGTATACAACATGTAGTAGTCATAGCTTATGTTGAAATATATACTTATGTGTATTGGGCAACACCCTGTGATGACGGGTGCCTTTACACAATTAAAAAAAAAAAAAAAAAAAAAAAAAAAAAAAAAAAAAAAAAAAAAAAAAAAAAAAAAAAAAAAACCTAACCTAACCTAACCTAACCTAACCTAACCTAACCTAACCTAACCTAACCTAACCTAACCTAACCTAACCTAACCTAACCTAACCTAACCTAACCTAACCTAACCTAACCTAACCTAACCTAACCTAACCTAACCTAACCTAACCTAACCTAACCT
The DNA here is from genome assembly GCA_947623365.1 of Achlya flavicornis. Lineage (NCBI taxonomy): Eukaryota > Metazoa > Arthropoda > Insecta > Lepidoptera > Drepanidae > Achlya > Achlya flavicornis. The sequence continues at coordinate 11,195 of OX392493.1, forward strand.
AACCTAACCTAACCTAACCTAACCTAACCTAACCTAACCTAACCTAACCTAACCTAACCTAACCTAACCTAACCTAACCTAACCTAACCTAACCTAACCTAACCTAACCTAACCTAACCTAACCTAACCTAACCTAACCTAACCTAACCTAACCTAACCTAACCTAACCTAACCTAACCTAACCTAACCTAACCTAACCTAACCTAACCTAACCTAACCTAACCTAACCTAACCTAACCTAACCTAACCTAACCTAACCTAACCTAACCTAACCTAACCTAACCTAACCTAACCTAACCTAACCTAACCTAACCTAACCTAACCTAACCTAACCTAACCTAACCTAACCTAACCTAACCTAACCTAACCTAACCTAACCTAACCTAACCTAACCTAACCTAACCTAACCTAACCTAACCTAACCTAACCTAACCTAACCTAACCTAACCTAACCTAACCTAACCTAACCTAACCTAACCTAACCTAACCTAACCTAACCTAACCTAACCTAACCTAACCTAACCTAACCTAACCTAACCTAACCTAACCTAACCTAACCTTTTCGTAAATTTGTATAAATAAATGATCCCTGGCTTGAATAAATCCTTAAGAAAAATAAAGACTCTGACTCCGTCAGAGGTAGATAGTTAGCTCGCGGGCCGGGCCGATTGCGCCCGGACAGGGAAAAAAAAAAAAAAAAAAAAAAAAAAAAAAAAAAAAAAACCTAACCTAACCTAACCTAACCTAACCTAACCTAACCTAACCTAACCTAACCTAACCTAACCTAACCTAACCTAACCTAACCTAACCTAACCTAACCTAACCTAACCTAACCTAACCTAACCTAACCTAACCTAACCTAACCTAACCTAACCTAACCTAACCTAACCTAACCTAACCTAACCTAACCTAACCTAACCTAACCTAACCTAACCTAACCGGCTAAATTTAGTATTTTAAATTGACATATTTACACGATTCCTTTTGCAATTATCAATTATTTTCAGCCCTCTAGACGACGGCATTAAAGGATTTAGGTGTTGCCATAGCCAAAAAAAAATTTTTCTCTGAAATTTTTTACCAAAAATACACTAAACTTAAATTTTTCTAAATTTTTCTTTTGACACTCACTCAGTTTTCATACAGATCCGGTGCCTCTCGGCGAGACGCGTTTTTGGACACCTTCCGCAGCGCTCTCCGACGTTGGGTACCTGAAAAATAAAAATATTATTAATAAAAATACACTTAAATTCAACATTTTTCAAAATTTTTCCCCTCCCACCCACCCTGTGGCGTTTCGCCAGCTAGGCACGGTAGGAGTAGGTATTTAATTTTATTCAATTTCTATCCGTATTTAACCTTTTTTCGACTTCTAGGCGCCTATCTTCAGCGGCCATCGTCTCTGACAACCATTTATGGTAGAAAAATCGTGACTTATTATTAAATTAATCACTTAGACACCGTTTTAACTTAAAATTTTATTGAATTTTGAAAATTATTAATTTACTTTAATTTATACTTGACAAAGGGTCCTATTGGGCCCCTGACTTGTTCAGTTTTTTGGACAAACTTTAAGCTTTATTTTTACATTTTAATCCCTATAATTGTGTATCCATTTACTCGGGTTTTATTTCATACTGTTCTGCAATCTTTTTTGACAAGGGTCTTATTGGGCCCTTAAATTTCTTGTGCTTTAGCGTTATTTAAATACTTGACCACAACAAGTGTTTTTATTTTTATTGCAGTCTTTGTTTTCACCATTTTATAACTTTTACAAACTTTTTAGTACTTAATTATTTTTCTGTTTATAACTTTTACAAATTTACACTTGATTCATTATTTATTTTACGTCCCTCTAGTACATCAAACAATAATATTTAAGCAACATGCTTGGCTACCGCACCCCCGTGAAAAATACCCAAGCAAAGTCATCAAAACCCCCCAAGACCCCCGAAAAGACCGACAAGGCTGGCCCCTCCCAGTCCTCGCTGGTGCGGCGGAGCATAGCAGAGTTGGAGTCGGGAACATTTGATAACAGACCAAAGTCCCCGACTCCAGCTCCATTGGCCGCTCCGGCGGACCCCCCTAAGCCGAAGTTGAAGGCAGCTCTCTCGCAGGAGAGCAAAGGAGCCGTCTCAAAAACGTCGATGGAGGCTCCAGGTAGTCCTCCGAAGGGGCCGTATGCCTCTCGGACAGCGGAAGCGAGGGCCTGCCTCAGTACGGCTAAGCTGCACTTGGGTAACTCCCGGAACTTGAAAAATGACATCAAGGCGGGAGTTACCCAGGCAGTAGAGAGGCTCTACGAGCTTGTCAAAGAGGCGGAGTCTGGAAAGGGGAAAGCCAGTAAAACAAAGAAGACGGAAGAGAAGGAAGAGAAGGAAGAGAGAAAAACAAGGTCTGAAGATGTGGATCTGGCCGGAATACTGGCGAACCATGAAAAATTATTGAAAACGAGCAATGAGGGAATTGAGCGGCTACAGGAAATGCTGGAGAGGCAAAGCCAAACCCTGGAGAGGACCACATATGCTAGTGTGGCTATGGCTGGTAACGCAAAGCGGATCCCGGAGGCAGCGCTGCACTCTGTTGTGGTCACCTCCAGCAAGGAAACCGACACCAGCGAGGAGGTTTTGGCTAGCATACGGGAGGCCATCAACGCCAAGGATGGGTGGGTGAAGGTCGACCGGGTGAGGAAAGCTAAGGATCGCAAAGTCATCGTGGGATGCGGAACAAAAGAGGAAAGGCAGAAGGTCAAGGAGCGCCTTCAGGAAACGGGTGGTCGACTCGTCGTAGAGGAGATCCAGAACAAGGACCCGCTTCTGGTTCTATGGGACGTTATGTCCTACATCAGCGATGTGGACATCGTTCACGCCCTGAGGAACCAGAATAGGGACCTATTCAAGGGTCTCCGAGAGGAGGAAGACCGGCTGGAGGTGCGCTTTCGGAGGAAAGCGAGAAACCCCCATGCCGGACACGTGGTAATGCAGGTGTCCCCCATACTATGGTCGAGAGCAGTCGCGGCCGGAGCGGTGCACGTGGACCTACAGAAAGTCAAAGTGGAGGACCACTCTCCACTCGTGCAGTGCTCCATGTGCCTCGGCTACGGACACGGGCGACGTTTCTGCAAGGAAACTGTCGTCAAGTGCAGCCATTGTGGGGGGGCCCACATGAAGTCCGAATGCACCGACTGGCTCGCCAATAAGGCCCCCTCTTGCATAAACTGCACGCGCGCCAAGCTGGACCACACTGAACACAATGCGTTCAGTCAGGAATGCCCAGTAAGGTGCAAATGGGACTCGTTGGCTCGGGCCAGTACGGAATAGGGCACCACGTGGAACCCTACCAGTAGCAAGTCAATCAGGATAGTTCAGGCTAACCTTCAGCGGAAGAACCTCGCAACCTGCGAGCTTCTGCTGGAGATGGATAAAAGAAAGCTAGACATTGCGTTGCTCCAGGAACCCTATGTGGGCGGGGCTCGAAGTATGAAAAATCATAGGGGAGCTAGGATCTTCCAAAACACGGAACACGGTGAGGGCACTGTAAAGGCGGCCATAGTTGTCTTCAACAATGACATTGATGTCATACAGTGCCCGAAACTCACCACCAACAACATCGTGGTGGTGAGGATCCGAACCAGTGCCTGGGAGATCACAGTGGTATCTTACTACTTCGAGCCAGACCAGCCCATTGGGCCATACCTGGAGCACCTAGTCAAAATAGCCGAAGAGCTTGGGCCTACAGCTATCCTGATAGGAGGCGATGCAAACGCGAAAAGCACCTGGTGGGGAAGCGCAAGAGTCGACTACAGAGGGGAAGAGATGGCAGGCGCTCTGGATGACATAGGTTTGCAGGTGCTGAACGACGGCGACACCCCAACTTTTGACACCGTGCGGGGTGGTCGGCGATACACCAGTCACGTCGACGTGTCTGCCTGCACAGCGGACTTACTCAACCTGGTGGAGGACTGGAAAGTGGAGGAGAGCCTCGTGAGCTCCGACCACAACGGCATTACCTTTAGGATTAACCTGAAGCGTGCTAAAGGGGTACATATTCAGAGGACCACACGTATCTACAATACAAAAAAGGTGAACTGGCTCCGATTTCATGAGAAACTGGACCAGTTAAAAATGGTAAACAAAATTAACAAAGGTGAAATAATCAAAATTGAAACAAAAAATACTTTGGAAAAAATTGTGAATGCATATTTGGAAATTTTAACAGATGCGTGTGGTCAATGCATTCCCCGGAGAAAGGTAAAGGAACAGCTTACCGTGCCGTGGTGGTCTGAGGAGCTCGCGAAGTTGAAGAGGGAAGTCGCCACCAAAAAGCGCAGAGTCCGATGTGCAGCGCCGGTCCGAAGGCCGATGGTCGTCGATCAGTACCTGCAAGCAAAGGAAAAATATGAAGCGGAAGCCAAAAAAGCCCAGACCGAAAGTTGGAAGAGCTTCTGTGGAAAACAGGACAAGGAAGGAGTTTGGCAGGGCATATATAGGGTGATTGGAAAAACCGCAACGCGGCAGGAGGACCTACCCCTAGTGAAGGACGGGAAGGAGATGACACTGCAGGAGTCCGCGCGGATATTGGCGGAGACCTTCTACCCGGAGGACCTGGAAAGCGGGGACAACGTTGACCACCGGCGGATAAGAGCCACAGCCGAGCTCGTAAATGGCTGTGCTCATGATGAACAACATGACCCACCATTTACGTTACAAGAGCTGAAATCCGCAGTGGAAAGTTTCAACCCCAAAAAGGCCCCTGGGGCGGATGGTCTCACCGCTGATATCTGCAGCCAGATCATCTCCAAGGACCCCGAACTACACCTAGCCCTGTTCAATAAGTGCCTAGAATTGTCCTGTTTCCCAAAAGCGTGGAAAGAGGCCACAGTAGTCGTCCTGCGGAAACCTGCCAAGGAGGACTACAGTCACCCCAAATCGCACAGGCCTATAGGCCTTCTATCAGTGATGGGAAAGATCTTCGAGAAGATGACGGTCCGAAGGTTGCAATGGCACCTGATTCCCCGGATGAGTACTCGCCAGTACGGATTTATGCCCCAGAAGAGCACTGAGGACTCCCTCTATGATCTGATGCAATGCATACATGGTAACCTAGCGAATAAGAAGCTGATTACCATGGTATCGTTGGATATAGAGGGAGCCTTCGATAGCGCCTGGTGGCCTGCGATCCGAGTCCGACTGGCTGAGGAACAGTGTCCGGTGAATCTGAGGAGAGTCATGGACTGCTACCTTCGGGATCGAAAAGTGAGGGTGAGGTACGCCGGTGAGGAGTACGCCAAAAGCACCAATAAAGGTTGCGTACAAGGCTCCATCGGCGGACCCATCCTCTGGAACCTACTTCTCGACCCATTGCTGAGAGGCCTAGAACGTCGGGGCGACTACTGTCAGGCTTTTGCCGACGATGTGGTCCTGATATTTGCCGCCGACTCGGCGCTGGAGGTACAGAGACAGGCTAATGCCGCCCTCGAGTACGTTCGGGAGTGGGGTGTCAAAAATAAGCTTAAGTTTGCGCCACATAAAACAAAAGCGATGGTGATCACCAGGAAGCTTAAATTTGACACGCCACTCCTGCGTATGGGCGGGGTCGACATTGGTATGTCTGACGAGATAAAAATCTTGGGGCTCACAATTGACAATAAGCTAACGTTCAACGCCCACACTGCGAACATCTGCAGAAAGGCGTTGAACATTTATAAGCAGCTGTCCAGAGCCGCCAAGATCAGCTGGGGTCTTCACCCGGAGGTGATCCGTGTCATTTACACGGCAACGGTGGAGCCAGTGATCTTGTATGCCTCCGGCGCCTGGGCGCCGGCAACGAAGAAACTTGGAGTGCAGAGGCAGCTGAACGCGGTCCAACGAGGATTTGCACAGAAGTTGTGTGGAGCCTACCGCACCGTCTCCCTGAACGCGGCACTGGTGCTGTCCGGGATACTACCTCTCGACCTTAGAATACAGGAGGCAGCCGCCCTGTTCGAGGCCAAGAGGGGAGTTCCCCTGACAGTGCTAGGCGATCGAGAGGTGGAGCACAGGGTGGCCTTCACCGAAGCCCCGCATCCGGCAGAGCATATGAGTCTGGAATTCATGAGCCTGGTGGACCAACAGCAAGTGGATGACCGCGCCAATCAGGCGGTCCAAATATACACGGATGGCAGCAAGATTGAGGGCAAGGTCGGAGCCGCACTGTCTCTGTGGAGAAGTGGGGTGGAGACCAAAGCCCTCAAACTCAAGTTGCCACCGCACTGCACGGTCTACCAGGCGGAATTGCTGGCCATATGCAAAGCCACGAGGTTAATCCTCAAAAGCGGTGACGCTAGTTTCGGGATCCTCAGTGACTCGCGTTCGGCGCTGGAATCCGTGGTCAACGTAAGTTCTCCCCACCCCTTAGCTGTCGAAGCTCGCGAAAATATCAAGCACAGCAGACTCCAGAACAAGGATGTTTCCTTGTTCTGGATTAAAGCACACGCGGGTTTGGAGGGGAACGAGCGAGCGGACCAGTTGGCCAAGGAAGCTGCCCTGCACTCTAAGAAACGGCCGGATTACGATGGGTGCCCGGTATCATTCGTCAAGCGAGAGCTTCGTAAAGACTCGCTTGACGAATGGAACCGGAGATATAAAGCCGGCGACACGGCAGGAGTCACCAGGGCGTTCCTTCCCGATGCAGTGGAGGCGTACAGGATTGTCCGAAAGCTCCGCCCAGCAGGCGTGATAACGCAAGTGCTGACGGGGCACGGTGGGTTCTCCGAATACTTGTGTAGATTCAAGTGTAAGGAGGACCCATCGTGCTTCTGCGAGCCGGGCGTGAGCCAAACAGTCGGACACATCCTCGCTGAGTGCCCAGCCTTCGGGAAGGAGCGCCATGAGGCTGAATGTGAGCTAAACGCACACATCAGAGTCGAAAGCCTTGGAGAGTTGCTCAGGAGTAAGGAAACACAAACGGCTTTTGTGGAATATTGCAGAACCGTTGTGAGTAGTGTGTTGGCCAAAAATAAATAGAGACTAATAAATGTTTTTAGGATAAGGATTTTTGTAACGTTTTGAAAATGTGTAATTAATTTAATGTTTTACAAATTTGGATTTCCGGATTGAAATGTTTTAATTTAATTATTGTTTTAAATTGAAATTGGAATTGAATTAATGTTTTAAAATTGTATTTGAAATTTATGTAATGTTTTAAATATAGGATTGAGAATTTAAAAATTTGAATTTATGTAATGTTGTAAAAATTTAAAATACAGTATATACATTTTATTTATTTATTTTCAAAGGGGTTTAAAAAGGGAGGAAAATTATTCACGGCGAACAAAGACTCTGATAATGTCAGAGGGACTGAAAGGCCTACAGGGCCATTAAAAAAAAAAAAAAAAAAAAAAAAAAAAAAAACCTAACCTAACCTAACCTAACCTAACCTAACCTAACCTAACCTAACCTAACCTAACCTAACCTAACCTAACCTAACCTAACCTAACCTAACCTAACCTAACCTAACCTAACCTAACCTAACCTAACCTAACCTAACCTAACCTAACCTAACCTAACCTAACCTAACCTAACCTAACCTAACCTAACCTAACCTAACCTAACCTAACCTAACCTAACCTAACCTAACCTAACCTAACCTAACCTAACCTAACCTAACCTAACCTAACCTAACCTAACCTAACCTAACCTAACCTAACCTAACCTAACCTAACCTAACCTAACCTAACCTAACCTAACCTAACCTAACCTAACCTAACCTAACCTAACCTAACCTAACCTAACCTAACCTAACCTAACCTAACCTAACCTAACCTAACCTAACCTAACCTAACCTAACCTAACCTAACCTAACCTAACCTAACCTAACCTAACCTAACCTAACCTAACCTAACCTAACCTAACCTAACCTAACCTAACCTAACCAACCCCCCCGACGTGTTGCCACCTTGACGTGGTGGGGGGGCTTGCGTGCCCCAACAAGGCCCCCAGCTATACCGTAAGGGCTACCCATATCGGACAAGCTTGGGGCCAGGGGTCAGACAAAGAGCAACACTTCCCTTCCTCACCCTTTATTTCCTTCCATTCCTTTCCTATTATTCCCACCTCATCCTCCCCCTTCCATCCTCCTTCCATCTTTCCCCTCCCCATACTACTACACAATAACGACAACAATATCTAACCACTTAATTTCTTTCATTTTTTTTTCTTTCTTTTTACAGGTAATCCCTAATATTGTCCCCCCCTTTCTTTTGGCAATTTAACAATGTTAATCTAATTTAATTAATCTTAAGCCCACTAATGTACTACAAACTATATTAATTTAATTAAAATGTCTGTGTGTGCGGAAGCTGGATGTGGTGCGGGTTGTACGGTGGGTTGCCTGAAGGATACGAGTGGTTGGCGGGGGACCTGCCTGCACCGACTGGGTACGGCCGGCTACAACGGCGCTCGACATTCCCCCTCTCTACTTCAACGCCTGCGGTCTGCCTTCGTGTTTGGGCGCCTGCTGGTGGCGAGCGGCGTTGGAGTCTTGTCAGAGTCGTCTGGGCCTGAACTGGTACGGGCTCGAGCGGCGGCTGTCATGTAATCTCCCCTCCGCGCTCCTCTACACTGGCGGTCTACCTTCATGATTGAGCGGCCTGCGGTCTGCGAGCGGACAGCGGGAATTCGTCTGTGCTGTCCGGGTCTCTTGACTTGGCTGGTCTCGAGCGGCGCCTGGCAAATGCTCACCCTCTTCCCTGCGGTTGGCCTCCGCGACTGGGCGCCTGCTGGCTGCGAGCGGCGTTGGAGTCTTGTCTGCGCTGGCCGGACCCGTAGCCTCCCCGGGTTCCGGCGGCGTACGCCATGTAATCTCCCCTCCGTGTCCTCTACGCTGGCGGTCTACCTTCGCGACTGGGCACTTGCTGGTGGTGAGCGGCGTTAGGAGTCTTGTCAGAGTCGTCCGAGCCTGATTGTGCTAAGGGTTAGAGCGGCGGCTGTCATGTAATCTCCCCTCCGCGCCCCCCTCTAAACCGGCCACCTGCGGGAAGCGAGCGGTCAATACGAAGCTTTGTCTGCGCTGTCTGGACCTGTCTACCTGGCTGGCCCGAGTGGTGCACGGTACGCGCCCCCGCCCCCTCTTCGCCTAAGGAATGTCCTCTGGGTCACCCGCGATGCATACTGTTTCTGCGCTTTCCTTCGTACCAGACGCTCCAGGCTTACTATGGGGCAATACAAATGTACTCGAACTAAAATCACCTCAATTGTAATTTTTCTATTAACATCATCCAACTCAATTAAAATGCAAAAACTTATCCCAACTCTATAACATCACAAAAGAAATCCATATAACAAAGACTAAATCAGAGTTGTATAACTAATGGAGAAACTACCCGGACTCCTGTAATAATTAAAATCTAACCTATCTTTACTATATGAATAAAATGTAAACATATCCCAATCCCCATAACTATAATTAAGATAAGAAAACTGGGCCCATTAAAACTCTCTGTTTGTAAGTAATAGGTAAACTGCCCAGCCTCACCAAATACCAAATTGTAATCAAACTATTTTATGAAACAATCTTGAAAACCTTAAACTGTAAATGAATCAATGTTACTATTAATAACTAATAATGTTAACTACCATAAGTATAGACACACAGTTGTATCACTTAGCATAGTGTTGTCGATAATATACTCCCCAGGTCAGGGGTGTACCTGGCCTGGGAAAACTAAAAAAAAAACCTAACCTAACCTAACCTAACCTAACCTAACCTAACCTAACCTAACCTAACCTAACCTAACCTAACCTAACCTAACCTAACCTAACCTAACCTAACCAGTCTTCGTCGAGCCACGGTGGCGAGCGCACGCGCCCACCTCGCGATCCGCGTCAGCTGCTGCACTGCAGCAACGGATGCGTCTGCCCGTCTGCGCAGCATCCGCATCCGCATCCGCGTCTGCGTCTGCGGCTGCGTCTGCGGCTGCGTCTGCGGTCTGCGCCTGCACCCGAAGGCTGAGACCGCATCGGCTCACCGCATCGCGGCTGCGTCTGCGGTCTGCGCCTGCACCTGCAGGCTGGGACCGCGTCGGCACACCGCGGCTGCGTCGGCGTCGGCGGGAGCGCCCGGCGTGACCGGCGGACTCCGTGGACGGCCACGGAGTGATTCGCGCGCGACCCCCCCTCGAGCGGGTAACGTAGGCAGCGGAGGGAAAACCGCTTAAGGCGTCGGAGGGGCAAGCCGAGGGTGCGGGGAACGGCGATCGGCACGGGGGAACTCGACTGTTCGACCGACCAACTGTCGCTCAGTCTTGAAGATCCAGTCGCGACGACCACACGTGCCCGCCGGGTGCTCGCGGCCTCGACGGCCGCGGCCGTGGCTGCGGCTGCATGCGCAGCATGGCGCCTTCCCATCTTTTATTGCAGTTTAGTGCAGTTCAGTGCGGCAGAATTTAAACGCATCAGTGCAGCGTATGCGTGAATGCGAGTGAAGTGACCCAGTGCTCCGTGTGAATGCGGATGCATCTGCTCAGTAGTTAACCATCTTTTTGTCTGTACCACTTGTCGGGATGCCGTAAGGCTTTATACCACCTGCTTACCCCCCTGGCTGTGCGTCCGGCTGGGCTGTCTGCGGCAACAACAACTGCGGCAACGCCTGCCGACTGCGGGGCGTCGGCGCTGAGTGCACTGCGGGACCCGAATCCAAGCCAACCCTGCCTCTCGACACGTTGGTGCCCCCCCCGCGTCCTGCATCTCCGGGAGTGGTTCCTGAGGACGACAGCGCCTTCACTTGAGTCTACGCGTGACGGCTGCGGCAGCTGGAGACGTCGCCATCTCAACTCGCCCCCGTCTCTGCCCTCCCTCCGCCCCCACCCCCTCTCATCTACATTTTTAAAACACTAATGCAGTAGTGCCCCCCAATCCAAGTGAGAAAGTGTTTAAATCAGTGCGTCCAACCGTGCAAGTTTGTACTCCACGACACCAGTTCAAAACTATGCAGACACTGTAAGTGCTAGACTTAATTTTATTTATAACCAACAACTACCAGAATTAACCCCCCCGCTTAAGATTAAGATGCATCCATGGCTCGGTATTGTCTGCGGAGCAAAGTGACGGGGCAATCAGAATATATCCAATAACAACATCAAGAAACAAAATTGCCTCGACATGAGCTCCGCGGGCGAGAACCCTACGGAGTCCCCGGAGTCCCCTGGGTTCCAATTTGTATTAGAATGCGCGCAGACAATATTGGAAGAAATAACGCGAGGGAAAAGCGTCACCAAGCCCTCTAAGGAGCTCATTATAAGCTCGGCCAAAAAGATACAGGAAGCAATGAAAAACTCTATTGAGTTCAAAACACAACCTACCCTACTACCACAATCACAATGCATTTTCTACCCAAACAACACGCAATCTGAAAATAACAATATTAAAGAAGCCATCAAAGAGTCTGAGGAGGCAATAGTCTCCCGCGTCACCCAGGCCATAACCGAAGTATTTGTCTGCGGTATGGCTGCGCCCTCATTGGACCTTCCCGACACCCCAACGTATGCTAACTCAGTAGGCAGACATAAAAACAATAATAACAATAATAAAAAATACAAAAAATCCAACCCAGCTGCAATAATATCTAATAACGACCCCAAAACTAACACAAAGATTACTGACAACTGGAAAAGAGAAATATCCTTCCGTAAAGTCAAATACGCCCCTACTAAAATTACCCCCCTCTCAGGCAATAAGCTCAGGGTAGAGTTTGATACTACAAAGCAACGCGATGAAACTATAAACAAAATTTGCGAAGGGGGTGCGATGAGGGCGGAACCAGCCCGAAACCTCAGACCGATGGTAATTTTAAAGGGTATATCTAGGGACACACCAACAAAAGAACTGGTGGACGTAATTATCAACCAGAATGAAATATACTCTAACACTAATCATGAGGACATTGCCTTATGCTTTACCAAGCCCAATAGAAACCCTAGCCTATACAATGCCGTATTACGAATAGCTCCCCATCTCTGGCAGCCAACAATACTAACACAAAGAATAAATATAGACCACATCAAAGTGCATCTTGAGGAATATTCTCCGTTCAAGCAATGCCTTAGATGCTTAAAATATGGGCATACTATAGGCAAATGCAAATCCGAAACCCAATACTGCCAATACTGCGCAGACACTGACCATACTTACAAGAACTGCCCCACTAAAGGCGACCCACAGAAAAACACCTGTCACAATTGCAAAATGCACAACACTAAATACAACACAAACATAAATATAATGCATCATGCAACATCTAGTCTCTGCCCGGGAGTTAGGGCCATGAAAATCAAATTATCAAAACGTACTGACTATGAGTAGGGACAATAGACACAAGAAACAGAATAATATTAAATTCATTCAATGTTACATGACTCTTACCACTACCATCTTATAATGCTGTCTGCATACGCCTGCACTGCACTGCGCATACACTTATATGGCGGCAATGCAACAAGAGGACAGGCGAGCGTGGGCACTAAGAACCTGGTCGGCTGCGCGGGCGCGCGGTGAGGGGCGAGATGCGCTCCTTGCGCTGCGCAGACACCCGCGCTGGCTCGCGCTGATACCGTACCAACACTGGCTCATTGATATTTGTCATTACATTAACATAGCATAGAACTTAACCCGGACCCCTACTTGCCATGGAAATCGTCTGCACACATCCGGACTGAACCACACATACACCTACACCTACATCTACCAACCACGGGAACTGACACGCACTCAAACACACGAATATAAAAATGTATTGTGGTTGGACTAGGGTGGGCGGGTAGGATTTGCAACACAAAGGTTAATTGAAATTGGAACTGCGGTGGGCTTCGGGGGGAACGTATGTGCACGGGAGAATGTGTGTGCACGGGGTATATAGGGATATAGGTGTATACGTACATATGATTGTATTAATGAACCATTTGTGTTATTGTAAATGGAAGTGCATTGTATATACGCTAAGAGCGGTGGTGCCTGATGCGAGGTGGGCGGACTCATGCAAGGGCCCTTGAGCAGTGGCTCAATCGGGGTGGCTTGTCTGCGGGGTTGCTTGCGACGCGCGCGGAGTCTGCGCCTTCCCTTTCACTTGATGCAATATGAAAAATTACTGATGCCAGAAGTGCATCCTGGATGCGCTATTTTATTTTATTTTATGTTGATTTATCGTTTGTTATCAATGACAATAATTATAATTACCTAACTAAAACAATGCATTAATGTATGGATGGGGGTGAGCCTATTTCTAGTGTCAGTTGACACTCAGCTGACACTGGAAATGGGCTCACCTTCGAGCTAAACTTTGTAAAATCATCTTGTGCTTGGGGGCCGCGCGTCTCTCGCCCCCCCCCCCCCCGTGGCTCAATAGGTATGGCTTGTCTGCGTGATCGCTGGCGCGGCGTCTGCGTCTGCGTCTTACCTTTCACTCGATGCAATATGGAATACAATGCCTGTGCCAGAAGTGCATCCTGGCTGCACTATCTAACTTTGTAACCCTTATCTATAATAACAACTATCATTACCCAACTATAATTAACCATTAATGTAATATAATTTTTTCTTAGAATTAGGAATATTGACTATCACTAGAAATAGGCTCACCATTGAGCAATACTTTGTAAATACATCTTGTGTTTGGGGGCTGCGCGTCTCTTGCCCCCCCCCCCCCCCCCCCTGTGGCTCAATAGGTATGGCTTGTCTGCGTGATCGCTGGCGTGGCGTCTGCGTCTGCGTCTTACCTTTCACTCGATGCAATATAGAATACAATGCCTGTGCCAGAAGTGCATCCTGGCTGCACTATTTAACTTTGTAACCCTTACCTATAATAACAACTATCATTACCCAACTATAATTAACTATTAATGTAATATATTTTTTCTTAGGATTAGGAAATAGGCTCACCATTGAGCAATACTTTGTAAATACATCCTGTGTTTTGGGGCCGCGCGTCGTGCGCCCCCCCCCCCTCTCGCCCTCTCGCCCGGTCCTCATGGGATTAAACCGCTAGGTGAACGGGGCCCGTTGGGGGTGCGGGGGGATGGGGGGCGCGGGGCACGCGGGAGGCGGTGGTGCCTGGCGTGGAGTGGGCGGACTCGTGGACGGGTCCTTGAGCAGTGGCTCAATAAGGATGGCCTGTCTGCGGGATCGCTTGTGCTGCGCACGGCGTCTGCGCCTTGCCTTTCACTCGATGCAATATGAAAGACCACCAGTGCCGGATGGGCATCCTGGCTGCACTATTTAACTTGTAACTCTTACCTATAATAATAACTAGTTTCACCCAACTATAACAAAGCATCAGTGTATTATATTTATTTTATGATTAGGAATGTAAATAATCACTAGAAATAGGCTCATCATTGAGCAACATTTGTAAATACATCCTGTGATTTGGGGCCGCGCGTCCTGCGCCCCCCCCCCTCTCAACCGGTCCTCGTGGGATCGAACCGCTATGTAGGTTGATGCGGACGGGACCTGTTAGGGGTGTGGTGGGGGGGGGGGGCGCTGGACGCGCGGGAGGTGGTGGAGCCTGGCGTGGGGTGGGCGGACTCGTGGATGGGTCCTTGAGCAGTGGCTCAATAGAGATGACTTGTCTGCGAGGTCGCTTGTGCCGCGCACGGTGTCTGCGCCTTGACTTTCACTCCATGTAATATGAAAGACCACCGGTGTCAGATGGACATCCTGGCTGCACTATTTAACTTTGTAATTCTTACCTATAATAATAATTATTATTATTGCCCAACTATAACAAACTATCAATGTATTTTAATTATTAGGATTAGGGGTGTCAGCTGTCACTAGAAATAGGCTCACCATTGAGCAACATTTTGTAAATGCATCCTGTGTTTTGGGGCCGCGCGTCCTGCGCCCCCCCCCCTCTCTCTGTCCTCGTGGGATCAAACCATTATCCAGGTTGATGCGGACGGGGCCTGTTGGGGGCGTGTGGCGGGGGGGGGGCGCTGGGCGCGCGGGAGGCGGTGGTGCCTGGCGCGGTGTGGGCGGACTAGTGGACAAGTCCTTGAGCAGTGGCTCAATAGGGATGGCCTGTCTGCAGGGTCGCTTGCGCCGCGCACGGTGTCTGCGCCTTGCCTTTCACTTGATGTAATATGATAAACCGCCAGTGCCAGATGGGCATCCTGGCTGCGATATTTTATTAAATGTTTGTTATCAATAAGAATAATTACAATTACCTAGCTATAATAAATTATAACCAAATATATAGTAGGATTAGAAAAGGCAGCTGACACTGCAATTATTATAAACATGTATAAGAAAACTGGGCCCATTAGAATTCTCTGTCTGCAAATAATAGGTAAACTGCCCAGCCTTAACAAATACCAAATTGTAATCATACCATTCTATATGAAACAATCTTGAAAACCTTAAACTATAAATGACTCAATGTAACTATTAATTACTAATAATGTCAACTATAATAAGTATAGACACACAGTTGTATCACTTAGCATAGTGTTGTCGATAATATAGTCCCCAGGTCAGGGGTGTACCTGGCCTGGGAAAACTAAAAAAAAACCTAACCTAACCTAACCTAACCTAACCTAACCTAACCTAACCTAACCTAACCTAACCTAACCTAACCTAACCTAACCTAACCTAACCTAACCTAACCTAACCTAACCTAACCTAACCTAACCTAACCTAACCTAACCTAACCTAACCTAACCTAACCTAACCTAACCTAACCTAACCTAACCTAACCTAACCTAACCTAACCTAACCTAACCTAACCTAACCTAACCTAACCTAACCTAACCTAACCTAACCTAACCTAACCTAACCTAACCTAACCTAACCTAACCTAACCTAACCTAACCTAACCTAACCTAACCTAACCTAACCTAACCTAACCTAACCTAACCTAACCTAACCTAACCTAACCTAACCTAACCTAACCTAACCTAACCTAACCTAACCTAACCTAACCTAACCTAACCTAACCTAACCTAACCTAACCTAACCTAACCTAACCTAACCTAACCAAGTCTTCGTCGAGCCACGGTGGCGAGCGCACGCGCCCACCTCGCGATCCGCGTCAGCTGCTGCACTGCAGCAACGGATGCGTCTGCCCGTCTGCGCAGCATCCGCATCCGCATCCGCGTCTGCGTCTGCGGCTGCGTCTGCGTCTGCGGTCTGCGCCTGCACCCGCAGGCTGAGACCGCATCGGCTCACCGCATCGCGGCTGCGTCTGCGGTCTGCGCCTGCACCTGCAGGCTGGGACCGCGTCGGCACACCGCGGCTGCGTCGGCGTCGGCGGGAGCGCCCGGCGTGACCGGCGGACTCCGTGGACGGCCACGGAGTGATTCGCGCGCGACCCCCCCTCGAGCGGGTAACGTAGGCAGCGGAGGGAAAACCGCTTAAGGCGTCGGAGGGGCAAGCCGAGGGTGCGGGGAACGGCGATCGGC
Organism: Achlya flavicornis; assembly: GCA_947623365.1. Lineage (NCBI taxonomy): Eukaryota > Metazoa > Arthropoda > Insecta > Lepidoptera > Drepanidae > Achlya > Achlya flavicornis. Next base: position 27,624 of record OX392493.1, read on the forward strand.
ACGGGGGAACTCGACTGTTCGACCGACCAACTGTCGCTCAGTCTTGAAGATCCAGTCGCGACGACCACACGTGCCCGCCGGGTGCTCGCGGCCTCGACGGCCGCGGCCGTGGCTGCGGCTGCATGCGCAGCATGGCGCCTTCCCATCTTTTAGTGCAGTTTAGTGCAGTTCAGTGCGGCAGAATTTAAACGCATCAGTGCAGCGTATGCGTGAACGCGAGTGAAGTGACCCAGTGCTCCGTGTGAATGCGGATGCATCTGCTCAGTAGTTAACCATCTTTTTGTCTGTACCACTTGTCGGGATGCCGTAAGGCATCACCTTTATACCACCTGCTTACCCCCCTGGCTGTGCGGCCGGCTGGGCTGTCTGCGGCAACAACAACTGCGGCAACGCCTGCCGACTGCGGGGCGTCGGCGCTGAGTGCACTGCGGGACCCGAATCCAAGCCAACCCTGCCTCTCGACACGTTGGTGCCCCCCCCGCGTCCTGCATCTCCGGGAGTGGTTCCTGAGGACGACAGCGCCTTCACTTGAGTCTACGCGTGACGGCTGCGGCAGCTGGAGACGTCGCCATCTCAACTCGCCCCCGTCTCTGCCCTCCCTCCGCCCCCACCCCCTCTCATCTACATTTTTAAAACACTAATGCAGTAGTGCCCCCCAATCCAAGTGAGAAAGTGTTTAAATCAGTGCGTCCAACCGTGCAAGTTTGTACTCCACGACACCAGTTCAAAACTATGCAGACACTGTAAGTGCTAGACTTAATTTTATTTATAACCAACAACTACCAGAATTAACCCCCCCGCTTAAGATTAAGATGCATCCATGGCTCGGTATTGTCTGCGGAGCAAAGTGACGGGGCAATCAGAATATATCCAATAACAACATCAAGAAACAAAATTGCCTCGACATGAGCTCCGCGGGCGAGAACCCTACGGAGTCCCCGGAGTCCCCTGGGTTCCAATTTGTATTAGAATGCGCGCAGACAATATTGGAAGAAATAACGCGAGGGAAAAGCGTCACCAAGCCCTCTAAGGAGCTCATTATAAGCTCGGCCAAAAAGATACAGGAAGCAATGAAAAACTCTATTGAGTTCAAAACACAACCTACCCTACTACCACAATCACAATGCATTTTCTACCCAAACAACACGCAATCTGAAAATAACAATATTAAAGAAGCCATCAAAGAGTCTGAGGAGGCAATAGTCTCCCGCGTCACCCAGGCCATAACCGAAGTATTTGTCTGCGGTATGGCTGCGCCCTCATTGGACCTTCCCGACACCCCAACGTATGCTAACTCAGTAGGCAGACATAAAAACAATAATAACAATAATAAAAAATACAAAAAATCCAACCCAGCTGCAATAATATCTAATAACGACCCCAAAACTAACACAAAGATTACTGACAACTGGAAAAGAGAAATATCCTTCCGTAAAGTCAAATACGCCCCTACTAAAATTACCCCCCTCTCAGGCAATAAGCTCAGGGTAGAGTTTGATACTACAAAGCAACGCGATGAAACTATAAACAAAATTTGCGAAGGGGGTGCGATGAGGGCGGAACCAGCCCGAAACCTCAGACCGATGGTAATTTTAAAGGGTATATCTAGGGACACACCAACAAAAGAACTGGTGGACGTAATTATCAACCAGAATGAAATATACTCTAACACTAATCATGAGGACATTGCCTTATGCTTTACCAAGCCCAATAGAAACCCTAGCCTATACAATGCCGTATTACGAATAGCTCCCCATCTCTGGCAGCCAACAATACTAACACAAAGAATAAATATAGACCACATCAAAGTGCATCTTGAGGAATATTCTCCGTTCAAGCAATGCCTTAGATGCTTAAAATATGGGCATACTATAGGCAAATGCAAATCTGAAACCCAATACTGCCAATACTGCGCAGACACTGACCATACTTACAAGAATTGCCCCACTAAAGGCGACCCACAGAAAAACACCTGTCACAATTGCAAAATGCACAACACTAAATACAACACAAACATAAATGTAATGCATCATGCAACATCTAGTCTCTGCCCGGGAGTTAGGGCCATGAAAATCAAATTGTCAAAACGTACTGACTATGAGTAGGGACAGTAGACACAAGAAACAGAATAATATTAAATTCATTCAATGTAATGTGGGCCGCGGCCGTGACGCACACCATGAGGTGCTGTCCTATGCACTCCACAACGAAATTAATATAATTCTACTCACAGAACCCTATACCCAAAATAACCTCAATGGCATTAGCAAAGTACCAGGATACACCATATACCAACACCCCAGCAATGGATGCACTAAGGCAGCCATACTAATCAAGGAAAATACGGGCGGCATATTGGGAGAAACCATGCTGTCTGCACCAAATCTGTGCACAGTCAGTCTAAAAACCATCAAAGGAAATGTGTATATCACATGCATATATATCGAACCTAGTGCAGACCCACATCGCACAATGGATAGACTGGATATGCTGCTCCACAAGACACAAAACTCACCCCACATTATTGGGGGCGACCTCAACGGGTGGCATCCTACATGGGGATCCCCAAAGCCCAATAAAAGAGGGGAGCAAATCCACGACCTAACGATTACGCATAATCTTGCAATATGCAATACAGGAAACTGCAATACCTTTGAAGTGGTCACTAACGGCTCAATACGTGCATCCATAGTAGATATCACCTTAGCAACTTACATCTTAGCTGACAGAATACACGAGTGGAGGGTCAATGCAGACATATGCCCTTCATCTGACCACCACGGCATCGAGTATTCACTACAAATAAATAGACAAAACATAATTAGAAGCAAAAAAACCTCTACGTTTGAGTTTAACACGAAACCAATCAAAAACTGGGAACCAATATCGAAAGCAATCCAAACAGAGCTAGAAAAGGGAAACCTAATTGACACCCGGATCTGCGAGATGGATGCCTCCAACTTGGAGGACTACATCAGACAGATCACGAACGCCACCCAGCAAGCATGCAAGAACACCATGGGTAGACCCAAAAAGACTATTGCAAAACATTTATGGTGGAATGATGAACTGGAGCAGCTCAAGAAAAAAGTTATAAAAAATCACCATTTACTAAGTCAACTTAAGAAGAAAAATAGACCAATGGAAGAGGCACTGGAAGAAAGGAATAACCTCAGAGAGAAGTATGCGCAGACAATAAGAGAAACGTCAACTAGAAACTTCAGAGAATTCTGCACCAACCAGGACAAGGAGGATGTCTGGTCACTAACCAACAGACTGCTCAAAAATGCATCACCCACGCAGCCGACATCCACCATACAAACCGGTAATGGCGAATACACTACTACCAGCTTGGAAACGGCAAATGAATTTCTCACAAAGTTCTACCCCACTGACACTCAAAATGACACAGATGAACAAAAGGAAATAAGAACCAGATCTAAAAATATACCGGACACCAACAACGAACCACCATTCACCATACAGGAAATTATAAACGTACTCGAGGGAATGAACCCTAATAGAGCCCCGGGAATGGACCATCTCACCTCTGATATTTGCCTATGTTTCACTAGAGCCTTTCCTGGGATTATTCTAGACATTATGAACAGATGTCTAGAACTCAACTACTTTCCGATCTACTGGAAGAAAGCGTACGTCAAAATAATACCAAAACCGGGAAAAACGGATTACACCAACACATCCGCATACAGGCCTATTGGACTAATAAATGTTTTTGGCAAACTCCTTGAAAAACTGATTATACAAAGACTCAACTATCACATGCAGAAAACCCATACCACTAACGATGCACAATATGGATTTAAACAACAAAAATCAACCATACAAGCTCTAACCAAAATAGTTGACGACATCCAATATCACAAAAGCAAAAAAGAACACATCATAGCCGTATCGCTGGACATCCAGGCTGCATTCGACAATGCCTGGTGGCCGGCGATTCTGACTCGGCTGCAACATATAAAATGCCCTAGAAATCTATATACAATTATACAAAACTACCTAAATAATAGAACTGTCACAATTGATGTTGTTGAGAGCCGTACAACAAGAAGCCTCAATAAAGGATGCATCCAGGGATCCGTCTGCGGTCCCACCTTTTGGAATCTAATACTGGATGAACTTTTGGAACTTTCACTCCCTGAAGGATGCAGAATCCAAGCATTCGCAGACGATGTTTTCCTCATTGTTCACAATAAATGCATCATGGCACTTGAAAATAATGTCAATAACGCACTTAAACAAATAAACGAATGGGGCAATAGAGTAAAATTACAGTTCGGACCAGCCAAAACAGTGGCTGCACCCTTTACAAAAAAGGCTAAAAAAGTCAAAGTTAAAATAAATGACCACAACATAATCTTATCTAACGAAGTCAAAGTTCTGGGTATAATCATAGATAGCAAACTCAACTTTATTAACCACATAAAATACGCCATAGGTAAAGCTCAAAAAATTTATGCAAAATTGGCAAGATTCGTCAGGCCCACCTGGGGAGTCCAGGCTGAAAACATTCGAATAATTTATAAACAAGTTATAGAACCTATCGTATCGTATGCGGCGAGTGTTTGGAGCACAGCCCTACGATATGAACACGTTAACTGCAAACTACTCTCAATGCAAAGGAAATTCGCAATTAAAATAATCAAGGGATTTAGAACAATAAACACAACAAACTCCATAGCACTGGCACAACTTACACCTCTCAACATAAAAATCAAGGAAATTGCAGACAATGAAAAAACTAAAATCACTGGAACCACACAACATCTACCGGGCGATGTGCAGCTGGAAATACCAATTAAACCAGACGAACTACTTCACCCTGCAGACAGAACATACATCAACCTTCATGAGGCTGAAAGTCAAATGGAGATTGATGAAATGGTTGACCTGAACACTCATCTTATATATACTGATGGCAGCAAACACGGCGGCAAGGTTGGAGCAGCATTTGTAGTTCACCACCCAAATGGAGATAGAACAACCAAAAAACTTAAACTACACGACTGCTGTTCCGTGTACCAGGCTGAGCTGTTAGCAATCAGGGGGGCAATTTTATGGACTGCCACTAATAAAATCAACAAAATAGGCATCCTGTCTGACAGCAAGTCAGGATTACAGGAGATAGCAAATCCCAACAGCATGCACCCCCTGGTTGCAGATATACACCGCACCGTGCATGCGAATGGAATTGAGGTGCATTTTGCATGGATACGCGCACACGTCGGCATAGAGGGCAATGAGGAGGCGGACACAGCAGCCAAGGAGGCAGCCACCAGTCACAGTTCCAGCGCATACAACATGTTTCCGATCAGCCACGCCAAGCGCCTAAATAAAATTATTAGCAATCAAATGGCTGCAGATGCATACACTAAAAACATCAAGGGACCCATACTCAGACAATGGTGTCCCACCCTAAATATACTACATAAAGTGCTCTCATGCATCAAACCCTCTTTTGCGATAACACAAATCCTCTCTGGCCACGGATACCATAAAGAATATCTTTTCCGGTTCGGAATTGTCGGCGACAACCTATGCCCGTGCGACAATCTCACAGTCCAGACAATCAAACATCTCATACAAGATTGTCCTAGGTTTCAAGCAACGCGTCTGGACTTGCGCATCGTCGCCGACAATCTCAAAATTGACCCATACGATCTGGAACAGGTCATAACCAAGGAACAAACCACTGAAAACTTTATAAAACACATCAACTACATAGTAAGAAAGCTTAAGGCATTTAATGGTACATGACTCTTACCACTACCATCTTCTAATGCTGTCTGCATACGTCTGCACTGCACTGCGCATACACTTATGTGGCGGCAATGCAGCGAGAGGACAGACGAGCGTGGGCACTAAGAACCTGGTCGGCTGCGCGGGCGCGCGGTGAGGGGCGAGATGCGCTCCTTGCGCTGCGCAGCCACCCGCAGCCACCCGCGCTAGCTCGCGCTGATACCGTATCAATGCTGACTCATTGATATTTGTCATTACATTAACATAGCATAGAACTTAACCTGGACCCCTACTTGCCATGGAAATCGTCTGCACACATCCGGACTGAACCACACATACACCTACACCTACATCTACCAACCACGGGAACTGACACGCACTCACACACACGAACATAAAAATGTATTGTGGTTGGACTAGGGTGGGCGGGTAGGATTTGCAACACAAAGGTTAGTTGAAATTGGAACTGCGGTGGGCTTCGGGGGGGACGTATGTGCGCGGGAGAATGTGTGTGCACGGGGTATATAGGGATACGTACATATGATTGTATTAATAAACCATTTGTGTTATTGTAAATGGAGGTGCATTGTATATACGCTAAGGGCGGTGGTGCCTGATGCGAGGTGGGCGGACTCATGCAAGGGTCCTTGAGCAGTGGCTCAATAGGGGTGGCTTGTCTGCGGGGTTGCTTGCGACGCGCGCGGAGTCTGCGCCTTGCCTTTCACTTGATGCAATATGAAAAACCACTGATGCCAGAAGTGCATCCTGGCTGCGCTATTTTATTTTATGTTGATTTATCGTTTGTTATCGTTTGTTATCAATAACAATAATTATAATTGCCTAACTAAAACAAAGCATTAATGTATAATATTTATTGGGATGGGGGTGAGCCTATTTCTAGTGTCAGTTGACACTCAGCTGACACTGGAAATGGGCTCACCTTTGAGCTAAACTTTGTAAAATCATCTTGTGCTTGGGGGCTGCGCGTCTCTCCCCCCCCCCCCTCCCCCGTGGCTCAATAGGTATGGATCGTCTGCGTGATCGCTGGCGCGGCGTCTGCGTCTGCGTCTTACCTTTCACTCGATGCAATATAGAATGCAATGCCTGTGCCAGAAGTGCATCCTGGCTGCACTATTTAACTTTGTAACCCTTACCTATAATAACAACTATCATTACCCAACTATAATTAACTATTAATGTAATATATTTTTTCTTAGGATTAGGAAATAGGCTCACCATTGAGCAATACTTTGTAAATACATCTTGTGTTTGGGGGCTGCGCGTCTCTTGCCCCCCCCCCCCCTCCTCCGTGGCTCAATAGGTATGGCTTGTCTGCGTGATCGCTGGCGCGGCGTCTGCGTCTGCGCCTTACCTATCACTCGATGCAATATGGAATGCAATGCCTGTGCCAGAAGTGCATCCTGGCTGCACTATTTAACTTTGTAACCCTTATCTATAATAACAACTATCATTACCCAACTATAATTAACTATTAATGTAATATATTTTTTCTTAGGATTAGGAAATAGGCTCACCATTGAGCAATACTTTGTAAATACATCCTGTGTTTTGGGGCCGCGCGTCGTGCGCCCCCCCCCCCTCTCGCCCTCTCGCCCGGTCCTCATGGGATTAAACCGCTAGGTGAACGGGGCCCGTTGGGGGTGCGGGGGGATGGGGGGCGCGGGGCGCGCGGGAGGCGGTGATGCCTGGCGTGGAGTGGGCGGACTCGTGGACGGGTCCTTGAGCAGTGGCTCAATAAGGATGGCCTGTCTGCGGGATCGCTTGTGCTGCGCACGGCGTCTGCGCCTTGCCTTTCACTCGATGCAATATGAAAGACCACCAGTGCCGGATGGGCATCCTGGCTGCACTATTTAACTTGTAACTCTTACCTATAATAATAACTAGTTTCACCCAACTATAACAAATCATCAGTGTATTATATTTATTTTATGATTAGGAATGTCAATAATCACTAGAAATAGGCTCATCATTGACCAACAATTGTAAATACATCCTGTGATTTGGGGCCGCGCGTCCTGCGCCCCCCCCCCCCCTCTCACCCGGTCCTCGTGGGATCGAACCGCTATCTAGGTTGATGCGGACGGGACCTGTTAGGGGTGTGGTGGGGGGGGGGGGGGGCGCTGGACGCGCGGGAGGTGGTGGAGCCTGGCGTGGGGTGGGCGGACTCGTGGATGGGTCCTTGAGCAGTGGCTCAATAGAGATGACTTGTCTGCGAGGTCGCTTGTGCCGCGCACGGTGTCTGCGCCTTGCCTTTCACTCGATGTAATATGAAAGACCCCCGGTGTCAGATGGGCATCCTGGCTGCACTATTTAAGTTTGTAATTCTTACCTATAATAATAATTATTATTATCGCCCAACTATAACAAACTATCAATGTATTATAATTATTAGGATTAGGGGTGTCAGCTGTCACTAGAAATAGGCTCACCATTGAGCAACATTTTGTAAATGCATCCTGTGTTTTGGGGCCGCGCGTCCTGCGCCCCCCCCCCCTCTCTCTGTCCTCGTGGGATCAAACCATTATCCAGGTTGATGCGCACGGGGCCTGTTGGAGGCGTGTGGGGGGGGGGGGGGGGCGCTGGGCGCGCGGGAGGCGGTGGTGCCTGGCGCGGTGTGGGCGGACTAGTGGACAAGTCCTTGAGCAGTGGCTCAATAGGGATGGTCTGTCTGCATGGGTCGCTTGCGCCGCGCACGGTGTCTGCGCCTTGCCTTTCACTTGATGTAATATGATAAACCGCCAGTGCCAGATGGGCATCCTGGCTGCGATATTTTATTAAATGTTTGTTATCAATAACAATAATTACAATTACCTAGCTATAATAAATTATAACCATATATATAGTAGGATTAGAAAAGGCAGCTGACACTGCAATTATTATAAACATGTATAAGAAAACTGGGCCCATTAAAATTCTCTGTCTGCAAATAATAGGTAAACTGCCCAGCCTTAACAAATACCAAATTGTAATCATACCATTCTATATGAAACAATCTTGAAAACCTTAAACTATAAATGACTCAATGTAACTATTAATTACTAATAATGTCAACTATAATAAGTATAGACACACAGTTGTATCACTTAGCATAGTGTTGTCGATAATATACTCCCCAGGTCAGGGGTGTACCTGGCCTGGGAAAACTAAAAAAACCTAACCTAACCTAACCTAACCTAACCTAACCTAACCTTTTTTTTTTTTTTTTTTTTTTTTTTTTTTTTTTTTTTTTTTTTTTTTTTTTTTTTTTTTTTTTTTTTTGGTAACCCAGGGGAATCCTGCATGGATACCCGGCAGCCTCGGGGGAGGCGACCGGGTTATGTCAGACTCTTACTGACTAAACCCCTGGGGTGTTCCTTCTCTCGCCGTTTGGTGCGGGGCTGCGGGACACAAAGCCCTCAACCGCCTGCCCCGCCGGCGTCGCTCGTTTGAGCCCTTCTCGGCGGGGCGGGGCTAAGTTTTAATTCTAACTTAGCCCCGCCTCGCTCCTTCCGCTGGAGACGCCCAGGAACACTCGGGCGTCTCCAGCCTGGGACCTCTGTGCAGGTGGTGACCCCCCGATCTACCACCCACGGTCCCCGGCGTTAGGGCGGCAACCGGGCCGCAAAGGCCCGACGCCGCCCACCGCGTCTGCGGCGGCGAATAGGGAGCGAGTTAGCATCGTCCTCTCGCTCCCTTTCCGCCGCCTCCTTCTGTGACATAACATCGTCACAGAAGGTCGCGGCCGCCCTCCACGCCTCCTCGCTACTCACCATGGCCCTTAAAAGGGCCGGCAGCGAGAGGTCACCTCCTACTGTCGCGGACAAGGCGGCGCGAGGGATCGCCCAAGCGGGGCACTCCTCGCGCGTGTGTTGCGCCGTGTCCGCGACACCAGCCACGCAGTGGTGGCACATCTCCGTGGGCTCTCTGCCCACCACACGACACAGATATCGACCGAAGCAGCCGTGCCCGGTGATCATCTGCGTCAGGTGGAAGGAGAGAGCCCCGTGCCCCCGTTCGAGCCATGTTTGAAGAATGGGCCGAACGGCGGCCACCACCTCGCGGCTCACCTCGGGGTTCTCGAGGCGGGCCATCCATTTCCGGAGGAGAACGCCGCGCGCGTCCTCTCTCCAGCTTGCGATCTCCCGCGGGTGTGGACGGCCCCCGCCTTGGATCTCCTCCCTAGTTCGCCGGTACACCGCGGCGAGTACCTCGGCTTCAAGGTCCCACGGCGGCGTGCCGGCGAGCACACACGCGCCGACGCACGATACAGTGCGGTACGCCCGGACCACCCTGAGCGCCATAGCGCGCTGCGGACGTCGCAGCGCAGCCAGGTTTCGAGCGCTCATGGCGTCTGCCCATATTGGCGCCCCGTAGAGCGCCATGGAGCGCACCACACCGGTATAAAGGCGTCGGCAAGTCCGTCTCGGCCCACCCACGTTGGGCAAGATCCGCCCCAGGGCCCCAGCAGTGGCCATCAACTTCGGGGCCAGCCGCCGAAAGTGTTCTTCGAACCTCCACCGGCCGTCGAGGACGAGTCCCAGGTACTTCATCGTCGACCCGACGGCGATGGAGGTTCCTCCCACCATTATGGAAGCTCCAGGCGGTGGCCCATGTCGGGGCCCGTGGAAGACCAGGGCCTCCGACTTGTCAAGGGCCACCTCGAGCCCCAGGGCGCGGATCCGACCAACCACCTGGGCCACTCCTGCCGTGGCGAGGATGGACGCCTCTCGATAGGTGCTGCCGCGAGCCGTCACGAGGGTATCGTCAGCGTAACAGGTTACGTCAACCCCCCGCAACATGGCCCCGCGCAGCACCCAGTCGTATCCGATGTTCCACAGGAGCGGACCCAGAACCGATCCCTGTGGAACACCACACGACATGTCCCTCCTCCCAGTGCCGCTACTCGTCGGGAAGACGACAGCTCTCCCGACGAAGTAGTCGGCCACCACCTTTTGGAGGTACTGCGGCACCCCATGATACCGCAGTCCCCAAAACACCGTTTCCCAGGGCAGCGTGTTAAACGCGTTGCGGATGTCGAGAGACACCGCGAACAACACGCCACCCCGGGAGGTCGCCTCATCAGCGAGGTCCCGCACTCGCGCTATCGCGTCCAGAGTGGACCGGCCGCGGCGGAAGCCGAACTGCACGTCGGCGAGGCCCGGATCCATACACTCGACGAGGCGAGCAGCGAGCACGCGCTCGAAAAGTTTGCTCACCTCGTCGAGCAGCACGATCGGGCGATATGCCGACGGCTGCCCGGCCGGGCGCCCGTCTTTGTGAATCAGGACGAGCTTGCCCGTCTTCCACCGCTGCGGGAATCGACCCTGTCGCAAGCACGCGGTGAAGAGGGACCTCACCCTCCCTCCTAACTCCCCCAGCGCAATCACCAGGGCAGTCCCCGGCACGCCATCCGGGCCCGGGGCGGTCTTTTTCGACCTCAGCCTCAAAACAGCCGCCCCAAATTCGCCCTCCGACACTTCCGGTGCCGGGGTGTCCTCCCCGGCAGACAGCGCCGGGAGTGCACGACACACTGACGGTGGCACCCATTCCTCCCGTGAAGGGAAGAGTGTGGTGACCACATCGTCCAGGAGGGTTTCCTCCAAGCTGCTGGTCAGGGGGGGCGCCCAGGGCCGCAACTTCTTACGTACGGCCCTATAAGGCCTGCCCCATGGGTCCTCATCAAGGATTCGGAGCCACTCCTCCCACGCCGCATCCTTGGCGCGCGCGATCGCCACCTGAAGGTTCTCGCACGCAGAGCGGTAGGCGGCGTAGGAGGCGCTCTCCTCTTCGGTGTCTTGGACCCGTCTCCTTCTGCATCGGGTGTATCTATGGCGAGCTCTTCCGCAGGATACACGCATTTGGCGGAGTTCTTCGCTCCACCAATACACCCAACGCCGAGGTGGGAGCGGTTTGGCCCTTGGCATCGCCGCATCGCATATGCGGTTCAGCGACGCGCCGAGAAGACCCGCCTCCACCTCAACATCCTCTCCAATGACGGGTCCAGACACCCAGTCCTCAATGATGGCCACCTCTTTTGCCACCTCCCTGTCCAGCTTTCTGAGGACCCACCGGGGGCCATCCGCCCCACGGGGCCGGGCACCTCTCTGTGAGTCAGTGTGGGGCGCGGAGACATCGAATCGGATGTATCGATGATCTGATAGTGTCTCCACGCCCCTCCAACCTAGGACACGGCGTGCCAGGGCGGCAGACGCAAATGTCACGTCTACGATTGAGCCACCCTGTTGCCGCACGCACGTGTTCTCCGACCCCGTGTTGAGGAGGGCCAAGCCCATTGAGACCGCCCACTCCTCCAGTGTCTCCCCCCGTGCGTTCGTCGCCGGTGAACCCCACGCAGTAGATTTCGCGTTGAAGTCCCCTGCGACTAGCACGGGGTAGGGGGCAATCTGCCCAACCAGAGCGCCGACTTCAACAAGGAACTGTTCAAATTCGGCAAGGCTCCGGTTGGGCGAGAAGTACACCCCTATTACTGCGATGTCACCCACGACTGCTAGCACGCAACCCTTTCCCTTCATCACCCGTTCGATGGGTGGGGCGCCGGTAGCAGTCGGGGCGACAATGGCCACCAAACCCTCGTGGTCTCCAACCCAGTCACCCCGAGTTGGGACGAAGTAGGGCTCGGCGACCACGGCCACCTTTATTCTCCACTCTACCAGTGTCTGGACTAGAAGATCCTGAGCCCTGGCAGAGTGGTTAATGTTGGCCTGCAGCAAGGAGAGAGACTGGGGCATTTAGAGGGCAGTCTCCATAGGCTCCTCTTGGGTCGGCTGCGGGGCTTTGCCCTTGGCCTCCCTCGCCTTCTTTATTTTGGGCTTTTTTGGCCCGGATTTCCGGAGGCTGCCGCAATTTCCCCCGCCAAGAGGGTGCGCTGCCGGTTTACCGGCCGCTGCGCAGATTGCACATTTCGGTTCCTCCCGGCAATCACTGGCCCGGTGGCCCCGCTCTCCACAGCGGTAGCAGATACCACTGCGGTCTACCTCCGACGCGCATTTGCAGCCGACGTGGCCGACCTCGAGACACCTGAAGCATCTCATGGGCCTGGGGTCGAGCAGCGTGACTCGTGCTGACACCCAGCCCACCTTGAGTCGGGCACCTTCGACCACGGACTTTGCGGCCGCCATCGGGCAGCTGAGGTAGACTGAGCCACCGTTTATTTTGCCAGCTCTTACGTCATCCGTGGCACACCCTCCTACTGTAGCGACAGCCGCCATGACCTCCGCCGCGGTGTTTGAATCGTCGAGGCCTGAGACTCGCACCTCAACTCTCTTCATTGGGCGAGTAATCCGGGCCACATCCGGACTTATCACCTGCCTTAGTTTGGCAGCCAAGGCGTCCGCCTTTTCGGCACCCGCTTCTCCGATGATCTCCATCATGCGGGCGCCGGTTGCGGTCGTCCTTGCCCTCATCTCTTCTATACCGAGACTCGGGTAATCAATTTTGTTCCGAGCTTCGGTAATTATGGACCCATATGTAGTCCCCTTTTCAACAGCGGCCGGCTGCAGGGTGATGACCACTGCAGCCGTTCGCGGAGGACGCAGCCTATCCACCGGTTTCCCCTTCCTTTGCTTCGGAGCCTTGTTCTTTGGCGGCTCCGTTGTAAAGTTAGCCGGACCTTTGGTCTGGCGCTTCGCCGGGACTTTATCATTGGTTTGGCCCTTGGCCGGGGTCTTCTTCACTCCCCGGGCGGTTATCTCGCTCCACCCAATCCTGGGTGGAGGAGGCGCTGCGGCAGCCGGAGCCGAGCTTGCTTGGAGCTCCTCCCTCTCTAATGCCGCCATTGTCTTCTTCCCCCGACCCTTTCCCTTTGGGGCCTTGACGGTGAGGGGGGCAGATGACGGTTCTTCAGTCCGATGTGGGGCGGCAGTCACGCCGGAGCCCGAGGGCTGCGGCTCTTGCGTGTTATCCGCTGTGGCTGCGGCCCTTTTCTTCTCTGCCGCGAGTGGCGGCCTAAGCCTCGGTTCTGGGAGGAGGCGGTCTTGTATGCCGTCAAACCTCGCGTTCAGCATCGCGCTGAACTGAGCGATGCTTGCACGCGAGGCCTCCGCCAACATCTCCTTAAGGGCGGGGACGGCCGTCGCTGCTGTCGACTGGCTACGCAGCTCAGCCACTTCTTGACGAAGCCCCACTAGCTGGGCGGAGAGCAGCTGGTTCGCCGCCTCCAGCTTCACCACTTCCTCCGACACGGTGCGGGCGCTCATTCCTGCAGCGGCTTCCATAATAGTTTCCGCTGCATCCTTAAGGTACTTCATCCAAGTCCCCTTCATGTTTTTGGACTTCGAAGCTATTTTTTTTACCGTGTTTGCGGCGTCATTAACCAAATTATTCAGCGCAGACATGGTCTGCATTGTGTCCTCTCCTATAGTTGGCGGGTTGATACCGCGACGGCAGGCATGCCTCGCGTCACGTAATTCCCTCGCCATTTTTGCTATTTCTTCGTCAGCCTCAAGGCGCAGTTCTTCTGCCTTAGCGGCGTTGAGCTGCGCCTTGGCATTTGCCAAGCCCAAGTACTCCTCCGTAGTGGGCGCGCGTACTCGTCTCTTCAGTTTATGAGCCGCCCCTTTTGTCGGCTCTATTATTTCTGCCTCTTGTTCTTCGGCGGGCCTTTTGAGGAACCGCCGACCGCTTTCATTGTCCGAGGACTGAGCCGACGCAACCGTGACTAAGCTGCCAACGGTGCTGTCTGAGTCGGACTCCGACAAACGGGACAAGCGCGGTAGCAAGACGCGAAGTTCTCGCAAAGGCGCTCCCGCCATTTCCACTCCCACTCTACCTTCTACAACTACATCTTCCTCCATCACAACGTCACCTTCCCTACTCTTAACCACTTCCTCCTCGTTTTGTTTATTAATTAAAAGATCCATATGAAATCCCACGATTATGGGGGAAATAACGTCCACCCGGGCAGAGACCCCTGTACCCGGGTAAGTCTATGGGGTAACCCACACTGGTGGCGACAGGTGCCAGTGTGGGGACACGCACTAATGGCCGGAAATCCGTCCGACCATCCATCCCCTCGCGGTGCGGCGCCGCTTAGGATTCGGGTGACTTTTTAGAGAGGTTGTCTACCTCGTAGGCCCAACCAATGAAGGTAAGGCCCCCCGTTCGCGTAGGCCTCCTGCCATCGTTGCGGTTACGGGTTGACCGGCGGGGCCTTGAAAAAGGCCGTTTACGGAGGCAGTGTAAGTGCACACCGTGACCGCCGCTCCCTCCACGTCGGAAATTGGAAAAGGAAGAGAATGGAAGGAAAGGTAGGGAGAATAGGAAGGAAGAGAGGGGAAGGAAATGAAAGGGAAAGGAAGTGTTGCTCTTCGTCAGATCCCTCACCCCGTGCCTCCCGGTATGGGTAGCCCTGCCGGTATAGCCACGAGGATCCTTGGGACACGCAAGCCCCCCCACCACGACAAGGTGGCAACACGTCGGGGGGGAACCTAACCTAACCTAACCTAACCTAACCTAACCTAACCTAACCTAACCTAACCTAACCTAACCTAACCTAACCTAACCTAACCTAACCTAACCTAACCTAACCTAACCGAGTTCTGACCCGTCTGTGACCGAGAACGGATCATTTTTACACGCGCTCCGCACTTTAAATTAGAAAAAACCGGGAAGTTCTGCACCGATTCGACCGCACGATACATCAAAAGTTGCGTCTCGGTGCACCCGACAAGTGTGTGAAAGTGCAGTGAAAATCGGATTGCAGTGAAAGAAGTTATAAGTGTAAACGTGGTTTATAACCTCAAATTTCTCAAATTTTTTACACTTATCGGCTTTTTCTGGGAGAACGAGATCGACGACCCCCCCATTTTTTGTTGATGTTTGGAGGGGGCATTGACGGAGCATATTGTCGGAAAAATCCAGATTTTTCCGGACAGATCTGAAGAAGTTATTAGAAGAAAACTGAAAACCACGTGGACACGCGGTCCGTGAAGGAGCAATACCAGCAGCTCTTCTTCGACGTAGCCTTCAGCACCTGGATACCCCGAGACCAACGCAACAAAAATTGGAATTTTTGGACTTTTAATTTGTGAGTTATTCTAATTTTAAAATCAAATCTTTGACAGTAGATAACTCCAAAACTTCAGGCAGAGCAGTATAATTTTAATAGACTATCGGTTGCGCGCTTGCCCAATTAGTATAAATTCAAAATTTCAGATTTTTATAGTAAGTGGTTCTCTTGAAATCACTTTTTTAGAAAATTTTCAAACTTTTTATCATAAGTCCATATTTTTGTATGACATTATTTTTTATTCTGATTGTGTATGATAGAGGACTATTTGTCAAAAATTTTGACACCTCATTTATATTTTTGTGTCTGTCCATTCTCGAGATATCGATTTTTTACTGTTTTTTGTACTTTATTCCAAATTAAATAGAATTCATCAAAATTTGACTGCAGGACTGGGTCCTATACATCATTGTGACTGCAATAAGCCCAAACTCGGGCCCATTATCATTAGGAATAAGGATTTTCGAAAAAAACCGCCATTTTGTTTTTTTGACGAAATTTTTTAACCTAGGATAGCTCGAGAACGGGAAGACCTAGGAAATTACGATTTGGACACCAGAGGGTGAAATTACTGTGTCTATAAATTGTATTTATTTTTGGGCGTTTTTAAGCCCAAAAAGTTTTTCGGTCTGGATTTGTTTCTGGGACACGGGGAAGGTCGAGCCCAATAGTTCACCCAAGATCCGGTTTCTCTGCGACGTTTGGTCGCGAAGTTGTAAGCTCCCAAAGTGGGACTTTGACAGCTCGGCGGCCATTTTGGAAATCTTTGACTCGCCACAGCTCCGCGGCCGGAGGTCGTAGAGATTTGCGGATTAGACAGTTGGTGTTAGGGGCCCTCAGCCCATACTCTCCCCAAATTTGGGGTAGATCGGAGTGATAAATTTTCCGGGTCCTGGAAACGGTTCCAGCCGACAGAGAAGGTCGGACTGAGCCAAATAGGCCCAAACTCGGGTGTTCTGCGGCAGCTAGTTAGGGAGTTACAGCCCGTCAAAGTTGTACTTTGACAGCTCAGCGGCCATTTTGGAAATTTTCTATCGTCAATATCTCCCAGACGGGTTGTCGTAGAGCGCTAGGGTTTTCTTTCTGTACATCTCTGTATCCAGCCCTATCGATTGTGTAACCTTTCAGGCATTTTCAGGCTCTTTAAATTGTTCAGCCTGAAAACTGTGCAGGTGGGTAGAACTCATCAAGCCCATTGGAAAAGCCCAAGACACGGTGTCGTTCGGACCATTGGTTCCGGAGATATAGAAGGTTAAAAACATCTGGCCGCCATCTTGGATTTTTACCAAAAACTTTGGGCCTGGATATCTTCGGAACTAATAGGGCTAGGTGTACCGTGTTTGGGGTCATTGGAAGGGGCTCGAGGAGAGCTATCCGCTGGACATCGCAAATCGGCTCTACATAGAGTTAAAAAAAAATTTTTTTTTTTTTTCTTTGTGTATTCAAGTGGACTGGCCCCAGGAGGGTGTTGACAGCTCATAAAAGGGCTTATTTTGTACCACCTTCTTGCAGGAAGGGGACTTAATATATTTTATTTAAAAAAATTTGAGTGCAAATTCTTTTGTATTTATTTTGTGTGTACCCAGTAGTCTTTAATCCAATATTTCGCACAAGAACAGAAAAAATCTTTTTGACAAACAAATCTGGGTATTAGTGACGACTGCAGACTTGACTAATAATAGTATTATTATTTACAAAATTTACATTTTACATTTTACTTTATTCTTTATTTTGTCTTTGCTTTTGCATTGTGTACTTACCCTAATTGACGCCCTTTACACGTTTAATTAGTGACTGATCTACCTACCTACCCAAGGGCTACTTACCTAAAATAAAAATGTCGTGCATCAGAACCCCAGACAAGAAAACCAATGACACAATCCCCAAGCAGACCACCCGCTCACCAAGAGAAAAAGTCGCAACGGAGAGAGCCGGTCCATCGGCAGAAAATGAGGAAAAGACGGCTATAGTTCGACGAAGTATTGGGGAAATCGAAGCCCGGACGCAAACACCGCCCATCCAGCAAAAGACCCTTAGTCAACCAGAGGGGAAACCAAAAGCCAGAACAGCTCTGACGATCCCCGAGAGCAAAACTGGCGTGCAAAAAGGAAAGATGGTAGCGGCAATGGTGCCCGAGGCTGAGAGATCCCCAAAACCAATCCCTAAATACAAAAACAAACTCTCCGAAGCGAAAGCTTGCCTCCAAAAGGCTAAAACCAGCCTGGGAACCAGCCGTAACTTAAAAGGAGAGATAAAGACAGATATCTTGGAAGCTGTAGAGAGACTCTATTACATAGTAAAGGAATTGGAAGAGGGCAAGACATTGGTAGAGCGAGAGAAGGACGTAGAAAATCCCCAGATGGATATAAGGAAGGAACAAAAATCAAATCAAGAGACCGGCATGATGAAGGGGATTGAAGAACATACAAAACTTCTCATGGAGAACAAGGAAGAGATGGGCAAGCTAACGGAGATGATAAAAACGCATAAGGAACAGCTCGAAAGAACCTACGCGAACGTAGTATCCGGCTCCCAAAGGAAACAATCCCCGGAGACAGCCACCATGCACTCGATCGTCATAACATCGAGAGACGAGCACGAGACGGGAGAACAGGTCCTTGAGAAAGTGAGAAAGGTGGTAAATGCGAAGGAGGAAGGAGTGAGGATTGACAGAATTAGAAAGGCGAAGGATAGGAAAATCATAATCGGCTGCAGAAACCAGGAGGAGATTAGAAAGGTTAAGGACAGCATTACAGAAAAGGATGTACACCTAAACGTGGAAGAAATGAAGAACAAAGACCCGCTCATCGTCCTCTACGGTGTTATGAAAAACATCACAGATGAGGAGATATTAAAGGCCATTCCGGCTCAAAACAGGCACCTGATGAATGGTATTAGCGGGGAGGATGACCGAATGGAAGTCCGCTTCAGAAGGAAAGCGAGAAACCCGCTCACCTCCCATGTTGTACTCAGAGTGTCGCCGCGCATCTACCAGCGCCTGATCGACGCGGAGGCTGTACACATCGACGTCCAAAGGATAAGGGTTGCAGACCAGTCACCCCTCATACAGTGTTCTCGCTGCTTGGGGTATGGACATGGAAAGCGATTCTGTCAGGAGGCCGTCGATGTGTGCAGCCACTGTGGCGGACCACACCTTAAGACGGAGTGTGCCGACTACCTCGCTGATGTAGCCCCCAGTTGTACAAATTGCATTAAGGCAAAAATAGGCAGAGTGGATCACAACGCCTTCGGTTATGAGTGCCCGGTGAGACGGAAGTGGGAGGCACTTGCCAGATCCACTGTAGCATACCAATGCTAAGGGCACCTCATACAGAATCATCCAGGCCAACCTCCAAAAGAAGCAACTAGCGACAGATGAAGTCTTCATTGAAGCCAGGAAGCGCGGTATCGCTGTCGCACTTCTCCAGGAGCCGTATGTGGGCGGGGCAAAAAGACTCAAAAACTACCAAGGCGCGAGAATCTTCCAGAGCACTGAGCCGGGAGAAGGGATTGTTAAGGCGGCAATAGCTGTCTTGGACCCTTCACTCGATATTATACAGCACACGCAACTTACCACAAACAACATCTCAGTGGTGGGAGTCCGGACCAGTGCCTGGGAAATCACGCTGGTATCCATATATTTTGAGAAGGATCAGCCCATAGACCCATACTTAGAACATCTAGTCAAAATTGGAGAAGTGCTAGGGACACAGAGGTTGGTGGTTGGGGGTGATGTAAATGCCTGGAATATTTGGTGGGGGAGCGAAACAACAAACCATAGAGGCGAGGATGTAAGATGCGCTCTTGACGAATTGGGCCTTCAGGTACTCAATACTGGGAGTACACCGACCTTCGACACAATCAGAGGAGACAAACGCTACTTTAGCAGCGTCGACATAACCGCTTGCTCGACAGAGATGCTGACTCTGGTGGAGGGCTGGAAAGTCGAAGAGAGCCTCACGAGTTCGGACCACAACGGCATAATTTTCAATATACGGTTACTTAAATCTAAAGGTACACACATACTTAGAACCACCCGGATTTATAACACTAAGAAAGCAAATTGGGCCCATTTTCATGAGAAAATGGACCAATTGAAAGCTGAGCATCAAATAACACAAACAGACATAGAACAAATTAAAAGTACAGAGCAAATAGAAACAGTAATAGACAAATACACAAAAGTAATAACACAATCATGCACACACTCAATACCTGAAAAGAAAGAAAACCAAATACTTACCATGCCGTGGTGGTCTGAAGAGCTCACAGCGTTGAAGAAAGAAGTCACCACCAGAAAGCGTAGAATCAAATGGGCCGCTCCAGTCCGAAGGTCGAGAGTTGTAGAAGAGTACCTAAAAAAGAAAGAAGAATATGAGTTAGAAGCGCAAAAGGCTAAGATAAGAAGTTGGAAGGAGTTCTGTGGGAAGCAGGATAGGGAGGGGGTATGGGATGGCATATACAGGGTGATTGGCCGAACTAGAACCAGAGAGGAAGACTTACCACTTGAGGTTGAAGGTGTAGCGTTAGACGCAAAAGGTTCCGTTAAGGTACTTGCTAAGACGTTTTACCCGGAAGACCTCAGAGAAAGCGACAACGCCGAACATAGCAGAATCAGAGCTGAAGCGGAGAGAGTAAACGTTGAGCAAAAAAATGAATTTTGTGACCCACCGTTCACGCAGGCCGAGCTAAAAAATGCAGTAAACGCCTTCAACCCTAAGAAGGCACCTGGAGCCGACGGATTCACCGCTGACATATGCAGAGAAGCAGTGCAAAATAGCCCAGACCTATTCCTGGAGATCGTGAATAAATGCCTCGAACTCGGCCACTTCCCAAAACCCTGGAAAGAAGCAACCGTAGTCGTGTTGCGGAAGCCGGGAAAGGAGACGTATACTGCCCCGAAGTCGTATAGACCGATCGGACTTCTCCCAGTACTGGGAAAAATCTTTGAGAGGATGTTGATTGCCCGACTGAAGTTTCACTTACTACCGAGGATGAGTACTCGCCAGTTCGGATTCATGCCCCAGAAGAGCACCGAGGACTCCCTTTATATCCTTATGCAACATATCCATAAGATGTTGAACCAGAAAAAGATTGTTACACTGGTGTCATTGGATATAGAGGGAGCCTTTGACAGCGCATGGTGGCCAGCTATCAGAGTCCGACTGGCTGAGGAAAAGTGTCCCGTGAACTTGAGGAGGGTAATCGACAGTTACCTCCAGAACCGCAAAGTAAAAGTGAGATACGCCGGAGAAGAACTCGCCGTAGACACTACAAAAGGATGCGTCCAGGGATCAATCGGAGGCCCGATCCTTTGGAATTTACTCCTGGACCCACTTCTAAAAGAGCTGGAAAGTAGAGAAGACTACGTGCAGGCGTTTGCGGACGACATCGTCATGGTTTTCGACGGAGAGACAGCGCTACAGATCGAGGAACGTGCCAATGCCGCACTTGAACATGTTCGGGCGTGGGGAGTCCGAAACAAACTAAAGTTCGCTCCACATAAGACCATGGCAATGGTCATAACACGGAAACTAAAGCATGACACCCCGCACTTGAACATGGGTGGGGTTGACATTGGCATGTTCAAAGAAATCAAACTGCTAGGCCTCACTATAGACGAAAAGTTAACCTTCAATGCACATTCCGCAAACGTCTGCCGGAAGGCATTGAACTTCTATAAACAATTGTCAAGAGCTGCAAAAGTAAACTGGGGTTTAGGACCGGAGATCATAAAAACAATATATACAGCGGTAATTGAACCAACTGTCACGTATGCCGCTAGCGCATGGGCGCCCGCCACAAAAAAGATAGGAATACAGAACAAACTGAATGCGGTACAGCGCGGTTTTGCGCAGAAAATTACTAAATCGTACAGAACGGTGTCACTAAATTCGGCACTATTACTCGCCGGGTTGCTTCCTTTGGACATCAGAGTCCGGGAAGCAGCCTTACTTTATGAAACAAGGAAAGGTCACTCCCGGCGAGTAATAGGAGACCGAGAAATGGAAAAACCGATTCCTTACAGAGCCATGCCGCACCCCGCGAAACAGGCAGTTTTGGGATTCACATGCTTGATGGACGAAGCAGCACTACAACAGCACAACAACAACAATGGCCTAAATATTTACACTGACGGCAGTAAAATCGAGGGGAAAGTTGGAGCCGCTTTGTCCGTTTGGGACGGTACGGCGGAAATAAGTACCCGTAAGCTGAAGCTGGAAGAGTGCTGCTCCGTCTACCAGGCGGAACTCTTGGCACTGGCAGAGGCGACAGAAAAGGCCATCAAGAATTCAAGATCCAGCTGCAACATCTATTGCGACTCGAGATCCGCTCTTGATACAGCGATAAACACCTCCGCCCCTCACCCCCTCGCAGTCAAAATTAGAAACAACTTGCAAAAGCTCAATGAACAACACAAAACAGTGAAGCTATTTTGGATTAAGGCACACGCGGGGTTGGCGGGAAACGAGAGGGCGGACGAGTTAGCAAAAAGTGCAGCGCTACATCTCAAAACCAAGGCAAACTATGGCAGCTGTCCGGTTTCATTCGCCAAGCGACAAATCCGGATGGAGTCGCTTGAGGAATGGAACCGGCGATACAAAGATGGCACAACGGCCGCCACTACAAAGATATTCTTTCCGGATGCGATACGTGCGCATAAAATTCTACGGAATATAAAACTGGACCCCATAATAGTACAGTTGTTAACAGGGCACGGTGGATTCTCCTCGTACTTGTACCGCTTCAAGTGCAGGGAGAGTCCGTCGTGCAGCTGTGATCCTCAGAACGAAGAGAGCGTCTTGCATATCGTCACAGAATGTCCCATCTATGGTAGACGAAGGTTTGAAGCTGAAAATCAAATAGATGCAGAAATAAAGATAGGAAATCTGTGCGAAATATTGGAAAATAAAAATAAAAGAAGCCAATTTATTATGTATTGCAAAGATATTATAAGTATAGTTGTAAAGAAAAATAAATAGTAGAAATAGGATCCACTGCTGAATATATGTTATATATATATACAGTTAGTGCCCGTAGCAATAAAAAATGTAATTAAAAATGAAGTGTTAGTAATAATAAAATAAGTAATGTGTATAGATTTACTGCATGTGTTTAATGCAGTAAGTGCTTATTATAATTAAGAAATGTATAGAAAGTAAGAAGTAACCATATTAAGTAGAATTAAGAATATGTATCTAAACTTAAAATCACTTTTTCAATAAAGAAATTAAAGATTACCTTAGAATCCTCACATCCTTAGTAAGAAAGGGCCCTGATTCTGTCGGGGGTATAAAGCAATAACACCCTGCGATGGCGGGTGCTTTCAAAAAAAAAAAAAAAAAAAAAAAAAAAAAAAAAAAAAAAAAAAAAAAAAAAAACCTAACCTAACCTAACCTAACCTAACCTAACCTAACCTAACCTAACCTAACCTAACCTTTTTTTTTTTTTTTTTTTTTTTTTTAAGGCTGGGAAATGCCTGAACGCATACCACACTGCAAAAAGTGCCTACAGTGTGGTTATGTGGGGCTTGCACCCACTAAAACCCAGCCGTGGCCACCCTCGTAGCTCCTTGTAAGGGACTCCGGGACCGCGGGTATGCTGCGCCGGTGCCCCCCATCGAGCCATGTCCCAGGTGTGGGACTCTATCCCGGGAAGGGCTTGAATTTGCCCTCCCATTTGCCGACTCCTGCTAGTCGGCACAGCGGTCTGCGGCCACCACAGACAGCTGTCTTCCCGGGGCTGCTTAACGGTGGTTGCCAGAGGACACTTCTCTGACCACCCCCACAACCCCGAGGACGTGTCGGGCTAGCGGTTGTCGCCGCCGCCCCGACGCCGCCTCCGTCTTCGAGCGGGATCGGCCCTCTCCCGATCCCGCTCCGCAGCCTCCTTTTGGAGCATAACTGCTTCGCAGAAAGAGACCACGGCGTCCCAGAGGGTGTCTCCCGCCAGCATGGCTCTTATTATGGCCGGCGGCGACAGATCCCTCCCGATCACGGCGACCAATTCTCGCCGCTCGGACTCCCAGGCCGGGCACTCACCCAACGTATGCTGGGCAGAGTCCAGGCCGCCTACACAGTGATGGCACTGTGGCGTTTCTTCTCGGCCGATTCGGCTCAGATACTCACCGAAGCACCCATGCCCGGTGAGTATCTGAGTCAATCTGTAGGTGACGCAGCCGTTCCTCCTCTCAACCCAGGCCTCAAAGTTAGGCAGGATTGCACTCACGGCCCGCTGGCGCACGTTCCGCGGCAACTCCAGCCGCTCGCGCCACTCTACGAGGGCGCGCCGGTGCGCGTCCCGCCGAAACTCCGCAAGCGTCCGGCTCGGCGCTTCACCACCCTCCCGGCGACCGTGGGTCTCATCGTAGACGCTGGCGTCCACTATCGCCAGGAGATCAAAGGGCGTGAAGCGCGCCAAGATGGTTGCCGCCTCGAACGATACCGTCCGGTACCCACGTGCGATCCGTATGGCCACCACCCGCTGCAGGCCGTTTAAGATAGCTCTGCAGCGGGAGGAGGCGCCCGCCAGGCAATGTGACCAGACGGGCGCCCCATAGAGGGCCATAGACCGCACGACACTCCCGTATAGGCGGCGAACCTCATCTCGAGGACCCCCGAGGTTTGGAAGCAGCCTTTGCAGCGCTCCTGCTACCCCTCGCACTCGGGGGGCCAGACGCCTGAAGTGCTCCTCGAAGGCCCAAGTCGAGTCCAAGGTGAGACCCAAGTACCTCATGTACTGTCCCACCTGAACCTCCGCGTCACCCACACGCAACGACATGCTGGGTGGTCTCAATCCCCGACGCAAGCCATGAAACCATAGCGCCTCGGTTTTGTTTGGCGCCACCCGAAGGCCCAGCCTGCCGATGGCCGCGACGACACACGCGACACCAAGTTCGGCGAGCCGACAACACCTCTCGAAGGTGATCTCCCGGGCCAGTACCAAGGTATCGTCTGCGTAACATACGACACTCACCCCGGGAGGGAGGCCAGTCCGCAAGACCGCATCGTAAGCGAGGTTCCACAGCAGGGGTCCCAACACAGACCCCTGGGGAACCCCGCACGAGAGCTCCCTCTGGAAATTTATTCCGTTCCGACCCGTGAACCTGATGGTCCTGCCGCACAGATATGCCTCAACAATACGGCTCAGGTAGGGAGGCACGTTATGATAGGCCAGTGCCTCCCTAATCGCCCGCCATGGGACGGAGTTGAAGGCATTGACGATGTCTAAGCTCACCGCCAACGCCACCCCCCCCACCCGAACGGCAGGCTCCGACAGGGCGCGGACGCGGTTAATGGCGTCCAACGTAGAACGTCCCCGCCGGAAGCCGAACTGGTAGTCCGACAAGTCGGGGCCCACACTTGACAGGTGCTCGCTGAGACGGGCGGCGATGACGCGCTCAAAGAGCTTACCCGCCTCGTCCAGCAAACATATGGGTCGAAACGCCGAGGGAGAGTCAGCGGGCCTGCCCGCCTTCTGCAGAAGAACCAGTCTGGCCTCCTTCCAGCCGGTGGGAAACACGCCGCTACGGAAGCAGCCGGTGAAGAGCTGTCTCAGCCTGTCCCCCAAGATCGTCACAGCGCACACCCAAGCCCGACCCGGAATCCCATCCGGTCCCGGGGCGGTGTTGCGGGCCGCAAGTCGCCGCACGGCTCGGTCCAGCTCATCCTCCGTCACCTCGAACTGGTCGTTCCAAAATTGGTCCGACGGTGACGGAAGGTTAGAGGGACTATCCTGGACCCTAGGGAAGAGGGTGTCAACTACCCTCCCCACGAAATCTGGATCCAGGGTCTGCGTCAATGGAGGGACCCACGGTTTGAGCTTGCCCAGTACTAGTTTGTACGGGCGCCCCCATGGGTCCCTATCAAGTCCCTCGATGAGCTCGTTCCAGGACCGAGCCTTGGCGTCCGCGATGGCTATGCTAAGAGCCTTTGTGGCGGCCTGGTACCCGCGGTGCGCATCGGCAGTCTCCCCGGCGTCGGCTCGCCTTCTCCTTCGGGCTCGCTGGTGCCGGCGGCGTGCCGCATTATATTCTGACCGCAGACGTGTGACGTCAGCCGACCACCAGTATACCGAGTCCCTTCTGCCCGGATGGACCCGGGGCATCGAGACGTCGCAAATGTTAGTCATGACACCCCGGAACCAGTTCGCCTGCGACTCGGGATCGGGTGGGAAGAAGTTAGGAACTTCTTCAGCGTCCCAATCGTGGACGATGGCGGCTGCCGTCAGCATATCGCGGTCGAGCCGGCGAACAGACCAGCGCCGTGGCGCGTCAGTGCTACTGCGTTCAGGGGCATTTGGGGGGCGGCGGAAAGCCACGCTGAATTCGATGAGTCGATGATCTGACAGCGTGGCCACCTCCTCCGCAACACGCCACCCCGAAACCAGGTGCATTGCAGAAGGAGTTGCCCACGACAAGTCTACAATGGACTCTCCCTGCCACCGCACACAGGTGCTGACCGAACCTCGATTTAAAAGTCGAAGGTCCAGGCCAGCGGCCCATTCGAGCAGTGTCTCTCCCCGAATGTCATCCCGAGTATCTCCCCACACTCCGGAGTGCGCATTAAAATCACCCAGAACGATTAACGGGTGAGACTGGTATCCGCTGATGTAAAAGGTCAGCCCGTCCAGGTACGCCTCAAAAGCGGCGAGGCCGCAGTTCGGGGAGATGTAGCAGCCCACCACGACTGCAGGTCCCCACTCCACAACAACAAACCCCGGCCCTCTGTGCAGGAGTTTGCAGTGGGGGTCACGTTCCCCACCAGCCCAGTATACTGCAACGGAGTTCCCATCCGCCCCGAACCATCTAGGATGGACCGGGACGGAATAAGGCTCCGCCACAACCGCCAAAGCAACCGAACGCTCCGCGACCGTCTGCATAAGTAGATCTTGCGCGGCGCGGCAGCAGTTCAGATTACCCTGTAATATAACTTGGAGGGGAAAGAATTTTAGGCCTCCATTACCTCCCTAACCGGGTCAGGACCCGCTTGTTCGTTCCTCGGCTTCGATGCTGAAACTCGCTTCTTCGGTGGCGTACACCTTGCGCTGCCCAACCGGTGATTAGCGGGTCGTCCGAGGTCCGCGCACACTGGACAGTGTGGAGCTCCCGCTTTGCAGTCTCGGGCCTTGTGGCCTTGCTGACCACAGCCGTAACATGATCCGCTGCGATCGGCTCCGGTACACTGAGCCACGACGTGTCCCTTCTCCAGGCAGCGGAAACACTGAAGTGCTCTTGTGGGGAGAGCCTCAACCCGAACTGACATAAAGCCAACTCGTACCCTCTCGGCTGCTGCCAGCTTGCGGGCAACCACGAGCGGGCAACGAACCCACACAGTGCCGAGGTTGAAGGAATCAAATCGTATGTTCCCCACCTTTATTTCGGACTCGGAGCATCCACCCGCACTGGCCAGCGCAGCTCCAACCTCAGTGGGGTCTACGGACTCGTCCAGGTCTCTCACTCGAATTTCCCCCATCGGGACAGGACGCGCAACAACCGCCCCCGTTTCGGCCAAAGCCGCCCTTAGCTGGGTGGCAATAGTTTCAGCCTTTGTGGAGCCTTCCGGGCCTGGGATTCTCAAAATAAGACCCCCCGTTAACGCTCTTTTAGGGCGAAGACCCTCCTCTAGTCCAAAGTCGTTGAACGAGAGTTTGGCTCTCGCAATCTTCAAACCTAACCTAACCTAACCTAACCTAACCTAACCTAACCTAACCTAACCTAACCTAACCTAACCTAACCTAACCTAACCTAACCTAACCTAACCTAACCTAACCTAACCTAACCTAACCATCGATATCTCAAATATAAATTTACGTTTTGCGCCACTTCTTTCAGCTATTAATACGCGTCTAGGTACTCCTAACAACCCCTCAACAGTAGTTTCAGTCGTTTCATACAATTTCAGTAGTAAACCTGTAAAAAACTTATAAAAATTCCTTAGAAACACATAAATTTACAATTTTCTTCAAATTTTACCTAACCCACTTACCTATTTTCCGGTCTGGTTGAGCTTCTCTCGCCGATCCCCGTCTGCGGACACCTCTTGCTGCCCTCTGCTGGCAATATTTTTGAAAATATTAAGGATTTTCACTTAAATTTTGTGACATTTTTTGACGATTTTTCACAAATTTTCAATTTTTAAGATAATTTTGTATCACCACCTACCTTTTTTCCGGTTCGGTTGAGCGTCTCTCGCCGATCCGCGTCTGTCGACACCTCGAACGCCTCCCTGCGACGTTCCTGGAATTAATTATTAATTTTTCAATTTCAAATACCTAACAAAAAATTCCCCACCCGCCCACCCTGTGGTGATTTATGAGGTAGGGACGGCAGAATTTTTTATTGCAGTTTATTGTTTTAAAGGCATTTTGGAACACTGTGGAAGCTTTCTTTTGGCGGAGCCGGCTTGGCAAGGCCCTTATTTAGACGATTTACTATCTTTCTATCAATTTTTTCCCAAAAAAGTACACTTTCACTCAATTTCTCAATAAGTTTTATATTTTTTATATTTCTCTTGCTCCTGGTTTCCCTCTACTGGGAACCTTTATGAATCCGTAAAATGGCTACTGCCGAACAGCCTAGCATTCCAGAAAATACTGAAAATTTGGATTTTTCGGCTAAAATCTTCCAATACACCGCGAGTATTATAGAAGCCGTCAACGAAGGAAAAAGCGTTACAACCAAGAACAAAAAAGCCATCCTTGACGCAGCCGAAAACATACGCAAACTCCTTATAACCGAATTACCTTCTGCACATGCAACTTCTGCTACACCCACTTCTATACCTTACGACGTACTCCAAAACTTTAAACAAGACATCCTCGACGGTGTCAGCGGACAAATAGAGCAACTAACCATCGAACTCTCGAAGCAAAAAGCCTCATACGCGTCCGTAACACAGGCGCCACCTCCTCCTAAAATTCTACCTCAAAAACCTGCCATTGTTGTCTCCTCAACTAATCCCACTGAGAGTGAAAAAGTTATCAACACTTGGAAGAGCCAGATCACTTTCAAGGACCGAAAATTTGCACCAAGCAAGGTCAAACCGGTATCTAAGGGCCGAATCTTGGTCGAATTCGATAACGATCATCAGTGTAAAGAAATAATCAACGTTGTGAATAACACCAAAGAACTGCAGGCCGAAGGTGCCAAAAGACGCCCTCCCTTGGTGATTCTTAAGGGAATTACGAAAGCAACGGAAAAAGAGGAATTAATTGAAATCATCAGCCACCAAAACTCAATCCCCACGGAAGCACTTCGATTGTGTTTCCTCACTTCCAACAGAAACGAAAAACTCTACAACGCTGTCGTTGAAGTGCGCCCAGACCAATACGCCGCCCTTTTAAACTTGGAGAGAGTAGCAGTAGACCACCAGCGCGTCCACGTTGAAGCTTACTCGCGATTCGTTCAGTGCCACAAGTGCCTACAATTTGGTCACACAAGGAATAAGTGCTCCGCTTCCGTTCACCCTTGTGTCCATTGCGCCTCCGAGGAACATCAGATTGGCTCCTGCCCTCATAGAGACCAGCCGGATAAAAACAACTGCTACAACTGTCTCAGCCACAACAAGAAAACAGGCTCCAATACTGACACGAAGCACCCGGCAAACAGCCACAAACTCTGCCCCCGCCTCAAGGCCGTCAAGACTAAGGTAGAAGACTCGACCGACTACGGCACTCTTAAACCATGAACTCCATAAATAGTTCAATTACTGCACTTCAATGCAATCTGGGACGCGGCTACACTGCAACTAAGGAAATGACACAATATATTATCGAGAAAGATATTAAAATAGTTTTTATCACTGAACCATACACCGGAAAAGCAAACGTACTTAATAAAATTAATGGCTACGATATATATCAATACCCCGGCACCCAAACCACCAAAGCATGCATCGCAGTAAAAACAGGACTAGCAGCTACACTCGGAATTATAAAATATTCAACACCAAATATGTGCATAATACAGCTCACTCTAAAATCAGGTATGTTATATATATGTAGTGTCTACGTTGAACCCAATGCGGATGAGAATGGTACCATTGCACGACTGGAAAACTTCTTGAAAAACACCACAAACTCCAGCCACCTCATATGCGGAGATTTAAATGGATGGCATGAGGCCTGGGGCTCTAATTGTGCTAACAAAAGAGGAAAGGAAATCATCAACCTTATCACAACCAATGATCTGGAAGTCTGTAACATCGGTAAGGAACCCACTTTTGAAACCACCACTCACGGGACAACCAGAACTTCCATCATAGACCTAACACTCACATCTAATAACCTGAGCAGAAACATTAAGGACTGGCACGTAAATCATGAACCAATACCAACCTCGGACCACCACGCCATTGCCTTTCGCATTGACCTTGGCAGAAATGCAATACAAAGAAAAATTAACACTACCACTTTCCGTTACAACACACAAACAGTCAACTGGGAAGAAACTGCCAATGCCATAAAACAAGACATAATCAAAGATAAGTTAGACCAAATAAATCCTGAAGAGTTAGATAGTAAACAGATAGACATATTCATAGGAAATATAATTGTATCTATTACGAGTGCATGCAACAGAACAATAAGAAAGAAAGCTTCAAAACAGAAGATACCGTGGTGGAGCACCGAACTAGAAACTCTTAAACAAAAAGTAATCCACCTTCATCATCGACTCCGAGACCTGAAAAGAAGTAATAAAGACCTTACCAACATTATAAAAGAAAAACAAGACGCCCGAGCGGAATACGTCGCAGCCATACAGAAAGCATCGACAGAAAACTTTAGAGATTTCTGTGGAAAACAAGGAAAGGAGGACGTATGGGCTGTCACTAATAGACTACTAAAAAATTCACCACAACCACAGCCACCATCAACACTTCGATTAAGTAATAATCAATACACTAACACCAGCACCGAAACAGCACAAGAACTAGTAAACAAATTTTTCCCAGATGACACAGAAGACAGTGATCAACAAAAAACAATCAGACTAAGAACAAACACAATCCCAAACACACCAAACGACTCTGAATTCACAGAAAGAGAAATAATAGAAGCAATAGACGAGATGAACCCCCGAAAAGCCCCTGGTACGGACCACCTTACCTCTGATATTTGTCGCCAATTCATTCTTTGTTACCCCTCCTTATTCACTAAACTAATAAACAGATGCTTGAATATATCATACTTCCCCACTCAGTGGAAAACTGCCTTTATAAAAACCATCCCAAAACCAAATAAAACCGATTACAATGACATAAATTCCTACCGTCCAATTGGTTTGATCAACGTTTTCGGAAAACTGTTTGAAAAGCTGATATCCAAACGCCTCACATACCATATGTATGCCACAGAGAATATAAACAAAAATCAATATGGATTCAAACAACAAACCACGACCACAGATGCACTACATGCAGTCATAGACAGAATGGAAAAAGCAAAAAGAGAAAAGAAACTTGTTATAGCTATATCACTCGACATAAAAGGGGCTTTCGACCATGCATGGTGGCCGGCAATTATGGACAGACTCCATCACATCAAATGCCCTGCGAATCTCTACAAAATCATAGTGAGTTACATTACCAACAGAAAAATTACACTAAATTATTCAGATGCCACAGTCACCAAAACACAATCAAGAGGCTGCATTCAGGGCTCGGTCCTGGGACCGGTCTTTTGGAACCTGATCATGGACAACTTGCTAGATACACCCACCATCGAAGACTGCCATTTACAGGCATACGCTGACGATGTGCTATTAATAATCACCGGAAGAAACACACAAGAAATTGAAAACATCTCAAAAACCGCACTAAAAACTATTACAGAATGGGGTAAACAAAATAAACTTGCTTTCAGTCCAGAAAAAACCCACATGCTCACGAACACCCCAAAGGCAAAAACTGCAAATATTACAATAGACCAAATTAAACTAACATTCAATGACCAATTTAAACTGCTAGGAGTAATAATTGACAAAAACTTTAAATTTATCAAACATGTAGAATATGCAATAGGAAAAGCACATAAAATTTATCAGAAAATAAGCAAATTCATTCGACCAACGTGGGGAGTGCAATCAGAAAATGTAGCAATAATATATGAACACGTAATCGAACCCATTGTTACATACGCTGCTGAAATATGGGGCAAATCCACAAAATATGAAAAAGTCAAGCATGCGCTAAGAAAACTCCAAAGAGGATTTGCAATTAAAATAATTAGAGGCTTCCACACAATTTCCACAACAGCAGCAATAGCGCTAGCCGACCTTACTCCCCTAGACATTAAAGTAAAAGAAACAGCAGATATACAAATGACCAAACGAAAAGGAACGTCAATATACTTACCGGACGATATAACATTAGATAAACTCATTCACCCATCAAAACTGCCGCACCCACACCTGAGAACTAAAGCAAATGTAATCACTGAAATAGAACACGCGCCAATCGAACTAATGAATGAACTAATGAACTCACCTGATGTTACGAAAATATTCACTGACGGAAGCAAACACGATGAACAGGTAGGAGCTGCAACAATAATACACCATCCCAACGGCAACAAAACAACTCACCGTATAAAACTACACAGCAACTGCTCGGTTTTTCAGGCTGAATGTTTAGCCATTGAAAAAGCATGCACATACTGCGTCTCCAAAAATATAACAAAAGCAATTATATTCACTGACTCAAAATCAGCTCTACAAGAAATTGAAAACAATAATAGCTTAAATAACATAGTCCACGAAATACAAAAACAAATAAGAAATATTGAGAGCAACAATGGAGAAATAACACTCATATGGGTTAAAGCACACAGCGGCATAGAAGGGAACGAAGAAGCTGACCGAGAAGCCAAAATCGCAGCAACACTACACAAAGCACCTCAATATACTAAATTCCCACTGAGCCACTATAAATATAAGAGAAAGCAAGACACTGATAGAGAAAGTAACGAAGCATACAAATCATCATCAACGGGGCAAACATCAAAACAATGGCTCCCAGACATAAAGTCCATTAAAGAAATGAGGAAACACATCAGACCTACCTTCCAACTCACTCAAATATTAACCGGACATGGCTTTCATAAGCAATACCTTTACAAATTTAAAGTCACAGATAATGACCAATGCCCATGCGATTGCACAACTACGCAAACCATATTGCACCTACTAAAAGACTGTCCCAAATTCACTTTGGACAGATACAATCACGAAGCAAATTGCCACAATCTCATAAACGACCCATACAGCATCGTTGATATCTGTCAAAAGGAATCAACACTGGACTCGTTCATTCAATTTATAAATAAAATAGTCAATAGTCTCAAAAAATTTAATAACACGTAAATAAACATAACTTCATTATTAATATTTAATTAATATACATATTTATTATATAGAATGTTATAAACAACATATATATTCCTAACAACATAGTCCCTTTAATGTATTTGTAATTGTAATTAAATTGTAAGTAAGTAAAGCTCATTTTGAATAAACAACAAATGGACCCAGCCGCCCGTATCCCAAGCGGGGACTGGTAATCCAGTACCAAACAAAAAAAAAAAAAAAAAAAAAAAAAAAAAAAAAAAAAAAAAAAAAAAAAAAAAAAAAAAAAACCTAACCTAACCTAACCTAACCTAACCTAACCTAACCTAACCTAACCTAACCTAACCTAACCTAACCTAACCTAACCTAACCTAACCTAACCTAACCTAACCTAACCTAACCTAACCTAACCTAACCTAACCTAACCTAACCTAACCTAACCTAACCTAACCTAACCTAACCTAACCTAACCTAACCTAACCTAACCTAACCTAACCTAACCTAACCTAACCTAACCTAACCTTTTTTTTTTTTTTTTTTTTTTTTTTTTACGTGGGGAAATCCTCATGGATACCCGGGCACTCCGGGGGGAGCGGCCGGGTTATGTCAGACTCCTACTGACTAAAACCCCACGGTGTTCCTACCTGTCGCTGCCGGCTGGATATACGGGGGCGCCGAAGCATTCGTCCGCGTATCCAGCAGCGACGGCCTGATCGGAGGCCTCCTCTTCGTCGACGGCAGAGACCGGAGCTCTTGTCTCTGCCGTCTCCTCCTGAGTAGCGTGCGGGAACACACGCTCCACTACTCGGGCCCGATGTTGATGGGCGGCAGACTCCCCCGAGTCCGCCACCCTTGGGCCCATGTTGGGGGGAAGGTGGCTTAAAAAAGCCGCCCTCCGACGCCCGGTTCTCCTGCGGCGGATAGCCAGGGTGGTAGTATCCTCCCTGTCACGTTCCGCCGCCTCCTTTGCAAGCAAAACCCGCTCGCAGAAGGAGTGGAGTGCGTCCCACGATCTCTCGCTGTCAACCACAGCGCGAACCACGCTCGGCAGCGAGAGATCTGTCCCCACTTCGGCGCAGAGCTCGCTGCGCTCGCTTGCCCAGGCTGGGCACACCTCCAACGTGTGCTGGGCCTCCTCCTCGAGGCACCCGTCACAGTGGTGGCACTCGGCGGTCGGCTCCCTCCCAATCGGCAATCCGACACAGATACCTCCCGAAACAACCGTGTCCCGAGAGGATCTGCGTCAGCCGGAAGGTCAACACGCCGTGCCTCCGCTCCAGCCACTCATCCAACACTGGACGGATGGCCTCGATGGTCCTTAGACCCGCACTAGGGTGCTCCAGCCTGGACTTCCATTCCTGGATGGCGAGCGCGCGCAATTGTGCCCTGCGCCCCTCCACCTCGCGTGGTGCCGGCGTCTCGCCTAGGGCCAGCGCCTCCTCACGCCAGAAATAAACTGACGCGAGGGCTCTCGCCTCGAGGTCCCATGGCAAGGAACCGGCCAGCACACACGCCGCTTCGCAGGAGATCGTGCGATATCCCCGTATTGCCCTGATCGCCACCACCCTCTGCGGTCTCCGCAGGACGGCGATATTGCGGCGATTCAGGGCCTCCGCCCATACGGGAGCTCCGTACGTCACCATTGATCGCACGATCCCCAGGTACAGCCGCCTACAAAGGGCGCCCGGTTCGCCAGTATTCGGCAGCAGCCGCCCGAGAGCAGCCGCCGCGCCCATCACCCTTGGCACCAGGCACCCGAAGTGGGCTGTGAAGTCCCACCGACCGTCGAGGACGAGACCCAGGTATCTCATCGTCGGCCCGACGTCTATGCGGACTCCACTCACGATGATATGGGCATCCCGAGGTGGCGCGTGCCGAGGCCCGTGAAAACACAGGGCCTCAGACTTGCTGAGGGCCACCTCCAAGCCCAACCGTCGTATCCGGCCCACGAATTGCGCCACTCCAGCAGTGGCGCGGTAGGCGGCTGTACTATACCTCGTGCCGCGGGCAGTGACCAGGGTATCGTCGGCGTAACACGTTACGTCGACACCCCGTATACACGGCACCCGCAGCACCCAGTCGTACCCGATGTTCCACAGGAGCGGACCCAGAACCGAACCCTGCGGAACACCGCACGACATTTCCCGTCGGCCCCAGCCCTCGTGGCCGGGGTAGACCACCGACCTTTCGGACAGGTAAGCCCCGATAACTCGGCGCAGGTACAGGGGCACTCCATGGAACCGGAGCGCCTCCAGTATGCAGCTCCAGGGGAGAGAGTTGAATGCGTTGGCGATATCGAGTGACACCGCCAAGACAACCCCGCCCCGGGCAACTACCTCCTGCGCTTGGGACTTAACCCGCAGCACCGCGTCGATGGTCGATCGACCCCTACGGAACCCAAACTGACTCTCCGCCAGATTCGGACCCACACCCTCCAGGTGCTCGACGATCCGCCCTGCCACTACTCTCTCAAAGAGTTTGGCAATGTCGTCGAGCAGCACGATGGGCCGATAGGCGGAGGGAGACTCCGCTGGACGCCCTTCCTTCCGGAGGAGAACCAGACGGCCCGTCTTCCACCTCTGTGGAATTATGGCTTGAGCCAGACAGGCGTCGAATAGTCCCCTCAATCGAAGCTCCAGGGCGTCGGGGTTCAGGGCCAGAGCCAACACACGTCCCGGGACGCCATCGGGGCCGGGGGCCGAATTTTTGGCACGAAGCCTCAAAACGGCCGCACCCAGCTCCCCCTGCGATACTTCCGGGACCACCTCAGTCACGTCCGGTAGTAGGGGCGCTGCATCACGCGCCACCATCGCCGGGGGAAGGTGTTCCACCCTGTGTGGAAACAGGGCCGAAACAACCTCCTCCCGGAGCCGCGGCTGGAGACTCTGTGTGATCGGGGGGGCCCAGGGGCGAAGCTTGCCCCTCACAGCCTTGTAGGGCCTTCCCCATGGATCACGATTGAGAGCCTCCAATGACTCCTCCCAAGCACGGGTTTTGGCGATGGCTATCGCCGTCTGCAGCGCTAATTTCTCCTCCCTGTAGGCGGCGTATAGGGCAGCCGTCTGGGCTTCGTCCCTGCGCCTTCTCCTGCGGTATCTGGTGTACCGGCGCCTAACCTCAACGCAAGACTCACGCAGTTGCGTGAGTTCCGCTGTCCACCAGTACACCTGATCTATAGGAGGACAAAGCCTGGCCCGGGGCATCGACGCGTCACACACTTGCGTCATCGCCTCCTGGAACCAGTCCGCTTCGTCCTCAATCACCACAGGCCCATCAGGCGCGGGCACCCAGGACTTAACCATCGCCGCCTCCCTTGCCACGTCCGTGTCGAGGGCTTTAAGCCGCCACCTCGGACTCATCCCACTCGAGGGTCGAATCGGGCTATCCGGTACTCTCTGGAGCAGAGCGGAGACGTCGAACCGAATATATCGGTGATCCGACAATGTCTCCACGTCCTCCAGTACTTCCCAGCCTCGGACCCGGCGCGCCAGGGCGGAGGTCGCAAACGATACGTCCACGATCGATCCACCCTGATACCGCACGCACGTGTCTACCGACCCCCGATTGAGAACCGATAGGCCATTCGCCAGGAGCCAATCCTCCAAGAACTCACCCCTCGCATCGGTTGCGGGAGATCCCCACGCCACAGACTTGGCGTTGAGATCCCCGACCACCAGCACAGGGTGAGGATGGCTCCGTCCGATCAGGGCCCCCACCTCGTCCATAAAGGACTCGAATTCGGCGAGGGGCCTGTTGGGAGAAAAATAGACCCCTATGGTCATGATCTCCCCCAACAACGCCGCGACGCATCCCCTACCCTTCGCTACTTTTTCGAAGGGAGGGGAGCCAGCGGCGCCCCGACGGACAAGGGCAACTAGGCCATCACGGTCCCCAACCCAGTCATCCCCGGGAGGGATGAGGTACGGCTCAGGCACCACAGCCAGCTGTATCCTCCACTGCGCCATGCTCTGGACTAACAAATCCTGAGCTCTGGCACAGTGGTTGATATTAGCCTGCAGCAAGCGAAGGGCGTGCGTTATTCCGTTGCCATCGGAACCACCACTTCGCTCGCCGCCGCGCTGGTGCTTGGCTGTGAGCTGGCCGACGCGGCTGCTTTAGCCCTCGACTTCTTCTTCTTCTTCTTTTTGCTCGACGGTCGGGCCGCGATGCATGCCTTGCCTCCCAGTCTGTGGGAGGCTGGCTTACCCGCAGCCGCGCACACCGTGCAGTATGGCGCGGCAGTGCACCCTCCAGCTTTATGGCCAAGCTGGCCACACCGGTAGCACTGACCGCCACGATCCACTTCTGCTTTGCACTGCTCTCTTACGTGCCCGGCTTCCAGGCACCGAAAGCAGCGCGTCGGGCGCGGCTGCAGGAGTTTCACCTGCGCCGACACCCAACCGACGAGCAAACGGGTCTCCTCAGCCAATATCTTTCGGGCAGCTTCAGGAGGGCACTTTACGAAGGTAAAGCCCTCGCCCAAGTGGTCCCGGCGGATCACGCCAGCCTTGATGGATGCCTCAGGGCACCCACCTGTCCTGGCTACAGCAGCCACGACATCCTCCGCTGTGACAGAGTCGTCCAGTCCCGATATGCGCAAATCTGCGCACCTCGTTGGTCTGGACACCTGCACGTCCTCCTCCTTGAAGGCCCCCCTCAGCGCTGCTGCGAGGGAGTCTGCCTTTTCGCCGCTATTAGCACCCGGGATGATGAACATCCGGGCGCCCGTAGCGGCCTGCTTAAAGCGGAGGCCGGGGATGCCTAGGCTTGCCGGATCCACCTTCTGTCGTGCTTCTTTTAGCGCCACCTCGTAGGACACGCCCCTCTCCAGAGCCGATGGCTGCAGCTTGAAAACTACAGCCGCCGATCTAGGGACGCGAACCTGAGGCCTTTGTGGCTTCTGCTCCAACGGCCGCCCCGGCGCAGACACAGGCTGCGCCCGGGCTGGCCCGGCTTTTTTATTCTTTCCAGCCACCATCGACCAAGAATTGTTCATGGCTTTAGGGGCCGGTGGCAGAGGACGCGACTCCGGAACCGGAGCAGGGAGGGCGGGAGCAGGGGGGGCACTAGCCCTCTTCCCCCGCCGCATTTTCCCGCCCCGACGGGTACCCAGCCCGACAGTCTCGCTCGGAGAAGCCGCCGTTCCAGCAGCCATCCCTCCACGCGGAACCGCCCCAAGAACCGGAGCAGTCCCCCGCCGAAGAGGCGCAGGCCCAGGAGCCGCAGAATCCGTTGCAGCTCCCTGCCCCCCCCGAACAGCCGCAGGCGACGGAGCCCCCGCCCGGTCCACTGCCAACGGGGGCCGAGACCGTCGCTCTGGGAGTAACCTCCCATCCAGGGCAAGTGCCTCAAACCGGGCATTCACCATGACCCCAACCTGGGTAATTATGGTGCGCGTCAATTCATCCAGATCCACTGAAGGGGCAGATGGTTGCGGCACCGCTGTCCTCGTCGGGGCCCCCTGCAAGTCAGCCTTCAGCTGAGCCAGCTCTTTACGCATTTCTGCGAGCTCCGACTTGAGGCCGGCATTCATAGCCATCAACCTCCGAGTTTCCCCATCAGTGGTGCGGGACTGCAGGTCCCGCATCGTCTCTTCTATGGTTACAGCTGCAACGTTCAGGTCACGTGCAAATGAACCTTTGAGGTTTAAGGACTTCGCGGCGACCCCGGTAATTATCGCCACGGAATCCGACACCCTCAAACCCAACTCATGTGCTGTTACAGAAGCTCCCGTAGACGGTACGACACCACTACTATTTGAGGAGCAGAGCCTCTCCGCAATGGATGCAACCTGTTCCATCGCCTGTAGCTCAGCTTCGCTACGCCTTGCAGCGATATACTGAGCCCTAGCACTGGAAAGGCTATGCGACTCCCGGCCTCTGCCACTACGACCACAAGACACCTTTCCGGACCTGTCCATGCTGGACCCACTGTCGGAACCAATAGGGCTCCTCGAGCGGGACCGCTTTCTTCCCCAAAACTTGCCCTTGGGCTTAGACTTGGGATCGTCATTAGGGAGTGAAGAACTCCCCTCTCCCGATCCAAAACTCACTTCTCCTTCCTTTCCCTTCCTTCGTTCCGGAGTTCTCTCTAGAACAACGGAACACTCCTGAACGTCTCCCACTCCTCTTCTTCCACCTAAACGACAGGTTGCCCCCCCAGATACGATGGGGCTGAGTGCCGAAGCACTGAGGGATTCCCTTTCCTTGCGGTCCGGACCCTCCTGGGTAGTTGTTACGCTGTTCGTTTTTTCCATGGTGTGTGTTCCTTTTTTTGAGGGTGAGGTCCCTCGAACGACGCCCTTGGGACTGGGTTCCCCCCAGCCATACATCCCATCGCCAGGCGCCAGAGCTTGGGATTTGGGTAATTTTTTAAGGGGTTTTCTTCCCCGCGATTCCGAAGAACCCCCGGTCCTGTCCATTCAGGATTACGGGTTGAGCCGACGGTGGCCGAAGCCTGTCTGCCAGAAGAAACCAGCAGACCCATCGCCTCACGCGGCAATCCAAAAGACGCCGCCAGACATCCAAAGACGTCTCCACCACTGTGTGTTGCTCTTCGTCAGATCCCTCACCCCGTGCCTCCCGGTATGGGTAGCCCTGCCGGTATAGCCACGAGGATCCTTGGGACACGCAAGCCCCCCCACCACGACAAGGTGGCAACACGTCGGGGGGGTAACCTTGCCGTAACGGTGCCCCTCCCCAAGACTAAACCAAAAATGACTCGCTCGCAAGAGGACAAAAGTACTACGAGCAGAACATCTATCGGGGACTCGGAGAGCCCAGCACCGAAGCCAGTGTATGTTTCACGATTGTCTGAGGCTAGAGCCTGCCTTAACAAGGCTAAACTGCACCTGAACAACTCGAGAAACCTCAGGACAGAAATAAAAGTAGAAGTCACAACCGCTGTAGAAAGACTTTACCAACTGGTAAAAGAAGGGGAAAAAGTGAATGGGAAGGAAAAGGGCAGTACTACAGAAGGCCAAGGAAAGGATGTTGCAACACAAAAGGATGAAGTGATGGGAGAGGAAGTGAAGGAGCAGCAATTCACTCAAGTGCTCTCCACATTAGACGAACAAACTCGGCTAATGAAGGAGAACAATGAGCGAATAAAAGAGCTGCAACTCGCAATGGAGAAGCAGAAGGAGAATCTGGAGAGGGCCACGTATGCCAGTGTCTTGGCCGGCGGAAACGAAAAGAAATCTTCGGGGCAGACCACCTTACACTCCATCGTGATCTCATCCAAAAATGAAAAGGAAACAGGGGAGGATGTGTTGCAACAAGTGAGACAGGCAGTCAACGCCAAGGAAGGGGGGGTAAACATAGAAAATGTAAGGAAGGCAAAGGACAGGAAAGTAATCTTAAGCTGCAAAACCAACAAGGAAAGACAGGACTTAAAAGAAAGGATAAACAGGGCAGGAACCAACTTGAGTGTAGAGGAGATCAAGAACAAAGACCCACTACTGATTCTTATTGATGTTTTATCTATCAATACTGACGATGACATTCTTAAAGCCTTGAAAAATCAAAACGCAAAGGTCTTTGAAGACCTAAGCAAAGAGGACAGAAGAATCGAAATAAAGTTCAGAAAGAGAGCCAGGAACCCCCTTTCCTGCCATGTTATCCTTAAGGTGTCACCAATACTGCACAAACGAATGACTGGACTGGAAAAGCTATCGATCGACATGCAAAAGATTAAAGTCGCAGACCAGTCACCACTGATCCAATGCTCATGCTGTCTGGGATACGGGCACACTAGGCGCTTCTGCAAAGACACCGTCGAAAAGTGCAGCCACTGTGCAGGTCCCCATTTGAAAGCTGACTGCCCTGACTGGCTTTCCGGCGCGATCCCAACATGCTGTAATTGCACAATGGCCAAACTGGACAAGGTTGAACACAGTGCATTCGACCGGGACTGCCCAGTGAGGCAAAAGTGGGAAGCGCTAGCACGAGCATCTGTTGCTTATCATTGCTAAGGTGGTAGTCGGCTCTCACATGGACTCTAACTCACCCCCCACCAGAGAACCATCACCATATCTCCTAGCCCAGGTAAACCTCCAACGCAAAAAACTCGCCACAGACGAGTTAATGATCGAGGCGAGCAAAAGAAGGATTTCCCTAGCGCTAATCCAGGAACCGTACGTAGGAAGCTTAAAAAGTATGAAGAGTAGAACAGGAACAAGGATCTTCCAAAACACCAGTACAGGAGAAGGGACAGTCAAGGCAGCAATCGCCGTCTTCGATCAAGAAATGGATGTAATCCAGTACCCGCAACTCACCACCAATAACATCGTGGTGGTGAGGATCCGAACTGGTGCTTGGGAGGTCATAGTCATATCCTTCTACTTCGAGCCAGACCAACCGATAGAGCCTTACCTGGAGCAGCTCAGAAAAGTCTGCGAGGAACTGGGACCAGGGAGAATTCTAATGGGTGGAGACACAAACGCCAAGAACACCTGGTGGGGGAGTGACAAAATAGACCATAGGGGCGAAGACATGGCAGGCGCTCTAGAAGATTTGAGAATGCAGATACTCAACGACGGTGACTTGCCTACGTTCGACACGGTAAGAGGCGGCAGAAGGCTGACCAGTCATGTGGACATAACCGCCTGTTCAGAGGATCTTCTCGCGTTGGTTTGCAACTGGGAAGTCATTGAAGACCTTACAGGATCAGACCACAACGGCATTATATTCAAAATTAGATTACAAAAGGAAAAAGGGATAAGCATCAATAGAACAACACGTAAATATAAAACTAAGAATGCAAATTGGAGCCAGTTTAATGATAAACTGGACCAATTAAGAGCATCAAAACAAATAAATTTAATAAACATAGAAAATATACAAAATAGAGAACAATTAGACAAATTTATAGAACTATATACAGGAACAATAACAGAAGCATGTGACCAAACTTTAAAGAAAAAAGGAACACAACAAAAACTAAGAATGCCGTGGTGGTCGGAAAACCTGGAAAAAATGAAGAG
Organism: Achlya flavicornis; assembly: GCA_947623365.1. Taxonomy (NCBI): domain Eukaryota; kingdom Metazoa; phylum Arthropoda; class Insecta; order Lepidoptera; family Drepanidae; genus Achlya; species Achlya flavicornis. The sequence goes on from OX392493.1 coordinate 69,741, forward strand.
GGAAGTTGCGACCAAAAAGCGCAGAATCCGCTGCGCAGCCGCCATCCGAAGATCAGTTGTCGTCGATGAGTATCTGCAAGCTAAGGAGAGGTATGAGATGGAAGCCAAACAAGCACAAGTGGACAGCTGGAAAGACTTTTGCCAGAAGCAGGATAGGGAGGGGGTATGGGAGGGTATCTATAGGGTGATAAGGGGAACAACAACCAGGCAGGAGGATATCCCACTGGTCAAAGACGGGAAACAGGCGAGCCAAGAAGAATCGGCAAAAATTCTGGCGGAAGCCTTCTACCCGGAGGACCTCGAAACGGACGAGAACTCATACCATCGGCAGATTAGAGCACTAGCAGACCGGGTAAACGACCTTGTCGAGGGAGAAACCCACGATGAGGCATTTACCAGGGTGGAGCTCTGCACTGCGATGGAGAGCTTTAATCCGAAGAAGGCCCCCGGGGTGGACGGCTTTACAGCCGACATTTGCGGCCGGGTGGTATTCAGGGACCTGGATCTGCACCTGGCCCTCATGAACAAGTGCCTTAGATTGGGCCACTTCCCCTCAAAATGGAAGGAAGCAACGGTTGTTGTTCTTAGGAAGCCTGGCAAAGCAAACTATACTGACCCCAAGTCATACAGACCCATAGGCCTTTTGCCGGTCTTGGGGAAAGTACTGGAAAAAATGGTCGTACGCCGGTTGCAATGGTATCTGGTACCTCGCACAAACCCACGCCAATATGGCTTCACGCCACAGAGGAGCACGGAGGACGCCCTCTATGACCTGGTACAACTGTTGAGAATCAAGTTGAAAGACAAGAAACTCATAACGGTTGTATCATTGGACATAGAGGGCGCCTTCGATAGCGCCTGGTGGCCTGCCATAAGGGTTAGATTGGCGGAAGAGAAGTGCCCGGTGAACCTGCGCCGACTAATAGACAGTTATCTCCAGGACCGTAAAGTCTCTGTGAGGTATGCTGGCCAGGAACACAGAAAGGGCACATCCAAGGGATGCGTCCAAGGCTCGATTGGAGGCCCCATTTTATGGAACCTCCTCTTGGACCCATTGCTCCGGGAGTTACAGGAACGCGGCATCTATTGTCAGGCTTTCGCCGATGATATAGTCCTGGTCTTTGAAGGGGATACAGCGCTTGAAATCTCGGGGCGCGCCAATGCCGCTCTCGAACATGTGCGGGAGTGGGGTGTCAAAAATAAACTTAAGTTTGCACCACATAAGACGAATGCAATGGTTCTAACAAGAAAACTTAAGTATGACACACCACTCCTGCGCATGGGCGGGGTCGACATTGGAATGTCCTCTGAAATTAAAATCCTGGGACTTACCGTGGACGCCAAGTTGACCTTCAACAGCCATGTGGCTAATATCTGTAAAAAGGCACTTGGCGTCTACAAACAGCTGTCGAGGGCCGCAAAGGTCAGCTGGGGACTCCACCCAGAAATAGTGCGGATCATCTACACCGCCACGGTGGAGCCCATAGTCACATACGCAGCCAGCGCCTGGTCTCCGGCGACCAAAAAACTAGGCATTCAACGCCACTTAAACGCAGTCCAGAGAAGCTTTGCTCAAAAACTGTGTGGGGCATATCGCACGACCTCCCTTCATTCAGCTCTGGTTCTGGCCGGAATACTGCCGCTTGACCTTCGAGTACAAGAGGCAGCTGCCTTGTATGAGGCGAGGGCGGGAGTACCCCGGCCAGAGCTACGAGACAGAGAAGTCGAGCGAAGAGTGGAATACACATGTATCCCTCACCCGGGTAGGCATACTGCGATAGAGTTCATCTGCCTGGCAGACCAAGAGCAACTGGACAGACATAACAACCAGACTGTCCAGATTTACACAGATGGCAGCAAAATTGAGGGCAAGGTCGGCGCGGCGCTATCCTTATGGAATAGTGCAGCGGAGACTAAGGCCCTCAAATTCAAGCTAGCCCCATATTGCACGGTCTACCAAGCGGAACTTTTAGCAATAAGCAAGGCCACCGAGGAGATACTTCGTGGAACAGAGCAGAGTTATGGCATCTATAGTGACTCAAGATCTGCACTGGAGACCATAACAAATCTCAGCACCACTCACCCCCTAGCAGTCAACACCCGCAAAAACCTAGAGGCCATTAATAATCAGAATAAAGCTGTGTCTTTATATTGGATTAAGGCCCATGCAGGCCTTGCGGGCAACGAGAGGGCAGATCAGCTAGCAAAGGACGCCGCGCTGAAAATAAAGACTAGGCCGGTATATGACTTGTGCCCGGTTTCATTCATCAAACGACAGATCCGAAAGGAATCGATTGATGAATGGAACCGGAGATATAAAGAGGGTGCGACAGCCAAAGTAACTAAATTATTCTTCCCAGACGTAACAACATCTTACAAAGCAATCAGAATTATAAAGCCAGCAAATGTTATCACCCAGGTACTGACGGGGCATGGCGGGTTCTCGGAGTACCTGAATCGCTTCAGGTGCAAAGAGAGCCCATCATGCATCTGCCAACCCGATACACCCGAAACAATAGAACACATTCTGGCAGAATGCCCAGCTCATGCCTTAAAAAGATTCGAGGTTGAAAACGCCATCGATACCAAAATTTTACCCGAAAACTTTAGAGAGTTAGTACACAGCAAAACAAAAAGGCAAAAATTTTTAGAATATTGTGTGCATATAGCAAAAATAGTAATAAGAAGAAATAAATAGGTAAAGAAAATTATGCTACATATATATTACCTTAGAATATAATATGAATAGCATAAGGTGGAATTGTGTAACAAGAAAATATAGCAATAAGCAATGTATAGATATGAAGACAATAAATGTATAAGATCGTATAACATGTTTAGAATAAGCAAATGTACTAGAAATAAGCAATGTCGTAGAGAAATAAGATATTAGTATATAAGACTCCTGTAGAAAAGCTTATGTATTACATATATAAAGAAAAGAACTGTAACGAAATCCGCTAATAAAAATAAATACCTTACCATCAATACCCAAATAAAAATAAAATCCCAATCCTGGAGTTTAAGTATGTATAGAAATAAGATAATTATAAGAAATAAAAATGGCTCTGATCATGTCAGAGGTAGCTCGCGGGCCGGGCCGATAGCGCCCGGACAGGAAAAAAAAAAAAAAAAAAAAAAAAAAAAAAAAAAAAAAAAACCTAACCTAACCTAACCTAACCTAACCTAACCTAACCTAACCTAACCTAACCTAACCTAACCTAACCTAACCTAACCTAACCTAACCTAACCTAACCTAACCTAACCTAACCTAACCTAACCTAACCTAACCTAACCTAACCTAACCTAACCTAACCTAACCTAACCTAACCTAACCTAACCTAACCTAACCTAACCTAACCTTCGGATTCATGCCCCAGAAGAGCACTGAGGACTCTCTCTATACCCTAGTGAAGCATATCCAAGAGAAGATAAGCCAGAAAAAGATCGTAACACTGGTGTCACTGGATATAGAGGGAGCCTTCGACAGCGCATGGTGGCCAGCCATTCGAGTCCGACTGGCTGAGGAAAAGTGTCCCGCAAACTTGAGGAGGGTGATTGACAGCTACCTCAGGAACCGGAGAGTAAGAGTAAGGTACGCCGGGGAAGAAGTCGTCAGGAAGACCGAAAAAGGATGTGTACAAGGATCAATCGGGGGCCCCATACTGTGGAACCTATTGCTGGACCCGCTACTGAAAGAGCTGGAAGAAGGAGGTGACTACGTGCAGGCCTTTGCGGACGACGTTGTCCTCGTCTTCGACGGAGAGACAGCCCAGGAAATCCAAGGACATGCTGTTGAGCGCGATAGGGTCTAATTTAGATTGGGGTTTTGATTTTTACAGTGAAAGACGACCGTGCGTATTTGATATTTATTAGCGACTGACATAGCTGTACAACATAGACATAGATATAACATGCCGCCCACCAAAGGACAATAGTCCTTTCATAAACCAAAATTTACTAATACATGAATTGATGAGAAGTAAAACTTATTAAAACAAAATTGATGATTATTAAAACAAAAGTGAAACTGAACAACACATGATTAATATTTTTAACAAGCTAAATCTTAAGAATTTTAACTATTGAATTGAAGTTTTGAAATTCATGCAAAATTAGAAAAATATACATTAGGTATGCAAACTATACATTATATGTATATATTACAAATGATTACTTAGAAACATGATACTTTATGAAACATGAGAAAATATTATAGTGCATGCAATAGAATCTAATCACTTTTATCTATTGGTAAAACACACAACTTTGTAATTGTCCGTTTTATAATATCACCACGACACTTTATGCTATACACTCGCGTGATACCGTCTTGTCCGGGATGTTTGTCGATTACACGACCAAGAGACCATTTACCTGGGGGCAAATTTTCTTCCTTGACTATAACAATATCGCCAACGTCAATCTCTTTTACACGTTTCATCCATTTAGGTCGCTCTTGGAGTCTGGATATGTATTCAGACTTCCAACGATACCAAAAGTCTCTTACTAGTTTCTGGGTGTATTGCCAACGTGATAGTCTGTTGACATTAACATCGCGTAGATCAGGGCTAGGTATTATAACAGGAGATTCACCTATTAGAAAATGTCCAGGTGTGAGGGGTTCAATGACGTCAGGATCAGAAACATCAATGGGAATGAGGGGCCGTGAGTTAAGACACGCCTCAATTTGACATAATGTTGTGGACATTTCTTCAAAGGTCAGACTGGTAGCAAGAATTCTTCGTAGGTGGTATTTGATGGACTTCACTCCAGCTTCCCATAATCCACCGAAGTTGGGGCTATATGCTGGAATAAAATGCCATTGAGTTCCATCTGATGATAAAAGTTCAGCCATGGCTCCTGGTAATTCTAAACAAGCTTCTTTGAAAGCTTCAGCTAATTCTCTATTAGCACCGATAAAATTCCGTCCTTGATCGCTCCAAATGTGTGTACATTTGCCTCTTCGAGCAACAAATCTTTGAAAAGCTCCAATAAACGATTCAGACGTGAGGTCTCCGACCAATTCTAAATGTACGGCTTTTGTAGCCATGCAAATAAAAATGGCGATATAGGCTTTATTTGACTTTGCACCTCTGCCCTTTGACATTGTAACTTGCAAAGGACCGGCAAAATCGACTCCGCTGTGGAGAAAAGCTCGTGCTTGAGTAACGCGAACCTTTGGGAGGTCACCCATAATTTGTGTTCTTATAGTAGCTCGTTGTCGAGCACAGATTAAACATTTGTGAATACATGCCTTCACTGCATTTTTGGCGTGGATGATCCAATATTTTGATCTAAGGTAACAAAGCATAAGTTGTACTCCGCCATGCAAGGTTTTCGTGTGAGCTTCTTTGATGATCAGATTGGTAAGTTGAGTTTTTGTTCCAAGTATAATCGGGTGTTTCTTATCTGTTTCTAAATCTGAATTTCTTAATCTTCCGCCCACCCTGAGTATATTCTTTTCATCTAGATACGGATTTAAATTTATCACTTTGCTGTGTTTCCTTAAATTCTTCTTTTGTTGTAGCCTTTCTATTTCTTGTCCAAATTCTTTTGTTTGAGCTATTCTTATACATTTCATTAAAGCTTCTTCATTTTCTTCTGGTGATATCTGTTCAGAAAGTTTTTCTGGTTGTTTCTTACTATTGATGAATCTTATGCTGTAAACTATTGTCTTTTTCAGTTCTTGTAGTGTTTCATAATTTTCAAAATTAAATTTCACTTTTTCTTCAACATTATTAACTTTTAAATTAACTTGTAGTGTTTTTTTACTTTCTTCGTTTGTATTTATAATGTTTGGTCTTGTAAGGTTCATTTTCTTTTCTTTTAGCCATTCTGGCCCTTCCCACCATAACTTGTTATCTATCAACTGAGGCAGTTCTAATCCTCTTGAACCAATGTCAGCTGGGTTGTCTTTCGATTTTACGTGGAACCATTGAATCTTAGGTACATTATCTAGGATTTCGATAACTCTATTGCTGACAAAAAGTTTCCATCGATGAGGATCTCCAAATAACCATGAGAGTACTACTGATGAGTCGGTCCATGCGAATACTTGATCTCTAGGAATTCTCATTGCTTCACAAACTTGTGACAACAATTTTGACAGAAGCAATGCTCCGCAAAGTTCCAGTCTTGGTATGGTGATTAATTTGACTGGTGCTACTCTCGTTTTGGAAGCAATAATTGAGATATGTATGTTGCCGTTTGCTCTCACAACTCTGGAATATACAACTGCACAGTAGGCTTTATTAGATGCATCGCAAAAACCATGCAGAGTAGTGTTGATCATACTGTCATTCATTGTCTTAGTCCATCTCTTTATCTGTATAGTGTTAAGCGTCTCAAAACTAGATCGTAACTTTATCCATTCGCTTGCAATAGTTTCGTTAACTGTATCATCCCATTCCAATTTTTGCAGCCATAATTGCTGAATCAATATCTTTGCTAGAATGATTGAAGGACTGATCCATCCAAGGGGATCAAAGAAACGTTGAATGTCAGCTAAAATATTTCTTTTTGTGATATTCTTTGGTAGTGGGGCTATATCAAATCGATAATGAAGTGTATCGTTACCAACATTCCATGTCAGACCAAGAGTTTTGATCATGCAGTCATTTTTGATATCATGATTGGCATGTATGCTTCTGTGTTCTGGATCTATCTCTGCAATAAACTCAGGACTATTGGATGCCCATTTCTGCAACGTAAAACCACCCTTTTCTAAAATTGAAGTGATTTCTTTACTTAGTTGTATCGCTTCTATTATTGACATACTCATACATCCACTCATACAATCATCAACAAAAAAATCTTCTCTGATAACTCTAGCTGCTTCTGGATAATCTTTTCCTTCATCTTCAGCTACTTGCATTAATGTCTTCACAGCTAGGTAAGGCGCTGAAGCTGTGCCAAAAGTAACTCTTTGAATTCTATATTCTTTTATTTCTTCCTGTCTATTTTCTCGCCATAAAATTCGTTGTAGATCTGTATCTTCCTTCTTCACTAAAACTTGTCGATACATTTTTTGTATATCGGCCGTAAAACAAATTGGTTTCATTCGCCATCTCATTATGAGTTCCCTTAAGTCCTTTTGCAGTTGTGGTCCTACTAACAGTTCGTCATTTAGAGACTTGTTATTGGATCCTTTGCATGATCCATCAAAAACAATCCTTACTTTAGTTGTTTCTTTATCGTTTCTCACAACTGCATGATGTGGAAGATATACAGCTGGTTTCGATCTATCTTCTTCTCGTACTTCCTCCATATGAATAAGGTCTAAATATTCTGCAATAACCTTTGCATACTCTGATTTCAGTTCTGGATTTGTTTCTAATCTTCTCTCTAATTGATAAAATCTTCTAAGTGCTATTTCTCTTGTTTCTCCAATTTCTTCAATTGGCTGTGCACTCTTGAGTGGCAGTTTGACTTCATACCGTCCATCATGTGTCCTGGAATGAGTAGCTTTGTATATTTCTTCACATACTCTTTCCTCTGTTGTCATTGTTCTCGTACTTGTTTCTTCTATGTGCCACATGTTCTCCAACATGTTGTGTACGTCTATGTGTTCCAGGTGATGGTGAATAACTATTTTGTCATCGTGCGAAAGTTGGTTGATCTTGCCAAATAGAATCCACCCCAGGCTGGTTTCTTGTGCGCATGGTGTACCTGTGGGACCCTTGATTACGTTCTGTTTCACGATGTCAGCGTAGACTTGAACTCCAAGTAACATGTCAATCTTGCTTTGTTTATAATATCTGGGATCCGCTAGAGTGAGACCATCCAGATGTGACCATGATGTTGGCGAGATTGATTTGCTAGGTAATTGTGTAGTCAGTTGATTTGGCACTATGTAAACCTCAACATCAAGACTGAAATTGACGTCATATCTCGATAAAACCTCAAGTTGAGTTGAATGACTGACCTTTGTCTCCGTGGAACCTAATCCTGTTACCGTAGCGTGTGTAGGAGTTTTGTTGAGTTGCAGCAGTTGAGCCGCTCTCTCACTCACGAAAGATGCTTCTGAACCTAAGTCGATAAGAGCCCTGAGTAACGTCGTTTGCCCTGAACTACTTCTAACGGGAACCACAGCTGTAGCCAGTAGCGAACTCTTACGATTGTTTGTGAAGTGTGACGCGAAGTGTGTAGCAATTGCAGTTATATCCTTTTCCTGTTCATCTTGACTTTCTTCTACATTGGCATGCAATGAAGATATTGCATCTGGTTGTTTAGCCTCCTCCTTCTCCTTATCCGCATATGAGTGTAGAAGAGAGTGGTGACGTTTCCGGCAAATTCTGCATGATGATCTAGATCTGCAAAATTTCACAGAGTGACCAGTGGCTAGGCAATTGTAGCACAATCTTTTATCTGTCGCATAGTCACTTCTTTTGTCTGGGTCCAATTGTCCGAATTGTTTACAGTGATAAAGTTGATGATTTTCTTTACAATAAATACAGTTGAGTTGAGTGGAAGGGTGTGTGGAAGTAGTTGCATGATAGTTTCGTTCTTTAATTCTGTCTCGAGGCATGGATGATGATGATGATGATGTTAATTCTAAAGTACAGATGCGGTTATCCAAAAATGTTGTTATGTTTATAAAGGTAGGCATTTTATCACAAAATTCTCCGCTTACATAAGTCTCCCATGTTCTATGTGACTCATGATCCAGCTTTTGGATTATAATAAAAATAATAATTGGATCCCAACTTTCAGTAGAAATGTTCAAACTGTTCAAACTATTCAAACATTCTTTGATGTTATCAATCAGTGATTTTAAATGCACAGGTGATGGAGACGTAAGTTTCTTTAATGAAAACAACTTTTTCAAAATAGCATTTACAATAAGCCGTTTCTGATTGTACCTATTCTTCAAGTTCGTCCATGCAGGTATATAATTCTTCTCCGTAATTTGAAAGTGCTTAATCGTATTTTTAGCTTCTCCAATAACACACGACTTTAAATAGTGGAGTTTTTGAACGTCGTTCAGTGCTTTGTTGTTTTCTATCAGCGAGACAAATGTATCCTCGAACGACTGCCATTCGTCATAAGATCCACTAAAAATAGGCAGGTGTATTCTAGGCAGCTTAACTTCTGGATTGCTAAATGTACTAGGCCTCGATATCGTGCTTTGTGTTACCGTAGGTTGTTTTTCCGTAGGTTGTAATTGTTGTAAACAATCCATCATGTCGGCCTTCAAACACAGAAACATGTCTTCGCACTTACTATGTAAATCATCCTCGAAATATGGCAATAACTTTCTGTTATCCTTATTCGTTAACTTCAATAATTCAGAATGACTTATCCGGAATGTATTCCAATATTCTTCAATGCACTGTATTCTAGCTTCTAAATAACCTTGAGTTTTACGCACTGTCGGACACTTTTTGAAGTTAACTTGTGCCTTGGATATTAAACTGATTAAGTCTTGTAACTGTTCAATTATCTCGTTAACACTCGACATTGTTCATTAATAAAGTTCCACACACTAAATAGTTCATAATACATGTAAATATCACTGTATTGTTCGTGAGTTATACGCCGATAGTTATTACTTTCACTTTTATTTAGTTAACTCGACACGTAAGATAACAATTGTTAAGGCGACGCTTCGATCAACCGGCCTATGCAAATTGCATTCCTTCGATTTATCGTGAATCATCCGGCTCGATTGTGACCACTATGTTGAGCGCGATAGGGTCTAATTTAGATTGGGGTTTTGATTTTTACAGTGAAAGACGACCGTGCGTATTTGATATTTATTAGCGACTGACATAGCTGTACAACATAGACATAGATATAACACATGCCAATGCCACTCTGGAACGTGTTCGGGTGTGGGGAGTTAAAAACAAGTTAAACTTCGCGCCACATAAGACAATGGCTATGGTCATAACGCGCAAGTTGAAGTACGACACCCCACACCTGAACATGGGAGGGGTTGACATTGGCATGTCCAAGGAGATAAAGCTGCTGGGCCTCACAATAGATGAGAAGATGACCTTCAATGCCCACACCGCAAACGTCTGCCGCAAGGCGCTAAATTTCTACAAACAGCTAGCAAGGGCCGCAAAGGTCAGTTGGGGGCTGGAACCCGATGTGATCAAGACCATCTACACGGCCGTAGTGGAGCCTACGATTATGTATGCTGCAAGCGCGTGGGCACCAGCGACGCTGAAAATAGGCATTCAAAACAAACTGAACGCAGTTCAGCGCGGCTTCGTACAGAAAATAGTAAAGTCGTACCGGACAGTTTCGCTGAACTCGGCGCTACTACTCGCGGGGCTGCTTCCGCTGGACATCAGAGTCCGGGAAGCAGCCTTGCTTTATGAGATAAAGAAAGGCCATTCCCTGCGAGTAGTAGGAGACCGAGGTATAGAGAAACCAATGCAATACAGAGACATGCCACATCCCGCAGAAAAGTTTGAGCTGGAATTTACATGCCTGGCAGACGAAGCAGCATTGGAACGGCACTATAATGACGGCTTAAATATCTTTACCGATGGAAGCAAGATCGAGGGAAAAGTCGGTGCCGCAATCTCCATCTGGCACGGCACTGCCGAAATCGGTACGCGTAAGCTGAAACTTGAAGACTGCTGCACCGTCTACCAGGCTGAGCTCCTGGCACTGGCGGAAGCAACAGAAAGAGCTGTAAAAAATCCTAGTGTAAGCTGTAACATCTACTGTGATTCCAGATCCGCCCTCGAAACAGTAACAAACACCTCCTCCCCTCACCCCCTCGCAGTCCAAATAAGAAACAACATCGCAACACTCAATGAACAGCGAAAAGTATTGAGGTTGTTTTGGATAAAGGCTCACGCGGGGTTGCTGGGAAACGAGAGGGCGGACGAACTGGCAAAAAACGCAGCGCTACATACGAAAACAAAGGCTAACTACGGCGGCTGCCCAGCGTCCTTCGTCAAACGCCAGATCCGCTCCGAGTCCTTGACAGAATGGAACCAACGCTACAAAAATGGCGAAACAGCGTCAACAACCAAGGCATTCTTCCCAGACGCGATACGGGCCTATCGTATAATCCATAAAATTCAGCTAGATCCCCTATTAGTACAATTGTTAACAGGTCACGGCGGATTCTCCTCGTACTTGTATCGTTTCAAGTGCAAGGAGAGTCCGGCGTGCAACTGCGACCCTCAAGTGGAAGAAAGTGCCCTGCACATCGTCACGGAATGCCCAATCTATGGCAAGGAAAGATTCGATGTGGAAAATGAGATAGGAATAGAAGTAAACCTGCAAAACCTGTGCACGATATTGGAAAGTAGGGAAAGTAGAGACAAGTTTATAACATATTGTAAGGTAATTTTAAGAAAAGTAATAAAGAAAAATAAGTAGGAATTAGGAAACACTACTGCATATTATGTATTAGTATGCAGGCAGTGCCCATAGATATAAGAAAATGTAATAAAACTGTTAGAATAAATAATGTGTTAAAAAATCTTTTTTGTTAAACTAAGCTAGACTGTAACAATAAAAATAAGAATATACATAAAAATATGTAATTAGTTTAAGATCTACTTTTGCACAATAAAAATATCCTTGTAGTTATCCATATCCCGTATACAAGGTCTCTGACAAATAACGTCAGAGGATAGATTTAAGTAGCTCGCGGGCCGGGCCAGAGAGCGCCCGGACAGGAGAAAAAAAAAAAAAAAAAAAAAAAAAAAAAAAAAACCTAACCTAACCTAACCTAACCTAACCTAACCTAACCTAACCTAACCTAACCTAACCTAACCTAACCTAACCTAACCTAACCTAACCTAACCTAACCTAACCTAACCTAACCTAACCTAACCTAACCTAACCTAACCTTTTTTTTTTTTTTTTTTTTTTTTTTTTTTTTTTTTTTTTTTTTTTTTTTTTTTTTTTTTTTTAAGGAGTGGAAATGCCTGACGCATACTCATCCTATCGAGGGCACGACAAGATGGTTATGTCCGATTTGCACGGACTAAAACCACTCCGCGTCCTTCTATTGCCTGAGTGCCTGGGTTACGGGTTCCCTATCCTTGGCTACCGCGACTCTGGCAGGCTTTGGACTACTTTCGCAGTCCCCGTCTTTCGAAGGCCTTGCCTTCTTTCCTTCTCTGGGGGGCGCACAGGACGCAGTGCGCCGACTCCTGGGCCTGTCACTGGTCGGGCGACGGGCTGCCCTGCCCGCCGCCCGCAGGCTCCATCTCATGGTGGTCTCAGATCATCTCTCTGGTGCGCTCTTTGTCGGCGCCCAGGACGTCTGCGGCGAGAGGGTACAAGAGATTCTGCCTCTCGCTCTCGCTCAGCCACCTCCTTCACGGCCATCACGGCTTCACAGTACGCGACAACAGCGTTCCAAGCCCCCTCACTCTCAACCATGGATGCGACCACGGCCGGCAGCGAGATTGCTTGCACTCCAATATCGGCCATTAAATTGCCTCTCTCTGTGTCCCAGGCCGGACACACCTGTAGTGTGTGTAGGGCCGTGTCCTCTTGTGCTGGACAATGGTGGCACTCTGCCGACTCCTCACGCCCGATTCTGCACAGGTAGCGTCCGAAACAACCGTGTCCGGTCAACACCTGTGTGAGTGCGTACGTAAGGGCGCCGTGTTTTCGCTCCACCCATTGTCTGAAGACCGGTCTGATGGCGGCAATGGTAGTCAGTCCGGCACTGGGATGGGTGATGATTTCATCCCACTCCCGCATCACAGATGCCCGTAGTTCCATCTTCTTTCTCTTAATGTCGCCCGGGTCAATTGTGCGGCCTTGTCCAAGCGCTTCTATACGCCAGTGGTACAAGTCCGCGAGAGCTTTCGCTTCAAGGTGCCAGGGCGCAGACCCTGCAAGTAATTCCGCCGTTTCATGGGCAATTGTGCGGTAGCCTCTAATGGCTCTGATGGCCATCACCCTTTGCGGCCTTCGCAGTAGGGCAACATTACGCGCCGTCAAGTTTCCAGCCCAAACCGGTGATCCGTACATGGCTATGGACCGCACGATGCCCATGTATAAGTTCCTGCACGATTTATTAGGACCCCTCAAATTTGGTAGGAGCCGCGATAAAGCAGCTGCAGTGCCCAGGAGTTTTGGGGCTAGGTACCTGAAGTGGGGTTCAAAATTCCACCTGCTATCCAAAAAGAGACCCAAATATTTTAAGGTCGTCTTGATCGGTATGCGGACACCTCCAACCATTATGTGGGAGTCAGGCGGCGGTAAATTTCTAGGGCCTCGGAATGCAATGGCCTCTGACTTGTGGAGGGCCACTTCCAAACCCAACCTTCTGATTCGGCTAACCACTTGGGCCACTCCAGCTGTGGCCAATATGGCCGCCTCTCTGTGGGATTTTCCCCTTGCAGTCACCAGCGTGTCATCCGCATAGCAGGTTAGGGATACCCTGGGCAAGAGTGAGCAACGGAGCACCCAGTCATATGTGATATTCCACAAGAGTGGTCCTAGGACCGACCCCTGTGGAACACCACACGTTACTTCCCTTTCTCTCCATCCGTCACGTCCAGGATACATAATTTTCCTCATTGAAAGGTAGTCTCCGATAATGTTTCTGAGATATTTTGGCACATTATGGTGAACGAGTGCCTCATTTATGTAATACCAGGGGAGGGAGTTAAAAGCATTAGAAATGTCAAGAGACACCGCCAATAGCACCTCACCCCGAGATACAGCTTCTTCAGCCATTGCCTTCACTCGTAGCACTGCATCAATCGTGGAGCGGCCACGGCGGAACCCGAACTGATTTTCGTCCAAGTCCGGCCCTATCAATGTCAGGTGCTTGACAAGGCGGTTAGCAATGACACGCTCGAAAAGCTTACCAGCCTCGTCTAAGAGTACTATAGGCCGATATGCTGATGGAGAATCCGCCGGACGCCCATCTTTTCCAATGAGCACTAGCTTTCCAGATTTCCATCTCTGAGGGAAACGTCCTTGGATTAGGCAGGAAGTAAGGAAAAACCTAAAGCGTGCTCCCAGATGCTCTAGACATGCAACCCACACTTTACCCGGTATACCGTCTGGCCCGGGAGCAACACTCTTCGCCTTCATCTTTATGATGCCTATTTCAAGTTCCGACTCGGAAACTTCAGGGATGGGGTCCACCTGTTCTGTGTCCATATTCGCCTGTTGAGGTATCAACGGAGATATATTTTCCGATCCTACGGGAAACAGTGCCGAAATAACAGTCTCCAGAAATTGCGGCTGAAGGGTCCGCGTAAGGGGTGGTGTCCATGGACGAAGCTTGTTTCGGACCATGCGATACGGACGCCCCCACGGATCGTTATCAAGGATCGCAAGGAATTCCTCTTGCGCTTGTGTCTTGGCCCTCCAGATTGCTTCTTTAAGCGTCTCCTTTGCTGTCCGATACGCCTCGTACAGCTCCGCCTCAATGGCAGTCGAATCCTGATTGCGGAGGCGCCGCCTGCGTTGTCGAGCGTACTGACGTCTAGCCGCAAAGCATGCGTGGCGCATTTGTGTTATGTCTTGCGACCACCAGTATACCCAACGTCTTGGTGCTCTTCGCTGAGACAGTACGCGGGGCATCGCTGCATCACAGATTGACGTGACGGCGGTCTCAAACCATTCCGCCTCCTGCGGGATGTTAATCGCTGAACTCGGCGCAGGGATCCAGGATTGGACGATAGCCACTTCTGTAAGTGCCTCACGATCTAGGCGCCCGAGTATCCATTGTGGACCAGTATTATTTGGAATCGTCCGTATAGGGCTTTCAGAGGTTTGGGCGGAGACGTTGAATCGTATATACCGATGGTCTGACAACGTTTCTACCTCCTCCACGACTTGCCAGCCTTGAACACGTCGCGCTATGGCAGGGGAAGCAAACGAAATGTCCACAATGGAGCCACCCTCTTGCCGGACGCACGTGTGTACAGTACCTCTGTTGAGGATGACCATACCGTGCTCTATTGCCCAATCTATAAGTGCCTCCCCCCTCGCATTTGCCGATGATGAGCCCCAAGCCGGAGATTTGGCGTTGAAATCACCAAGGACAAACACGGGGGAGGGATGAGCCCGTTGCACGACATTGCTCAAATGAAGGAGCAGGTCTTCAAAATCGACGAGCGGTCTGTTTGGGGAGAAGTAGACCCCAACCATAGTCACGTCACCTAATTTGGCAGCAACATACCCATGACCCTTTTCAATGTTAGAAAGGGGCGGGGAGCCAGAAGCCCGAGCCGTGTTGATGCACACTAGGCCATCCGCGTCCCCTGCCCAGTCTACTGAACACGGGATGAAATATGGCTCAGAAACTACCGCCACATTTATTGACCACTCCGCCATGCTCTGGATCAGGAGGTCCTGAGCTCTAGTGGAGTGGTTTATATTCGCCTGTAGTATGCGTAGTGTTGTATTAAACATTAATTGGTGTCCATATTTGTACTGTCCTTCTCTCTCGCACTTGTTGAGGGTGTCGGTTTTGGCCGTTTTCCCGGTTGCGCGAGGCTCGTCTTTCTGCTTTTAGACTGGGATATGCAGTCCTTGGAGGCTGTTATATGTCCAGCAGGCTTTTCCTTCGCGGCACAGACTAAACAGTGCGGGTTGTTGGTACACACATTAGCTTTATGACCGGTCTGGCCACAAGTAAAACATCGTTCGCTGCAATCTACGTCGGATGAGCACTGGACACCTACGTGACCATGCAATAGGCATCGGAAACACCGCATGGGTCTCGGCTTAAGTAACTTTACTTGTGCCGAGACCCAACCGATAAGAAGCCGCTTCCCATCTGTTAGTTTCTGGGCGGCCGAAACCGGGCAGCTCACTATCGCTGTACCCAGTCCACCGGGTCCTGTCCTGATTTCTGTGGACTTTACCTGGTCTACAAGACAATCACCAGTTTTGGCGATAGCAGCCACTAACTCCTCCTTTGTGATTGAATCGTCCAGGTCTAGGATCCTTAGATCCAAACATTTAGTCGGCCGGGAGATTCTTACTTCTTCTTCAGACAATTGTTCCTTCAGTTTCGCCGCCAAAGCATCTGCCTTTGGGCCACTGGTGGCACCTGGCACCTCGAGGAGACGGGCACCTGTGGTGGTGACTTTGCATCGTATGCTCTCGATGCCCAGTTCACCCATGTCGAGTGTCGACTTTAGGTTATGCAGAATTGCAGCATATGTTACACCGCGCTCTTTCGCCCCCTCCTGAAGCGTCAGTACGACTGCTGTGGAGCGCGGTGGCCGGAGTCTTCTTTGCTCCCTGGCTTTCTTCTTTGCTGCCTTTTTTGCAGCCTTCGCTGCCTTTTTCTTTTCGCCAACTTTTTCCCACTTTCCCTCTTTCGGAGAGGTCGTTTCGGATGACGAGCCAGCCTTTTCCAAGTTTTTGTTGGCATTCTTCATAGTCTTTTTCCCGTTCTGAGGTTTAGGGACTTCGGCATGAGTAGAGGCCGATTTTGGTGCAGATGATGGTGCCCGCGTAGTTGCCTTCACAGTCTTACTTGCATAAGTTTGCGCTGGCTCTGCAGGTTCTGGTGGCACCTTTTTATTTTTGTTGTCGGATGCCAGAGGCGGTCGGAGGATCCTGCCTTCCAGAAATTGTACCCTTTGTAGGACCTTACCGATCTCCTCCCTAAATATTTGAGCAAGGTCCAACTCATTAGACTTCGTGGCCGTGGTCTTCCTTTTCGATATGTCGTCGTTTCCGGTATAATTTGGACTGTTTGTCCCCACTTTGTGCACTCGCTGCACTCATAACAGAGTCCGTATCAGAGATCTCGGACCTGCTCATCTCCTCTTCATCATTTTGGTTTTGGTTTATTTTGTTCGTATCCATATCTATTCCCACGAGTTTGGGGGAAATATTCGGTCCACCCGGGCAGAGACCCCTGTACCCGGGTAAGCCTAGCATAACCCGCGTTGGTGTCGGCTGGTGCCAACGCGGAGACACGCACTAACGACCACAAACTGTGTGGCCATTCATCTCCTCGCGGTGCGGCGCCGCTTGAGATTCAGGAATTTTTTAGAGAGGTGTACTTCCTCGCAGACCCGGCCGATTAAGGCAAGGTCCCCCGGTCCACGTAAGCCTCCTGCCATCGTTGTGGTTTACGGGTTGACCGGCGGGGCCTTGAAAAAGGCCGTTTACGGAGGCAGTGTAAGTGCACACCGTGACCGCCGCTCCCTCCACGTCGGAAATTGGAAAAGGTAGGGAAAGGAAGGAAAGGTAGGGGAGAATAGGAAAGGAAAAGAGGGGGAGGAAATGAAAGGGAAAGGAAGTGTTGCTCTTCGTCAGATCCCTCACCCCGTGCCTCCCGGTATGGGTAGCCCTGCCGGTATAGCCACGAGGATCCTTGGGACACGCAAGCCCCCCCACCACGGCAAGGTGGCAACACGTCGGGGGGGAACCTAACCTAACCTAACCTAACCTAACCTAACCTAACCTAACCTAACCTAACCTAACCTAACCTAACCTAACCTTTTTTTTTTTTTTTTTTTTTTTTTTTTTTTTGGTAACCCAGGGGAATCCTGCATGGATACCCGGCAGCCTCGGGGGAGGCGACCGGGTTATGTCAGACTCTTACTGACTAAACCCCTGGGGTGTTCCTTCTCTCGCCGTTTGGTGCGGGGCTGCGGGACACAAAGCCCTCAACCGCCTGCCCCGCCGGCGTCGCTCGTTTGAGCCCTTCTCGGCGGGGCGGGGCTAAGTTTTAATTCTAACTTAGCCCCGCCTCGCTCCTTCCGCTGGAGACGCCCAGGAACACTCGGGCGTCTCCAGCATGGGACCTCTGTGCAGGTGGTGACCCCCCGATCTACCACCCACGGTCCCCGGCGTTAGGGCGGCAACCGGGCCGCAAAGGCCCGACGCCGCCCACCGCGTCTGCGGCGGCGAATAGGGAGCGAGTTAGCATCGTCCTCTCGCTCCCTTTCCGCCGCCTCCTTCTGTGACATAACATCGTCACAGAAGGTCGCGGCCGCCCTCCACGCCTCCTCGCTACTCACCATGGCCCTTAAAAGGGCCGGCAGCGAGAGGTCACCTCCTACTGTCGCGGACAAAGCGGCGCGAGGGATCGCCCAAGCGGGGCACTCCTCGCGCGTGTGTTGCGCCGTGTCCGCGACACCAGTCACGCAGTGGTGGCACATCTCCGTGGGCTCTCTGCCCACCACACGACACAGATATCGACCGAAGCAGCCGTGCCCGGTGATCATCTGCGTCATGTGGAAGGAGAGAGCCCCGTGCCCCCGTTCGAGCCATGTTTGAAGAATGGGCCGAACGGCGGCCACCACCTCGCGGCTCACCTCGGGGTTCTCGAGGCGGGCCATCCATTTCCGGAGGAGAACGCCGCGCGCGTCCTCTCTCCAGCTTGCGATCTCCCGCGGGTGCGGACGGCCCCCGCCTCGGATCTCCTCCCTAGTTCGCCGGTACACCGCGGCGAGTACCTCGGCTTCAAGGTCCCACGGCGGCGTGCCGGCGAGCACACACGCGCCGACGCACGATACAGTGCGGTATGCCCGGACCACCCTGAGCGCCATAGCGCGCTGCGGACGTCGCAGCGCAGCCAGGTTTCGAGCGCTCATGGCGTCTGCCCATATTGGCGCCCCGTAGAGCGCCATGGAGCGCACCACACCGGTATAAAGGCGTCGGCAAGTCCGTCTCGGCCCACCCACGTTGGGCAGGATCCGCCCCAGGGCCCCAGCAGTGGCCATCAACTTCGGGGCCAGCCGCCGAAAGTGTTCTTCGAACCTCCACCGGCCGTCGAGGACGAGTCCCAGGTACTTCATCGTCGACCCGACGGCGATGGAGGTTCCTCCCACCATTATGGAAGCTCCAGGCGGTGGCCCATGTCGGGGCCCGTGGAAGACCAGGGCCTCCGACTTGTCAAGGGCCACCTCGAGCCCCAGGGCGCGGATCCGACCAACCACCTGGGCCACTCCTGCCGTGGCGAGGATGGACGCCTCTCGATAGGTGCTGCCGCGAGCCGTCACGAGGGTATCGTCAGCGTAACAGGTTACGTCAACCCCCCGCAACATGGCCCCGCGCAGCACCCAGTCGTATCCGATGTTCCACAGGAGCGGACCCAGAACCGATCCCTGTGGAACACCGCACGACATGTCCCTCCTCCCAGTGCCGCTACTCGTCGGGAAGACGACAGCTCTCCCGACGAAGTAGTCGGCCACCACCTTTTGGAGGTACTGCGGCACCCCATGATACCGCAGTCCCCAAAACACCGTTTCCCAGGGCAGCGTGTTAAACGCGTTGCGGATGTCGAGAGACACCGCGAACAACACGCCACCCCGGGAGGTCGCCTCATCGGCGAGGTCCCGCACTCGGGCTATCGCGTCCAGAGTGGACCGGCCGCGGCGGAAGCCGAACTGCACGTCGGCGAGGCCCGGATCCATACACTCGACGAGGCGAGCAGCGAGCACGCGCTCGAAAAGTTTGCTCACCTCGTCGAGCAGCACGATCGGGCGATATGCCGACGGCTGCCCGGCCGGGCGCCCGTCTTTGTGAATCAGGACGAGCTTGCCCGTCTTCCACCGCTGCGGGAATCGACCCTGTCGCAAGCACGCGGTGAAGAGGGACCTCACCCTCCCTCCTAACTCCCCCAGCGCAATCACCAGGGCAGTCCCCGGCACGCCATCCGGGCCCGGGGCGGTCTTTTTCGACCTCAGCCTCAAAACAGCCGCCCCAAATTCGCCCTCCGACACTTCCGGTGCCGGGGTGTCCTCCCCGGCAGACAGCGCCGGGAGTGCACGACACACTGACGGTGGCACCCATTCCTCCCGTGAAGGGAAGAGTGTGGTGACCACATCGTCCAGGAGGGTTTCCTCCAAGCTGCTGGTCAGGGGGGGCGCCCAGGGCCGCAACTTCTTACGTACGGCCCTATAAGGCCTGCCCCATGGGTCCTCATCAAGGATTCGGAGCCACTCCTCCCACGCCGCATCCTTGGCGCGCGCGATCGCCACCTGAAGGTTCTCGCACGCAGAGCGGTAGGCGGCGTAGGAGGCGCTCTCCTCTTCGGTGTCTTGGACCCGTCTCCTTCTGCATCGGGTGTATCTATGGCGAGCTCTTCCGCAGGATACACGCATTTGGCGGAGTTCTTCGCTCCACCAATACACCCAACGCCGAGGTGGGAGCGGTTTGGCCCTTGGCATCGCCGCATCGCATATGCGGTTCAGCGACGCGCCGAGAAGACCCGCCTCCACCTCAACATCCTCTCCAATGACGGGTCCAGACATCCAGTCCTCAATGATGGCCACCTCTTTTGCCACCTCCCTGTCCAGCTTTCTGAGGACCCACCGGGGGCCATCCGCCCCACGGGGCCGGGCACCTCTCTGTGAGTCAGTGTGGGGCGCGGAGACATCGAATCGGATGTATCGATGATCTGATAGTGTCTCCACGCCCACAACCACCCTCCAACCTAGGACACGGCGTGCCAGGGCGGCAGACGCAAATGTCACGTCTACGATTGAGCCACCCTGTTGCCGCACGCACGTGTTCTCCGACCCCGTGTTGAGGAGGGCCAAGCCCATTGAGACCGCCCACTCCTCCAGTGTCTCCCCCCGTGCGTTCGTCGCCGGTGAACCCCACGCAGTAGATTTCGCGTTGAAGTCCCCTGCGACTAGCACGGGGTAGGGGGCAATCTGCCCAACCAGAGCGCCGACTTCAACAAGGAACTGTTCAAATTCGGCAAGGCTCCGGTTGGGCGAGAAGTACACCCCTATTACTGCGATGTCACCCACGACTGCTAGCACGCAACCCTTTCCCTTCATCACCCGTTCGATGGGTGGGGCGCCGGTAGCAGTCGGGGCGACAATGGCCACCAAACCCTCGTGGTCTCCAACCCAGTCACCCCGAGTTGGGACGAAGTAGGGCTCGGCGACCACGGCCACCTTTATTCTCCACTCTACCAGTGTCTGGACTAGAAGATCCTGAGCCCTGGCAGAGTGGTTAATGTTGGCCTGCAGCAAGGAGAGAGACTGGGGCATTTAGAGGGCAGTCTCCATAGGCTCCTCTTGGGTCGGCTGCGGGGCTTTGCCCTTGGCCTCCCTCGCCTTCTTTATTTTTTTGGGCTTTTTTGGCCCGGATTTCCGGAGGCTGCCGCAATTTCCCCCGCCAAGAGGGTGCGCTGCCGGTTTACCGGCCGCTGCGCAGATTGCACATTTCGGTTCCTCCCGGCAATCACTGGCCCGGTGGCCCCGCTCTCCACAGCGGTAGCAGATACCACTGCGGTCTACCTCCGACGCGCATTTGCAGCCGACGTGGCCGACCTCGAGACACCTGAAGCATCTCATGGGCCTGGGGTCGAGCAGCGTGACTCGTGCTGACACCCAGCCCACCTTGAGTCGGGCAGCTTCGACCACGGACTTTGCGGCCGCCATCGGGCAGCTGAGGTAGACTGAGCCACCGTTTATTTTGCCAGCTCTTACGTCATCCGTGGCACACCCTCCTACTGTAGCGACAGCCGCCATGACCTCCGCCGCGGTGTTTGAATCGTCGAGGCCTGAGACTCGCACCTCAACTCTCTTCATTGGGCGAGTAATCCGGGCCACATCCGGACTTATCACCTGCCTTAGTTTGGCAGCCAAGGCGTCCGCCTTTTCGGCACCCGCTTCTCCGATGATCTCCATCATGCGGGCGCCGGTTGCGGTCGTCCTTGCCCTCATCTCTTCTATACCGAGACTCGGGTAATCAATTTTGTTCCGAGCTTCGGTAATTATGGACCCATATGTAGTCCCCTTTTCAACAGCGGCCGGCTGCAGGGTGATGACCACTGCAGCCGTTCGCGGAGGACGCAGCCTATCCACCGGTTTCCCCTTCCTTTGCTTCGGAGCCTTGTTCTTTGGCGGCTCCGTTGTAAAGTTAGCCGGACCTTTGGTCTGGCGCTTCGCCGGGACTTTATCATTGGTTTGGCCCTTGGCCGGGGTCTTCTTCACTCCCCGGGCGGTTATCTCGCTCCACCCAATCCTGGGTGGAGGAGGCGCTGCGGCAGCCGGAGCCGAGCTTGCTTGGAGCTCCTCCCTCTCTAATGCCGCCATTGTCTTCTTCCCCCGACCCTTTCCCTTTGGGGCCTTGACGGTGAGGGGGGCAGATGACGGTTCTTCAGTCCGATGTGGGGCGGCAGTCACGCCGGAGCCCGAGGGCTGCGGCTCTTGCGTGTTATCCGCTGTGGCTGCGGCCCTTTTCTTCTCTGCCGCGAGTGGCGGCCTAAGCCTCGGTTCTGGGAGGAGGCGGTCTTGTATGCCGTCAAACCTCGCGTTCAGCATCGCGCTGAACTGAGCGATGCTTGCACGCGAGGCCTCCGCCAACATCTCCTTAAGGGCGGGGACGGCCGTCGCTGCTGTCGACTGGCTACGCAGCTCAGCCACTTCTTGACGAAGCCCCACTAGCTGGGCGGAGAGCAGCTGGTTCGCCGCCTCCAGCTTCACCACTTCCTCCGACACGGTGCGGGCGCTCATTCCTGCAGCGGCTTCCATAATAGTTTCCGCTGCATCCTTAAGGTACTTCATCCAAGTCCCCTTCATGTTTTTGGACTTCGAAGCTATCTTTTTTACCGTGTTTGCGGCGTCATTAACCAAATTATTCAGCGCAGACATGGTCTGCATTGTGTCCTCTCCTATAGTTGGCGGGTTGATACCGCGACGGCAGGCATGCCTCGCGTCACGTAATTCCCTCGCCATTTTTGCTATTTCTTCGTCAGCCTCAAGGCGCAGTTCTTCTGCCTTAGCGGCGTTGAGCTGCGCCTTGGCATTTGCCAAGCCCAAGTACTCCTCCGTAGTGGGCGCGCGTACTCGTCTCTTCAGTTTATGAGCCGCCCCTTTTGTCGGCTCTATTATTTCTGCCTCTTGTTCTTCGGCGGGCCTTTTGAGGAACCGCCGACCGCTTTCATTGTCCGAGGACTGAGCCGACGCAACCGTGACTAAGCTGCCAACGGTGCTGTCTGAGTCGGACTCCGACAAACGGGACAAGCGCGGTAGCAAGACGCGAAGTTCTCGCAAAGGCGCTCCCGCCATTTCCACTCCCACTCTACCTTCTACAACTACATCTTCCTCCATCACAACGTCACCTTCCCTACTCTTAACCACTTCCTCCTCGTTTTGTTTATTAATTAAAAGATCCATATGAAATCCCACGATTATGGGGGAAATAACGTCCACCCGGGCAGAGACCCCTGTACCCGGGTAAGTCTATGGGGTAACCCACACTGGTGGCGACAGGTGCCAGTGTGGGGACACGCACTAATGGCCGGAAATCCGTCCGACCATCCATCCCCTCGCGGTGCGGCGCCGCTTAGGATTCGGGTGACTTTTTAGAGAGGTTGTCTACCTCGTAGGCCCAACCAATGAAGGTAAGGCCCCCCGTTCGCGTAGGCCTCCTGCCATCGTTGCGGTTACGGGTTGACCGGCGGGGCCTTGAAAAAGGCCGTTTACGGAGGCAGTTTAAGTGCACACCGTGACCGCCGCTCCCTCCACGTCGGAAATTGGAAAAGGAAGAGAATGGAAGGAAAGGTAGGGAGAATAGGAAGGAAGAGAGGGGAAGGAAATGAAAGGGAAAGGAAGTGTTGCTCTTCGTCAGATCCCTCACCCCGTGCCTCCCGGTATGGGTAGCCCTGCCGGTATAGCCACGAGGATCCTTGGGACACGCAAGCCCCCCCACCACGACAAGGTGGCAACACGTCGGGGGGGAACCTAACCTAACCTAACCTAACCTAACCTAACCTTTTTTTTTTTTTTTTTTTTTTTACGTGGGGAAATCCTCATGGATACCCGGGCACTCCGGGGGGAGCGGCCGGGTTATGTCAGACTCCTACTGACTAAAACCCCACGGTGTTCCTACATGTCGCTGCCGGCTGGATATACGGGGGCGCCGAAGCATTCGTCCGCGTATCCAGCAGCGACGGCCTGATCGGAGGCCTCCTCTTCGTCGACGGCAGAGACCGGAGCTCTTGTCTCCGCCGTCTCCTCCTGAGTAGCGTGCGGAAACACACGCTCCACTACTCGGGCCCGATGTTGATGGGCGGAAGACTCCCCCGAGTCCGCCACCCTTGGGCCAATGTTGGGGGGAAGGTGGCTCAAAAAAGCCGCCCTCCGACGCCCGGTTCTCCTGCGGCGGATAGCCAGGGTGGTAGTGTCCTCCCTGTCACGTTCCGCCGCCTCCTTTGCAAGCATAACTCGCTCGCAAAAGGAGTGGAGTGCGTCCCACGATCTCTCACTGTCAACCACAGCGCGAACCACGCTCGGCAGCGAGAGATCAGTCCCCACTTCGGCGCAGAGCTCGCTGCGCTCGCTTGCCCAGGCTGGGCACACCTCCAGCGTGTGCTGGGCATCCTCCTCGAGGCACCCGTCACAGTGGTGGCACTCGGCGGTCGGCTCCCTCCCGGCAATCCGACACAGATACCTCCCGAAACAGCCGTGTCCCGAGAGGATCTGCGTCAACCGGAAGGTCAACACGCCGTGCCTCCGCTCCAGCCACTCATCGAGCACTGGACGGATGGCCTCAATGGTCCTGTGGCCCGCACTAGGGTGCTCCAGCCTGGACTTCCACTCTAGGATCGCGAGCGTGCGCAAGTGCGCCCTGCTCCCCTCCACCTCACGTGGTGCCGGTCTCTCGCCCTGGGCCAGCGCCTCCTTGCGCCAGAAATAAACTGACGCGAGGGCTCTCGCCTCGAGGTCCCATGGCAAGCAACCGGCCAGCACACACGCCGCTTCGCAGGAGATCGTGCGATATCCCCGTATTGCCCTGATAGCCACCACCCTCTGCGGTCTCCGCAGGAGGGCGATATTGCGGCTATTCAGGGCCTCCGCCCATACGGGAGCTCCGTACGTCACCATTGATCGCACGATCCCCAGGTACAGCCGCCTACAAAGGGCACCCGGCTCGCCAGTGTTCGGTAGCAGCCGCCCGAGAGCAGCCGCCGTGCCCATCACCCTTGGCACCAGGCGCCCGAAGTGGGCTGTGAAATCCCACCGACCATCGAGGACGAGACCTAAGTATCTCATCGTCAACCCAACGTCTATGCGGACTCCACTCACGACGATATGAGCATCCCGAGGTGGCGCGTGCCGAGGCCCGTGAAAACACAGGGCCTCAGACTTGCTAAGGGCCACTTCCAAGCCCAACCGTCGTATCCGGCCCACAAATTGCGCCACTCCAGCGGTGGCGCGGTAGGCGGCTGTACTATACCTCGTGCCGCGGGCGCTGACCAGGGTATCGTCGGCGTAACACGTTACGTCGACACCCTGGATACACGGTACCCGCAGCACCCAGTCGTACCCGATGTTCCACAGGAGCGGACCCAGAACCGAACCCTGTGGAACACCGCACGACATTTCCCTTCGGCCCCAGCCCTCTCGGCCAGGGTAGACCACCGACCTTTCGGACAGGTAAGCCCCGATAACACGGCGCAGGTACAGGGGCACTCCATGATACCGGAGCGCCTCCAGTATGCAGCTCCAAGGGAGGGAGTTGAAAGCATTGGCGATGTCGAGTGACACAGCCAAAACAACCCCGCCCCGGGCCACCACCTCCTGCGCTTGGGACTTAACCCGCATCACCGCGTCGATGGTCGATCGACCCCTACGGAACCCAAACTGACTCTCCGCCAGATCCGGACCCACACCCTCCAGGTGCTCGACGATCCGCCCAGCCACAACTCTCTCAAAGAGTTTGGCAATGTCGTCGAGCAGCACGATGGGCCGGTAGGCGGAGGGAGATTCCGCTGGACGCCCTTCCTTCCGGAGGAGAACCAGACGGCCCGTCTTCCACCTCTGTGGAATTATGGCTTGAGCCAGACAGGCGTCGAATAGTCCCCTCAATCGAAGCTCCAGGGCGTCGGGGTTTAGGGCAAGGGCCAACACACGTCCCGGAACGCCATCGGGGCCGGGGGCCGAATTTTTGGCACGAAGCCTCAAAACGGCCGCACCCAGCTCCCCCTGCGATACTTCCGGGACTACCTCAGTCACGTCCGGTAGTAGGGGCGCTGCGTCACGCGCAACCATCGCCGGGGGAAGGTGTTCCTCCCTGTGTGGAAACAGGGCCGAAACAACCTCCTCCCGGAGTCGTGGCTGGAGACTCTGTGTGATCGGGGGGGCCCAGGGGCGAAGCTTGCCCCTCACAGCCTTGTAGGGCCTTCCCCACGGATCACGATTGAGAGCCTCCAACGACTCCTCCCAAGCACGGGTTTTGGCGATGGCTATCGCCGTCTGCAGCGCCATTTTCTCGTCCCTGTAGGCGGCGTATAGGGTAGCCGTTTGGGCTTCGTCCCTGCGCCTTCTCCTGCGGTATCTGGTGTACCGGCGCCTAACCTCAACACAAGACTCACGCAGTTGCGTGAGTTCCGCGGTCCACCAGTACACCTGATCAATAGGAGGACAAAGCCCGGCCCGGGGCATCGACGCGTCACATACCTGCGTCATCGACTCCCGGAACCAGTCCGCTTCGTCCTCAACCACAACAGGTCCATCAGGCGCGGGCACCCAGGACTTAACCATCGCCGCCTCCTTTGCCACGTCCGTGTTGAGGGCTTTAAGCCGCCACCTCGGACTCATCCCACTCAGGGGTCGAATCGGGCTATCCGGTACTCCCCGGAGCAGAGTGGAGACGTCGAACCGAATATATCGGTGATCCGACAATGTCTCCACATCCTCCAGTACTTCCCAGCCTCGGACCCGGCGCGCAAGGGCGAAGGTCGCAAACGATACGTCCACGATTGGACCGCCCTGATACCGCACGCACGTGTCTACCGACCCCCGATTGAGGACCGATAGGCCATTCGCCAGGAGCCAATCCTCCAAAAACCTACCCCTTGCATCGGTCGCGGGAGATCCCCACGCCACAGACTTGGCGTTAAGATCCCCAACCACCAGCACGGGGTGAGGATGGCTCCGTCCGATCAAGGCCCCCACCTCATCCATAAAGGACTCGAATTCGGCGAGGGGCCTGTTGGGAGAGAAATAGACTCCTATGGTCATTATCTCCCCCAACAACGCCGCAACGCATCCCCTACCCTTCGCTACTTTTTCGAAAGGAGGGGAGCCAGCAGCGCCTCGACGGACTAGGGCAACTAGGCCATCCAGGTCCCCAACCCAGTCATTACCAGGAGGGATGAGGTACGGCTCAGGCACCACAGCCAGCTGTATCCTCCACTGCGCCATGCTCTGGACTAGCAAATCCTGAGCTCTTGCGCAGTGGTTGATATTCGCCTGTAGCAAGCGAAGGGCGTGCGTTATTCCGTTGCCATCGGAACCACCACTTCGCTCGCTGCCGCGCTGGTGCTTGGCTGTGAGCTGGCCGCAGTCGACGCGGCTGCTTTAGCCCTCAACTGCTTCCTCCTCTTCTTGCTCGGCGGTCGGGCCGCGACGCACGCCTTGCCACCCAATTTGTGGGAGACTGGCTTGCCAGCAGCCGCGCACACCGTGCAGTGTGGTGCAGCAGTGCACACTCCGGCCCTATGACCAATCTGGCCACACCGGAAGCATTGACCGCCACGGTCCACTTCTGCTGTGCACTGCTCCCGTACGTGCCCTATCTCAAGGCACTTGAAGCAGCGCATCGGGCGCGGCCGCAGGAGCTGCACCTGTGCCGAAACCCAACCGACGAGCAGTCGTTCTTCTTTCCCTAGGACTTTTTGGGCAGCCGCAGCAGGGCATTTCAAAATGATTACGCCCTCGCCGAAATGGTTCTGGCGAATCACGCCCGCCCTTATGGATGCCTCAGGGCATCCACCATTCCTGGCCACAGCAGCCACGACATCTTCCGCTGTCACTGAGTCATCCAGACCCGATATGCGCAAATCTGCACACTTCGTAGGCCTGGATACCTGGACGTCCTCCTCCTTGAAGGCCCCCCTCAACGCTGCAGCGAGGGAGTCTGCCTTTTCGCCGCTGTTTGCGCCCGGGATGATGAACATCCGGGCACCCGTAGCGGCTCTCTTAAAAAGGAGTCCGGGGATGCCGAGGCTAACCGGATCCACTTTTGTTTTTGCCTCTTTTATGGCTGCCTCGTAGGACACGCCCCTCTCCAAAGCAGACGGCTGAAGTTTAATAACGACAGCCGCCGAACGAGGGACGCGTATCTGCGGCTTCTGTGACTGCTGCCGCGACTGCCCCGGCGCAGCCGCAGGCTTCATCTGGGGTGGCACAGCTTTTCCACGCCTCCCAGCCACCTCCCTCCAGGGCTCATCCATAGATTCCGGGGCCGGCGGCAGAGGGCGCGAACCCGGAACCGCCTGAGAAGGGGGAGCGTCAGCCTTCTTCCCTCGCCGTTTTTTCCCACCTCTCCGAGTATCGAGACCCACAGGCTCACGCGGAGCAGCCGCAGCACTAGCAGCCATCTTTCCACGTGGGGCAGTCCCGGGAGCCCGAGCATTGCCCGGCCGAGGCTCAGTCGTAGGAGCCGAAGAGTCCGCAGCAGATCCCTGCCCTCCCCGAAGCGCCGCCGGATCGGCAGCAGCCGCCCGCTCACGTGGAGCAGACGCAGGAGGCGACGCTTTCGCTCGGTCCGCTGCCAAAGGCGGCCGAGTCCGTCGCTCAGGGAGCAACCTCCCGTCTAGCGCAAGCGCTTCAAGCCGGGCGCTCACCATGAGCCCAACCTGGGTCATGATGCAGCGCGTCATTTCTTCGAGATCCGCTGATGGGGCAGACGAAGGCTGTAGCGCCACCGTGCCCACTGTCGGAGCCCGCTGCATGTCAGCTCTGAGTTGAGCCAACTCTTTCCGCACTTCTGCGAGCTCCGACTTTAGGCCGGCATTCGCAGTCAACAACCGCTGAGTCTCCCCATCAGTGGTGCGGGACTGCAAGTCCTGCACCGTCTCCGTAATGGTATCAGCAGCGACCTTTAGGCCCCGCACAAATCTACCATTTAGATTTGTGGATTTCGTGGCGACCTTGTTGACGATCGCCACGGAATCCAACACCCTCTTACTTAGATCATGTGCCGTCATGGGAGCTCCCGAAGACGACACAACACCCTTGTTTGTAGATGTGGTGGGGCAGAGTCCACGCGCCAGGGATGACACCTCCTCTTGCGCTACGAGCTCCGCCTCACCACGCTTAGCTTTGTAAAGCTCGCCCCTTGTAGAGGACAGACTCAAGATGGGACTCCGACCTGTACCTCTCTGACCAGTAGAGACCTTCCGACTCTTGTCAATGCTGGACTCACTGTCCGAGCCAGAAGTACCTCTAGTGCGGGACCGCTTTCGCCCCCAGAATTTTCCCCTTGTTTTGGAGTCGGATAGCCCGGATGATACATCCATATCCGAATCCTCTCCACTTTTACTCTTCTTCTTCTTCTTCTTGATCTCCACCGTCTTCTCCAGAACGATGGAGCAATCTTTACCACTTCCTCCTTTCGTCAAGTGACAGTTGCCCCTCCCAGATACGATAGGGCTGAGTGCCTGAGCACTGAGGGATTCCCCTTCCTTACGGTCGGGACCCTCCTGGGTAGATATTTTGCTGTTCACTTCAGTCATTTTGTTTTTCCTTTTTTAGAGGGTTAGGTCCCTCGAATGACGCCCTTGGGACTGGGTTCCCCCCAGCCATACATCCCATCGCCAGGCGCCTTAGCTTGGGATTTGGGTTATTTTTTAAGGGGTTTTCTTCCCCGCGATTCCGAAGAACCCCCGGTCCTGTCAATTCAGGATTACGGGTTGAGCCGACGGTAGCCGAAGCCTGTCTGCCAGAAGAAACCAGCAGACCCATCGCCCCACGCGGCAGTCCAAGAAGACGCCGCCAGACATCCAGAGACGTCTCCTCCACTGTGTTGCTCTTAGTCTGGCCCCTCCCCCCGTGCCTCCCGGTATGGGTAGCCCTGCCGGTATAGCCACGAGGATCCTTGGGACACGCAAGCCCCCCCACCACGACAAGGTGACAACACTTCAGGGGGGAACCTAACCTAACCTAACCTAACCTAACCTAACCTAACCTAACCTAACCTAACCTAACCTAACCCGTAAGAGAGAAAATAAAATGTAACCTAGCTCTAAGAACTTTTGTAATAATTAAAGGATAAGATTGATCCAACCCATCCCTAAAACCCCAATACTGGAAAAATTATTTAACCTCGTTGTGTAAGATTAAGTAGATTAAAGTAAAGTCTCTAATTACTTTAGAGGTAGCTCGCGGGCCGGGCCAGAGAGCGCCCGGACAGGAATAAAAAAAAAAAAAAAAAAAAAAACCTAACCTAACCTAGATAGATAGATAGATAGATAGATAGATAGATAGATAGATAGATAGATAGATAGATAGATAGATAGATAGATAGATAGATAGATAGATAGATAGATAGATAGATAGATAGATAGATAGATAGATAGATAGATAGATAGATAGATAGATAGATAGATAGATAGATAGATAGATAGATAGATAGATAGATAGATAGATAGATAGATAGATAGATAGATAGATAGATAGATAGATAGATAGATAGATAGATAGATAGATAGATAGATAGATAGATAGATAGATAGATAGATAGATAGATAGATAGATAGATAGATAGATAGATAGATAGATAGATAGATAGATAGATAGATAGATAGATAGATAGATAGATAGATAGATAGATAGATAGATAGATAGATAGATAGATAGA
The DNA here is from genome assembly GCA_947623365.1 of Achlya flavicornis. Classification (NCBI taxonomy): domain Eukaryota; kingdom Metazoa; phylum Arthropoda; class Insecta; order Lepidoptera; family Drepanidae; genus Achlya; species Achlya flavicornis. The sequence goes on from OX392493.1 coordinate 100,272, forward strand.
TAGATAGATAGATAGATAGATAGATAGATAGATAGATAGATAGATAGATAGATAGATAGATAGATAGATAGATAGATAGATAGATAGATAGATAGATAGATAGATAGATAGATAGATAGATAGATAGATAGATAGATAGATAGATAGATAGATAGATAGATAGATAGATAGATAGATAGATAGATAGATAGATAGATAGATAGATAGATAGATAGATAGATAGATAGATAGATAGATAGATAGATAGATAGATAGATAGATAGATAGATAGATAGATAGATAGATAGATAGATAGATAGATAGATAGATAGATAGATAGATAGATAGATAGATAGATAGATAGATAGATAGATAGATAGATAGATAGATAGATAGATAGATAGATAGATAGATAGATAGATAGATAGATAGATAGATAGATAGATAGATAGATAGATAGATAGATAGATAGATAGATAGATAGATAGATAGATAGATAGATAGATAGATAGATAGATAGATAGATAGATAGATAGATAGATAGATAGATAGATAGATAGATAGATAGATAGATAGATAGATAGATAGATAGATAGATAGATAGATAGATAGATAGATAGATAGATAGATAGATAGATAGATAGATAGATAGATAGATAGATAGATAGATAGATAGATAGATAGATAGATAGATAGATAGATAGATAGATAGATAGATAGATAGATAGATAGATAGATAGATAGATAGATAGATAGATAGATAGATAGATAGATAGATAGATAGATAGATAGATAGATAGATAGATAGATAGATAGATAGATAGATAGATAGATAGATAGATAGATAGATAGATAGATAGATAGATAGATAGATAGATAGATAGATAGATAGATAGATAGATAGATAGATAGATAGATAGATAGATAGATAGATAGATAGATAGATAGATAGATAGATAGATAGATAGATAGATAGATAGATAGATAGATAGATAGATAGATAGATAGATAGATAGATAGATAGATAGATAGATAGATAGATAGATAGATAGATAGATAGATAGATAGATAGATAGATAGATAGATAGATAGATAGATAGATAGATAGATAGATAGATAGATAGATAGATAGATAGATAGATAGATAGATAGATAGATAGATAGATAGATAGATAGATAGATAGATAGATAGATAGATAGATAGATAGATAGATAGATAGATAGATAGATAGATAGATAGATAGATAGATAGATAGATAGATAGATAGATAGATAGATAGATAGATAGATAGATAGATAGATAGATAGATAGATAGATAGATAGATAGATAGATAGATAGATAGATAGATAGATAGATAGATAGATAGATAGATAGATAGATAGATAGATAGATAGATAGATAGATAGATAGATAGATAGATAGATAGATAGATAGATAGATAGATAGATAGATAGATAGATAGATAGATACAGAAAAGACGAATAGGATCCTTATTTAATTAAAAAAAAAACACAAACAAGGTAATATTAAGGTATTGAGGATGAGAAGAGGTCGCATCGTTACTTACAGGTTCACTTTATGAAATATATTTGATTTGAAGTGGTAGGTAGGTAATAAGATTTGCTGATAGTTTTGGTTTTTTATATTAATTCTCTTCTCAGTTTAAGTTGTATTTGGAACCGGTGTAGAGTCATTTTGTTAACGTTCACAAGTGCCTTATCAGGGCCTAAATTGAATAATTTATTTTTGAATTTAATCTGTTCTTGATAATCAGATACAAAATATTTCCTATGAAACTCACGCACGCAGTAGCACTTAATTCTAAACTTTCGTATAAACACTTAATTTGAGCCTATTTCTGGATAGGTACCTACTTATAATAATTTTAAAATCTAATTTACTAATATTTACAATAACCTCTTCTGTTTGGTTCGTAGAGTGAAGTACCTGTTTTTTTTGGCAGAGATGAGTTATTCATATAACTAACCACAAAACGCTATTTACAAAATAGCCACTGCTATGTTATCTGTCAACACGATGATTAGCTAATGGCTATTGGATGGCTACTGGCTTAGCTAGCCAGTAGCCATGAATGAGAAGTTTTTTGACCTCTATTACCTGTCCAACTATTGATAATTCGAACCAATTTGAACCTTAAGTGCACGATTTTACAGATATTTTGACCATGGAGGTATCATAAGCAATCCTCCTCATTACGAGAAGTTTACGTCACACACAGAGGGTAGCCGCCTAGCCGCCACTAGCGGGTAGCTGGCCGGTTAGCCCAAGCCATTCTAGCCGAGTAGCCGCGTAGCCGATAGCTGTGTGTGCGTGCATTCACTGCGAAACTGAGGTCTGTAAGTTCCGAAAGAGTGAAATTCGAGGGCATGTCGAATTTGAAAGGTACTAGGTGAAGTGCTAATTATACGAATTTAAACCTATTTTTTTTTATTAAATTAAATTTAAATTATTCTGTAATATTATTATTTATTAAATAAATCGTTAAAATCATCTGAAGCAGTGCGACATCTATAGTTTACTTGCCTACAACTAACGAGTAAGTCGATGTACTGTGAAAGCTATTAGTTAGTATCCATACATAGAGATGACGTTATTGTTGATTTTCGATGTTTTTTAGTAATACCTACGTACGACCTATGAGGGATAGTCATTTCTTTTCAAAAGAGTAGGTATACAATAAAATAAAAAGTAATTTAAAAACTTAATCATTACATTAATTTATTATATTATCATCTAGACTAGACGTATTACAGCGGCGAGGATCGAACTCAGATCGCAGTTGAACGTTATTCAACTAGCTGCGCTGCCCGCTCAAGCCCAATAGCAAAATAACCAAAATAGCTGACTAGCTAGCTGTCTTTTACACCACATATAGCTGGCTAGCTAAGCTATTGAAATTCCAACTAGTTACCATCGCTATTTTTTGGTTGCTGTTCAAATGTCAATGTCAAAAGACTGAAGGATCTGGAAGGATCTATTTTATAGTGATGTCCATTGACTTATATATTGCTTATATATTACTAGAGCGTAGTGATGTCCTATAGAATACTTTCTTATTATGATTTTTATATTCAAACCACAGATTCAAACAGAAAATTATTTTGCTAAAATTTAAACGAGCTAAGAACTTATTGATTAATTATGTCTATTACTTATTTTTAAAAAAAACGTGTGGCACTCGGAGACTGCCGCGCTAAAGCTATTGCATCAATGCCACCTAGAGGCGGGTTGCTGAACTAAAGAGACAAGCGTGATATTTCAAAAGGTCATTAAAAGTTCTGCTAGTCATCGATAGATGGCAAAACTAAAAAGTATTCACCGCTGTGCCGGTCGGAGTGGGGGGTGTTAGGTTACTTTCGTTACGGAATTTCTGGATTCGGTCTCCACGCTCAAGGCCCGCGATAGAAGCTATGCAATAGCTTAAAACCTACGTTAGGCAAACCCATAGGACGAACCTTTAGTGTTTTAATTACCTTTTTTTTTTGTCTATGGTTGCAGTTTTTCCTTTTGTTTTTATTGTTTAGTTGTCCGAGAATATTTACACTCCATTATTTGGGTAGGGACCTACTTATATGATTTTGCTTCCTTGTGATTTTCGTCGTTCTGTTAGGATAACATAATATATATAGCGTAAGTATTTTTGTCTTTCGTTATAATACTGTCCAGCCTGCCTAATTCGGTGGCCAGTGAATAAATGGGCCATCTTTTGATACTACGTGCCTGGAGTAGTGTAGTACTTTTTTTTACTATGCCATTAGTACTGCGGCAGTGGTACTGCCGCCCTATATACACTAGCATTTACGTTCTACACCGAGCTCGTTGGTACCTGTTTTTTACTAATTCAGGCGCCATATCTAGATAACGCAACCACTTGGCGTAGGGGTGTATTTTAATCGATTCCCATCGTCGCCATTAATGGGGGGGGGCATTAATGGCGACGATGGGAATCGATTAAAATAATAATTGTTACCGATATCCCTATTACTCTATCCCCACTGATGCGGCAGTTGGGAATTGAATAAAATAATGAAAAATTGTTCCTAATATCCCCATTGATGGAGCCTTTTGGGAATTGAATAAAATAATTAAAAAAAAAAACCCGATATCCCCATTGCTCTACCCTCGTTGATGGGGACGTTGGGAATTGAATAAAATAATTAAAAATTCTCCTGTTCTCCCCAATGCATGGACATAATATAATTATTGGTTTTCGTGAGTTTAACACGCTTATAATATTAAAATTGTTTCTTACGTTAGAAATGATGAAATAACACGCACTGCGATTATGTACATGCAATGGGGAAAACAGGAACATTTTTTATTATTTATTCAATTCCCAATGTATTCCAAATTATTTTATCAATGGTGATATTAATTTTAATTATTTTATTCGATTCTCAACGTCCCCATTAATGGGGAATACACCGGCGCAGGCAGACATATTTGGCATCAAGAGAGGTGCCCTTTATCCCATGAGCCCGGGTTCAGCCATTTTGCACCTCATCGTTATAGACGAAGGCCTAGCTAGTGTATTATTAATCTATGCTACAGACAGCTATAGAAACATCCCATTGCCACAAACATGGCACTATGTGTAGCTACGATTGTCTTACCAACCTAACCTTACCTGCTTAGATGAGTTTAGCAATAAAATTAAACACGAATGTTTACACTACTATTTTATTAGGAAAACACATTACATTATACTTCATCTTCAATTTAACAATTACGAAATATAGCGTCGCGAGAACTCGTACTTTTGTACTTTTAGAATCATGCACGAAAACTTTAAATAATTAATAAAAAAATATTTCAACGTAACGTTTACTAAACTGTTCCTACTGCCGATATCGTAGCGTTTGTACCAGTCAATAACACTCATACAACACTCCACAGTTCACTTACAATTATTTATTTATATCATATTTCTTTATTATCTAGCAACCTCAATTCTAATTAAAAATGCGATCCGTCAATCGCACAACATATATGCTACTTTACATCGTCCAAGAAATCGCGAATACGCGCGTAATCTGCACCTATCGTATTACATTATATCATAAAAGCTGCATTACAAATATCGTTTGCAACTCTTATATGTATTCAAAAGTAACAATGATTTACAATTTTAAAATGCACAAATTAATCTATGTTTTTGTTAGCGATTATATTTAGTCAAATAAAAGCATATTGATAAGGTAAGCAAAAATTTATAATACAATTAACGCGAGTTATTTACGATATTTTTGTTGATAGTCAATAATAAATTAGTGTAAGTTACTGTTATTTTGAATAAACATTATATTTAACATTGTCATATTGCTATCTGTCCCGTCGAGACATACAATCCTAAATGTTCAAAAACGACTTTTTGAACATTTAGGGGTTCAACAAGACACTTACGCGCGTGAGTCGCGATTTTATAACCGTAATCGCAATTCTAAGCTTAAAACTCGTGAAATTTAACTACACAATATGTCGTGTTCAATAACTTACTATTACATGTGTGTCGTGAACGGACTCTCTAACATCGAACTGTAATACTATCATCATTATTATATTTAAATAGAGGTGAACGTTTCACAGTTTTAAACTAACGAATTACTCACTCGTATATTGTTGTACAAGCTCAAAGCCAATATACAATAATATATAATGATATTTAGTCGTCATTATGTACATCACGTGTAACATTAACATTTTCCTCGATCATTTGGAATGACGAAAAAAACTAGACATCTCTACCGACTTACTACTAAAATATTATGTTAGACCTGTCGTCATCGAGCGATGCATACTCTACGAGTAACGTACATTACTCCGACCAAAATACTCTAGCTACTTGTATGGGTTTCATACAATGTTTCAAGATTTTACTCATAAAAAAATACATGACATTTCGACAGGAGCTAAAACAACTACTACGAATCGAAAATGTTCGGATATAATGATAAATCGCCAGTTTGAATTCAAAATGTTCAGAAACCGTCCCCCGGTCGAATGACGACTACGATTACGAGTTACAATAAATCATAAGTTACAAAATATTGATTGAGCATCACGCGCTAGTGGTAGTGTCATTGGTGGTGGTGAGGGGGTTACTAGATACGATGTCCTCGACGGATTTAGCTTCAACAGTGAGCGCTTCGGGCGCGCCGTTCACCTCCCGCGTGTCGTGCGTGTCGCGGGTGTCGTGCGTGTCGCGCGTGTCGTCGGGCTGCGACTTGGTCTCGCTGTCGGTGGTGTCTTGGCTGGAGGTGTCGGTGGTCTCCGGTTTGGTTTGGTCGTCTCGCTCCCGGTCTCGCTCCCGCTCCCGCTCCCGCTCCGGCTCCCGCTTCTGGTCCGGCTCCTGCTCCTGATCTTGCTCCATTTCTTTGTCTTTCTGTTCGTCCTCTTTTGTCGTTTCCTCTTTTGTTTCTTGTGGTTTGTCTGAAGGTAGAAATAAGTAACAAAATCAATGGCACGCCATACAATTGAGTGTGGAACTAGTTGTCCACTACCTCTGCTATGTTTGGGGTCAGATTGGTGGGCCGAGGGTGAACACTATTAAACTTACCAGTTTCGTCTACTTCCATTGGCGTCTCTTTCTTTTCATCACCGTTCACCTTCTGTAACATTTATAACATTCAATTAACATTGTATCATTTAATAATATCTATATAAACATGCATTCATTTTCTATTTCTCTAAAGTGTATTAGACATTGTAAGTAATGTAATGATGTTGGCAAAATTGTTGGTTATGACTGCCGCTGAGGCCCGATTTACACATACATTACGTTAGTTTTTAATACATTACTAAAATTATGACTACCGGACCTACAAATAAAAAAAACAGACAACTTTGATCTATATGTTATTAGTAGATACACCTTATATAACTATGTTAGTAACCAAATAATTAATTATTAAGGGCATTACAGTAGAAAACAACTCTCGCTACTTGACTAATGATTGTGTAAATCGAACATTATGGCTACTTTTAGAATTTCCTAACTTATTTATGTACAATTTTATGAAAAATCCAAGATCCATAGCCAACAGTTTTAATTTCAACATTTGAATTAATAGAATAATAAAGTATTCTTGCCTTCGTAAAGTCCAGGGACCCGCAAAAATATTTGTTTTATTAATTTAATTTTTGCTATAAAACAATACAATCGTGTTAGTACATCATATCATTAAACAATGGATATCATGGAGGCTGATACGTCAGATTTAGTATACCAAAGAACCGACAACATTTTCAGGTGAAAATTACAAATTACATTATTTACATTTTTCACACAAAAAGTGCCCTCGTCACAGAATAACATGGAATTAAACTCTTTGGGGTCTATTCTACTGGTGATACTGAATAAATAATTACTGCATGGAATATTATTTGAGACGCCATTAATATCCACAATTTAACGGGTCGCGTTATATCTAACTATTATAATAACATACGTGCAATGGACAAAACAAGGACGGATAGTACATACTAATTACCTACCTATAACAATGTATATCGAATCGACCGTGTTTTAGTGATCAAGGCTACATTTCCCTCGCCTCTCCGACTACTTACTGTTCATTAAAACAGTTGGTTACACTTGAAAATATCGTTATTCCAACTAAATGTGTGTGTGTGAAAGAGAATTTGTTTTGTTATCTGTTGACGTTTCGACGGCACACACAACTAATCGTAATGCAATCTGACACGCAGGTACCACCAAGCCTATGGCATGGCGAGGACATCAAAATTACTGTTTATCCCGAAAACGCAGATCTAAAATCGCGGGGTGGAAATCTGTCATATATTTACAAGTGTAACCATACCAAAAAAAACAAAATAAAATATGTAATGTATGATGTATACTTGTATAATATAATAGAAAGGCGAGACCTAATGGCGCGGCGCGGGCGCCTTACTAGCCTGCCGCGAGCTCGCTTTACTGCCGCTCGCTTTACTCGACGACGCTGAGGGGGCGCCCTTTTTCGCTTTCGCCTATATTGCAGTAGGAATAAGGTTGAAATTCGTTGGTAGCATACAAAAGTGGGGCTAAAAAGGCAAGATTAAGCATTTGTAACGGTTTGCCGATACCGGTACCCGCATGGTCCAACCCCCATCGTGAACTCGTAGAAAGGAAATGTCGTGCGGAAAACTATATCCCACTAGTAAAATAGGCTAGATTCCAGAAAAATCCTATTTAGCGCGTCACAGTATCAAAAAAATATTAAACACGTATTGTATCTTTTGTCAATTAAACAAAAAAATACGAAGATATAGTTTGTTGAAGTTCCGCGTGACGTCACGTCGCGGTACACATTATACTCAGAAGTGACGTCACGAGCCCCCGCACCCGAACTTTGACGCGCTTTATCTTTTTCAAAGTTTAATGATGTGATGAAGCAAAAAATACGTGTCCAATATTATTTTGATAATCTAACTGACATACCCACATATAGATATAGATATAGAGCGTGTATGAAGTACAACATACCGGCGGCGGGTGCGGGTGTGGCGCGTCCTCGGCGAGGTCGGCGGGCTGCGCGCTCGACGCCGAGTTGGACGTCGACGTGGACGTGGAGGAGACCTCCTCCTCCTGCTGCTTCCTCTGCCTCTTCCGCGGCGGGGGTTTCTTCTCTTCCTCCTTCTCCTCCTCCTCCTCCGCCGCGGACTCCTCCATCTCTTCTACCGTCTCCTTCTCTGGTACGGGGGAGTCTTCTTTTTGAGAGGACGGGTCTTCCTGTACGGCATTTAAAAAAAATAAAGAAAAATTATGGCATTTATTGCACTTTAGTGTTCTGCTATGTTAAAGTCGAAGCCACTAAAATGCCATAAGATTATATTACATACTTTAAAATATGTAAATAAGCTAATTTGTTTATCTCAACAAATGTCTAACAGCAAATGATGCAGAAATTAATTTTCCAGCTAAAGATTCAATGTCTAATGTAATACAGTTTTACTAACTAGTTTGAAACTGCTGTCACCTTATCAATCAATACCCGAGAGGATCTTAAATATTTATTGTTCTTAAAAATTAGGAACAGACTTCTTAAGACAAATCATTTGGATACTATTGATAATGTTTTATTAATTTATGTAAGTTCTTTCTTCATTACTTTGAAAATGAATGCACTATCGTCAGCATAATGATATTCTAAGAAACCATTTACAACTTAAGGTAGAAACAAAAAAACCGGCCAAGTGCGAGTCAGACACGCGCACCGAGGGTTCCGTACAAACCTATAGGTATATAAGTAAATGGTAGTATAGACCTGAGTATTTGATATGAATTTCAATTTATGACGTATTAAAAAAAAACTACTTACTAGATCTCGTTCAAACCAATTTTCGTTGGTAGTTTGCATCGTAATGTACATCATATATTTTTTATAGATTTATCATTCTCTTATTTTAGAAGTTACAGGGGGGGTACACATTTTACCACTTTGGAAGTGTCTCTCGCTCAAACTATTCAGTTTAGAAAAAAATGATATTAGAAACCTCAACATCATTTTTGAAGACCTATCCATAGACACCCCACACTTATGGGTTTGATGAAAAAAAAAAATTTGAGTTTCAGTTCTAAGTATGGGGAACCCCCAAAATTTAATGTTTTTTTTCTATTTTTGTGTGAAAATCTTAATTGCGTTCACAGAATACATCTACTTACCAAGTTTCAACATTATAGTTCTTATAGTTTCGGAAATAAATGGCTGTGACATACGGACGGACAGACAGACAGACAGACAGACAGACAGACAGACAGACAGACAGACAGACAGACAGACAGACAGACATGACGAATCTATAAGGGTTGTAATTAATCTAAGCCTGTTTTGAAAAGAGTAATTGCTGAGTTTATTGCCGGCTCTTCTCAGCAAATGCAACCTTCCGAACCGGTATTAGAGTATTAGAGTCAGACTTTTCATAAGTGCCTGCGAAGGTCTATTTGAATAAATGATTTTGAATTTGAATTTGAATTTGGTTCCGTTTTTTGCCATTTGGCTACGGAACCCTAAAAAGGCTCTAATATGGAACCCAGGGGTACCCCCCATTTTAACTAAAGATCTCCTGGATACTATACCATTATTTCACTATATTTGTTGATGACCTCCTAAATAAGATAAAACAAGGTCACGAGCAGGTCAACAATCATCACAATATTCATTCTTTTGGAATAGAGGACGGTGGTCAGCGATGTCTATGGCCTTAGATAAATCTTGTATTTCAAGATTCCACCTCCACCCATAAGTGTGTTGATAGATACGTACGACAAGTATGACGGTGTGTTGTCCCCCGGCGGCGACGTGGCAGGCGCGAGGGGCGGTGGTGGGGGCGGCGGTAGGGGCGGCGAGGGCGGGGGCGGCCCCTCGCGGCGGCAGGGGCGGCGCGGGGGCGGGCGTGGGCTCGGCCGCGTCCTCGCTGCGGCCCGTGCCCAGCTGGCCCTCGCTGCCCATGCCCCATGACAACACCTCGCCTACACACGCGCACACCGACCACATCTTTTTTATTACTGTTTATTGGCCCGGGTCTGACGACAATCTCACTCTTATAACTCTATGGTAGTAACATACGATACATTTAAGGCGATGATAGCTCAGTTGTAGTGACGTCGGATACCGAGACGAAGGTCCCGGGTTCGAATCCTACAATGAGCTTGAGCTTTCGGTGAAGGAAAACATCGTGAGGAAACCATAGCACGGTGGTAGGGTACTTTGTAGTACCCGTCTGGCTGGCTACCACCCTCAAGTTGAAAATCTGTCGCCAAGCACCTATCGGTGTGTTCCGTCAGCTGCACTTGAGAGCCAGTTCCTTCTAGGCTTTGTGTGCTTACCACCTTCGACCACATCATCACTTACCAAAGTGAGATTGTGGTCAAACACAGGCCTATACACAGTAAAAAAAAAAAAAAATACCACCGTGCACCTTGCTATGATTTACTCACGGTGTTTCTTCACATAGACTGACATTGACGGGCCAGCTGGCGCGATTGTTTAAGACTCTGGTTAAGATTCCACCTATCGCGCCGCAGGTCGTGGGTTCGATTCCCACACAGGACATGCATTTGCGTGCATGAACATGTCTGTATGTCCTGAGTCTGGGTGTAATTATGTATATTAAGTATGTTATTATGTATATTAGTACAAACAAAAGGTAGTATATATAGTATATCAATTATCTGGTTTCCATAGTAAAAGCTCTGCTTGGTTTGGGATCAGATGACCGTGTGTGAGGAATGTCACAGGATATTATTATAGAGATCAAAATTAATGAATGATTCGCGACACGAGGTTTGCCACCTCATTCGACGTGCGTAGCTAGTATAGAATACGTGCGTATACAAGTGTATCGTTACCAGAATCGGTGACCGCGAAGGAGCTGCTCGTGCCAGCCGCTATGCTGACGCACTTGTTGTTCTGCAGCTTGGGCACCGGCTCCAGCAGCTCGGCGTCGCCGGCGCGCGCGCCCAGCCCGAGCCTGTACGGGAACGGGACACCTCATCATCATTATAATTAATTACAGCTTCTCAAATTTGTTTATGCACTTATAAGTGGTTAATGAACCATAAGTGTTTATGACCAATAGATATTGCTATAGACACTTGTCCACTGTCGTCTAATACTAGCGAGTGGTGTTGCCGTACCTGCCGTACTCGCAGCGGCCTATAGAGTACACTTGTCCACTGTCGTCGAGTGCTAGCGAGTGGTGTTGTCCGCAGGCCACGGCTCGCCAGCGGCTTCCTTGTCGACTGAACGCGTCGCACACCGTTGGGGAATATAACGCTGTTTTGCGCTTTTCACCCGTTATACCTGCCGACACACAATATAATTAAATATCTAACCTTTCTCCAACTGATCCCAAAATAAACAAGAGCTTATAGAATGGTATCCAAACAGCTAACACTGGTATGTTATACAGGGTATACTAACTAATATTATAAATGCAGATAGATAGTCTATGATATGGAGAAGGACATAGGTTACTTTTTATCCCGGGAACGCGGGTGAAACCCCAGGGGACAGCTAGTATTTTTATACTGAGCAGCTGATGTTTGTGTGATGGCGGGGAGTGTGTGTAGTGTGTAGTGTACTGTAGGTAGTAGTAGTAGTAGTTACCAAGTTGTCCATAGTTGTTGAGTCCGAAGGCGATGAGCTTGTCGGTGGCGGCGCAGAGCAGGAAGGTGGCGTGGTAGCCGGCCCACACGCGGCTCGCGCCTCCCTTCAGAGTCACCTTCGACGGAACCAGCAGGGCATCTACACACACACAAACAAACACTTACAATACGACCATACTCATATTCACTACTCATAAATAAACAAATTTAACAAAATATCTGACTGGACGTAAGTAACATAACCAAGGTAGAAAACACCATACGGCCCATCTTATGGTAAACAGTTACCGTAGCCATAGCGTAGTTTTATAATATTTTTGTTTATATCATGTTCGCTGACGATTTAAAGCCGTCTACAATTATCGAATCGGAGCGGGTGGGGGAATGTACCATTGCTTATCTCATGAGACAAGTGGTTTAACTGTGCTGCTACAATTAGAAATAGAATGATACATATTTTTTCTAATTTTGAAAGATGCAGCTTATGTTCTACCTACAGAATTAGACGTCATAAATACATACTGAACCCTTGCCGCGCGTCCCTGGAGGCGGACCTCTGCGACAGCCGGCCGAGCTGACCTTGCTCGCCGCAACCCATCGTGTATACCGACCCGGACGTCTGAAACAATTATAGTATACTTGCTACTTTATGTTTGAATCAGTGTAGTGGTAAGCGAGCAGGTAAGGTAAGGTAAGCGAGCAGGTAAGGTAAGGTAAGGTAAGCGAGCAGGTAAGGTAAGATAAGGTAAGCGAGCAGGTAAGGTAAGGTAAGCGAGCAGGTAAGGTAAGGTAAGGTAAGCGAGCAGGTAAGGTAAGCGAGCAGGTAAGGTAAGGTAAGCGAGCAGGTAAGGTAAGCGAGTAGGTAAGGTATGGTATGGTAAGGTAAGGTATGGTACTGACGGTGAGTATGACGAGGTGGTCCCCGCCGGAGGCGATGGCGGCGGCCGGCTCGGGCAGCGCGACGCGCACGGGCGCGCGGCACGACTTGCCCTCGCGCCCGCGCACCACCAGCCCCATGCACCCGTGCGAGTCCTGCAACACGACACGTTATACTGTGTGCCACCACACGAGGTGTACTGTACTGTGTGTACTGTGTGTAGTGTGTGCAGGCAACACTGACCCGGAAGGCGCCCCACGCGTACACGTCCCCGTTGTGCAGCAGCGCGGCGGTGTGCGAGTCCCCGGCGGCGAGCGCGACGGCGCGCGCGGGCAGCGCCACGACGCGCGGCGCGCCCTCCTCCGAGTCGCCGCTCGTCGCGCGACCCAGCGCGCCCTCGTCGTTGCACCCGAACGACCACACCTATATATACATATACACACATACATACATCTACACATATCCATCCTACACGACGATCCGACAAGTGACCTAGCGATCTAGCTTATGTTACTATTTTTTGAACACACTCGCTCGTAAAGTTACTTTTATTGCACCATTTTAGTCTCTTAATGCAACTTATTACGCTCGACTTTACATTACCGCACAGTTTTATGATAGGTATAATCCCGATTATGATAAGGTTGTACCTCACTGCAAGTGATATGTGTGTAGACCAAGCATTCTTAATACAAACAGGTAAAATAGTTTGACAGACAACGGCTTTCAAAAAAAAAAAAATTACTTGTGCGCCATATTTGTTAAAGTTCTCATTGGTTGATTATTATCAAAAAAACTACTTGAAAAAAATACAAGTCTGTTTTTTTCCTCACAAGTGTGTTGAAAAACGTCGTATGACACGCGTGTGCATTGATCATTACACTCTCAGCTCCTTATCGCGTTCGCCTGCGACTCATGCACTTAATACAGCCTCGTATGTAATTACCAACTTTGCACACATGTATCATAATGTACTATTACTAATTTTTTTATATTACATATATATATATTAACAACCGCTTATTTAAAAAGAATCTTAATATTCCAAATATACCACTTATTTTTTCATAGAATATACTATACATATATTTTTTCAATTTTTCTATGAGTTGTAATCAAATGTAAGATGTATGGTACCTTTCCACTGCTGTCGAGAGCCACAGTGTGCATGCCGCCTGCATACACATCCACTATTTTGTCACCCAACGCAGTCACATATTTGAATCTGACAAAATAAAAAACAATCTTGCACTTTCTTGCAAACATTTACCCCCTTATTAATAAATAAAGTGTAAATCAAGTATAATAATACCTAGGTTTTAAATATATCCGACACTTTCTAATGTCATATAAACAAAAAGGGCTCGGGCTATCTTAATACCTGGGTGTTACAAGACTGACATACACCTTATTTCTTTAATAAGGGGGTTAGAAATAACCTATATTTCTACAGTAATAATATAAAAAAATTAATTTCATAATTTTGTCCGTCTGTCAGCCCATAATATCTCACTGCTGAGCAAAAAGCAAAAAAGGCCCTCCTCTAACAATGAGGGTGAATGGGAAAGGGCAGATACTACACGCGTACCCACTGCGGATTGGGGTAGGCTAGTGGTCAACCTACTGTCAGGAGTTTACAGGCCGCTGACCCTCCTGGTGGTAAGCGGTTACCGTAGCCTATGGACGCTTGCAACACCAAGGGTATCACGCGCGCATTGCCGACCCTGCAGAAATCTCTTCACACCCCTTTTGAAGAACCATATGCTGTACTCCGTTGTGTGCACCACGTCGGGGAGCTCATTCCACAGTGTGAGCGTCCACGGAAGGAAGCTCCTTTGAGCCCGCACAGTTCAGACCATGGGGTTATCTGACTCTAACTAGCTTAATGATTTGATTGCTTTACTTTACCGATCAATTAAGAATGGCTAATCAAGCTACACCATGAATGCTTCCTCGCTTGTTAGTTTACAATATAATAACTATTTTTTTAATGTGCTTGTAATCCAAGGTTCCTGACCTCACAAGCACATTAACAGACAAACATTGATCATTAAATATATTATTAATATTATGTAATATGAGAACATATTTTTATCATCAGTTTGTACTATGGAAACTAGGTAACTGATATAATGTGTATTTTTTTTAAATGTTATTTACAAACATGTGGTATTACAAGTATCTGACAGTTGTATCTTATCTATCAATTTATGTATCAGTGTTATAACATACTTATGTCACTCACCTCACCTCACCTCAACTGGATAGTATTTTTTTGTTACAGATAAATAAAACAATTCAACTGTGAAATGGAGTTCAAAGTTTGTGACAATGTTGGTACAAAATGTGTTCCCACATTGAATCATTTGATATTTGAGCAAATATCCGACCGAACTTTACTTGCTATTATGTTATTAAATGCGAAATTAATTATTGCACATGAGAAACAGATAATTAAATAAGATAAATATTATGGTTTTGGTGACCTAAAAAAAAGCCTTGCTGAATTTCTTGCCGGAGTCTTCTTAGTTTAAGTGTATTTCGAACCGGTGGTAAATTCAACTGTGCATAACGTTCATAAGTGCCTAACCAGGGCCTAAATTGAATAAATGACTTTTTGATTTTGTGACCAACATTATCATTATTATTATTTAGTTCATATTATCTCATAGATATTATAAAACTGTAAAAGAAGAACTTTCGTGTTCTCCATATTTGACGGGCCAGTTGGCGCAGTTGGTTAAGACTCTGGTAAAGATTCCACCTATTGCGCCGCAGGTCGTGGGTTCGATTCCCGCACAGGACATGCATTTGTGTGCATGAACATGTCTGTATGTTCTGAGTCTGGGTGTAACTATGTATATTAAGTATGTATTTACAAACAAGAAGTATAGTATATGAATTATATCAGTTATCACAATTTCACTATAAATAAATAAATAAATATCCTGGAACATTCCTCACACACGGTCATCTGATCCCAAACTAAGCAGAGCTTGTACTATGGAAACCAGATAACTAATAATACATATACTACTTTTTCTTTGTAAATACATACTTAATATACGTAATTCCACCCAGACTATGTTGTCTATTTGGTTGTATGTATGGTGAGCTCCCAAATTCAAATACACTTATGTTATACCAGTCGTACCAGAGGTCAGTTTTAAGGTTGAAATATAATTTAATAATAATCCCCATTGAAATTGCCTATGTATTGAATGTCTATAGGCAAGAGTGGCCAGTTACAAATATGCTTGTCAGACTTCAACATTAAACAAATTTTTTTTTTTCATTCATATATAGCTCTAGATATATAAACAACACTGTAATTATAGTAGTTTGAATGTGAGGTATTTGGTATTCTTTGCTTGATATCCAAATATATGTAAAACTAGATGCCCGCCGCGACTTCGTTCGCGTGGTGCTACCCTACCCTGCCCTCTTAATTTCTTGACATTGACTTCCCTCCCGTACGGCCCGTACCCCAGTGACGTGTTTTGCTAATACTTACATTTTTAAACTCGTTTAATCTTTAGAATTGAATGTCCGAATTGAATAATTAAATTATTAAAAAAAAACAAAAAAACCCGACTGCGTAAAACAAAAATAACTGAAAAGAGAAAAACAAGCTCTTTAATATATAGAATTTTAAATAAAACTTGAATTTTATATGGTACTAGTAGCCCGGCGCGACTTCGTTCGCGTGGTGCTACCCTACCCTACCCTACCCGACCCTACCCTGACAGCAAAATCCCCATTAACAAAATGATCCGCCATTTATTGAATTAAATAGTTACAAAAAAAGTGATAAATGAAGAACCGCTCGACCGATTTTGTGCAAACTTCACATAAACCATCTACTAAATAGTCCGAACAAAGCCTAAACCTTTGGTTTGGATAGGTGAGCCCGTTCTTGAGTTATAAAATTACAACGAAAAGTGGCATTGATTTTTACATATATATAGATATAGATAGAAGATAGATTGCAATTGGGGGACAACCAATAATTATGTATTTTGTTTATCCCTGACTGTAATACCTTATAAAATATAAGAGGTTAATGGTGGTCATTGTACTGAAACTCTTCACGGACATTTTGAGACAACTTGAAAAGTCACGATAGGTACACATAACTCATTTCATTTCACTTCACTGGTGCACATGGATGATCTTTATTGGGTAAAATACCACCAAAAATACACAAATTTATGAAAATAAAAATGAAAACGCAACGTCACTCTGCAAGTTCCCGCCAAAAAGTCGTATAAAATGTTCTTCTTCTTCTTATTTTTAAGTTTCGCAACCAAGGCCAAATTAGGGCTCATTTCTGCCAGTGTCGAGTTATAATATAGTTTGGACTGTGTGAGTCACAAGAGAGGTTAGTTACTTCGCGTGTTCTTTTCTCGAAAATAATGACAATATTTCCATGCAATATTTGAGAAAAATGTATTTATACTGCATTATTATATAACAATATTAGCTTTGTGCACTTTTTCTTCATATAAACTTTAGCTATGCCAAATCTCACTCCTCTGTGTATGCAATAGGCTAAAAATGGATCGAAAGTTTTTGCTTCACATATTAATATATAGATGACACGAAAGTTGTAGTTATTCTGTGACTTGTTGGACTCTTCTGCCCTACACTTACAGAAATAGCCCAAAAATGTATGAAGGCTGAGTGATCTCCTTTGACATCTTTAAAATGACTAGGTATACGGTGTCAATACTAACTTGGTAGTCTCAGGGACATCCTCCCCGAGGCCGAGCTGGCCCACATCGCCTTGTCCGCAAGTGAGCACACGTCCACGCCTCTTGGGCGCACTCGGGATCTCCAATTGGATTGCTGCAAACAAATTCACATTAACATTAATAATCTATAATAAAAATAAATGTTTATCTGCTTATAACATAATATATTATGCTCTCCTATACCATTAATCCATGAAACTTTATTGAGTCGTTATGTGCTGTGTTATGTGTCATTATGGAACTCCATAACATCCCTGATACTTTAATTTCTTTTAAAAAAAATATAACTTTTTTTTATTGTAAACGGGCAAATAACAGAACCTCACAGGACAGACACAGCTTAGTGTGGGGTTCATAAGTAATTGTTTTTCATGGCATGTGTATTATTTGAATAAATTATTATTATTATTATTAATTATAATTTATTAATGAAGAGAAGTGTACTGCATTTGAACTTATACAAAATTATGACATCAAATACAAGAGGTGTAAACAGTTGGACTAAATAAATAAAAATTACATAGGTGTGTTTACCCTGCTATGACTGTTTATTGTTTCTTTAACCTTAATCAACATTGACAAAAAATAGTGTTACAATTTGTTTTGAGCTGTGTCTCATAGATTGAGTGCACCTTGTTGATAGGAAATAAAGTTTTTTTTTAATATTAGTTTTCTTGTGTGCCAATGTCATGTATCCAAAAGGTGGTAACCACACAAGTCTAGAATATAACTGGCTATCTCCAGCTATAAACACGCTATCAATGATTGATTGTTTCATTATGAAGGGGATGGATATGAACTCTTTCAAGTTATTGTTTTTTATTTTATTTTAATAAATTTGTGCTTTAGTACTTTATTTTGTAGTAAAAATAGCCAATATTGATTACCCAATGGTAATGTAATGTTAATGCAAATGTCCATAGGCTACGGTAACTGCTTACCATCAGGCGGGCCGTATGCTTGTTTGCCACCTTAGGGGTATAAAAAAAAAACCCAAAAAAATAATTTCAAAATGTGAGCTGCCTGTTATGTACCTTGCTGGTTCTGGTGCTTCTCAGTTGAAGGCTAACTTCTGAGCCAGTGGTAGATTCAGTAGATTTGACCTTATATTTGCCTTTCTAGGTCTTAACTGAATAAAGCCATTTGACTTTGGCTTTAGATGCAATGTACCCTATGTATTAATTTAAGGTATCATCATCTTGCATGCTTCCTCCATACTTAGGGCCAGATTTTTATGTTAATTTGAACCTCGTAAAGGTATGATTTATGCACATAGTAAACTGTATCCAAAATTATAGCAGGATAGAGTAACAAACAACTCAAACCTTATATTTATAGAGGAAGGATAGTATCTAGCAGGATAATATAATTCTCTGAAGTATGTTTTTCTAGTGTATGTATAAAAAAAGTCAGTAGAGGAGATGGAAGCCTTTGGGCTTATCATGGGACAGTTTGTGCTATAATAAATAATAAGCTTTCCATTCTATAATTTGAGTAAGGTTGATCGTTATACTTGTTTCTGTGTAGCAAATACTATAAATTCTATGTAGTAGCATGCTGTCATCTATTGCAGTAACTTAATTTGTATTTATATAAAAGAAATACCTGTTGGTTCTCGCGAGGGACGCGGTTCCTATTATAACAATTGATTTCATTGTTATATTTTTAACCGCGAGCCAAAGTATTAACCATCAGTATCATATTAGATATATGACGATAATAAACTGTGTAATCAATTTATAATACAACCTTGAATTGGACTAGCAGGATGTATCATCAAACTTTGTAAAATGTGTGTCAAAATGCTAAAAATAATGTCTAGTGTAACTACTGGAATGCTATTTATCCGAAATATTATATGAACCTATTTATAAATACAGATAAAGGTGTACACAATGGAATTTTCCATAACTTATCACTCGATTATTTTGCAGTACCTAGGTAATGACCCCAAACCTATTAGCTAATTGTTACCTCAGTATTATCGCACAACAGACTTGAAGTGCAAAATAACACAAAATATAATCATCTCTTCACAAGGAAATTACTATAATACTGCAAATAAGTAAACACGCGTAATCAATCGTGATGTTTAGAGATAAAGTATAACCTCAAATATATTGTTTTCGTTAAGCTCAAATGCTTATTTATTGGAGTCTCAAATATGCCCAAGTTATCTTAAAGGCCCAATGGTAGGCAAACTCATGTACAGTTAAGTTATAAACACAAAAAATGAACAAATAAGGTGACCATCAAAGCGCGTCTAGTTTCCCGCCATCGTATTTGACAGGTCATTGACGTCGCACAAAAATGTAAAGAAAACAATTGCGTATATCTTGGGATGCTCACCTCCGCGTTTTTTCTTGTTTTTGGGAACTGTGGGCGCCGTCGCGGCTGAAGATTTGGACGCTGCACGTTTAACGCCCCGCGCCGCCGGCATAATGCCTGCAATATTGCAACCAACGCGTCAATAAACACGAACTGAAGCGCGGCAAACGCACGACCAGTCTTCGGAGAGTTCGGCGCGATGACGTTTTCAATAATTTTATAATCGGGTTAACGCTTCGTTTCCACTTAGGCTGCATGTGCATCAATTACAAGGCTATGGCCTCATAGATTTATGCAAAGCGCAGATAGGTTATATTATGCATCTATATAGCACTGCACGGCAATCCAAACAACGCGTCCGCGCCTTTAGGAAATACGTTCGATTGCAGTGATATGATTTACTTACTGTTTTATAAAAGAATTTTAAACGAAATCACAAATCAATTTACAGATAATCACTTTAGAATCAGAGATGACGTATTAAATTTTATCAGAGTACGAATCCCGTACATCTCCCTCCGTCCGAATGCTTCGCTTGGCACGCACGAGTGACGCAATCATTCACTCAGTCAGTGCAGCCAGTCAGTCAATTTTCTATGAACTGGAATCGATAAAATAAGTAATCGTTAATCGAAATAGAAAGTAATATAGATATAAATAATGTACCATAATTGTACATTATTTATATCTATATTAATATTAGTTTGAAATGTTTTAGAATATAATAAATATTTTAGTATTTATGCTCGTAAATTCTATCAAAATAAACTAAATTAGCATTCGCGCCGCTGGTCGTGGGTTCGATTCTCACACAGGACATGCATTTGTGTGCATGAACATGTCTGTATGTCCTGAGTCTGGGTGTAAGTATGTATATTAAATATGTATTTATAAACAAAAATTAGTATTATGTATTATATCAGTTATCTGGTTTCCATAGTACAATCTCTGCTTAGTTTGGGATCAGATGACCGTGTATGAGGAACGTCCCAGGACACAATTATTTCTTTCAATAATCGATTAACATTTCATCATAATTATTTTACCGATTCAACCACCTGTAATCGTTTTCATTGTTTTAATGTCGACAACACTAGTTTAGACAAGAAAACATTATAATGTTGCCATAGCAATGTTCTTCTTCTTATTTTTAAGTTTGGCAACCAAGCCCAAATTAGGGCTCATTTCTGCCAGTGTCGAGTTATATTACAGTTCCCAGTCACAATAAATCACTTCACATTATAGTCTTCAGTCATTCACCGTCCATAAAAGTCATGTTTTACCACAGACATATGAACAAACTACTAACAGACTAAACCTATTTTACGTATTATACTAGTATTAAAAAGATAAATTGAAGTCATTTTCCGACATCTGATCTGTCATGACAATCCGTGTGACGGGTCCAAGACGGGTCAACAACTGTATGTTTTTATTTGGTTTTATTGCGAAATATTAATTGTTTTTGTAGAAATAGGGCGAAAATCTAGGATTAAATATGGTTAATTGGGTTTTATTGGGTAAAATACCACCAAAAATACACAAATTTATGAAAATAAAAATGAAAACGCAACGTCATGCTGCAAGTTCCCGCCAAAGTCTCATTAAAAAAAACTTCCCGGTAGTTGGTATAGAATGTAGATGGAGAATTGTAGGTAGACAGGCTACTAATATACCTAATAATAATTCAGAAAGCGAAATACGTATGTCAAAACATGTATGTGTGAGCAAGGACTGATAAGGGCAGATAAGTTTGTGGGTGGAAGCAAAAGATATTTTGTTGATGAGAGCTGTGATACCCTAATTGTATGTTGTGACTTTGTATTTATTCTCAAAGAGAATGTTTAGTGTGTAGTGATGGTGAATTGTTGTGTAATTGGCTGTAAAAGCCATAGTGAATGAAATTAACCAAACATAACCTTTAACAATTCATCTTTAACCTAACATGTCATCGGTCAGAACCATTTTATTTTTAAATGATACAGTATGTAAATCAAAGGATTACATACTCAAGTGTATTTCCTGGCAACATCATGCAAATTTAATGGATAATTTCATCTAATACGTCTATTTCGTCCATACGATAAAAATCCAAATATAGGTGTAGGTATTATGTAATTATGTCGAACTATCGCTATCTTCTTCGATAAACTCTGACAGACAGCCCATCTAGCTACACAGTATAGAAAGATAGGATAAAGTTGAAGATTGCGCCATTTAAATTCGACGACGATTTGTTCTTGAAATGAAATCCGACTGTTTTGAGCCTACCTATTATTAAGATATTAAATAAATATCTTGGGACCATAGAAACTGATATGCTGGGAGTACGGAACCGGCCGTGGCAGTTTTTTTTCTCTTCACGGACATTTTGAGACAACTTGAAAAGTAACGATACACATAATTCATTTCATTTCACTTCACTGGTGCATATGGATGATCTTTATTGGGTAAAATACCACCAATAATACACAATAAAACTCAAAATACACAAATTTATGAAAATAAAAATGAAAATGCTACGTCACTCTGCAAGTTCCCGCCAAAGAGTAGAAGAGACGGGACTCCATAGAGCAAGATAAAAATGATAAAATATCAATTGGGTACCAAAAAAAGCCACAATGAGAACAACTGAGAATAATAACAATCAGTGAATCAGTACTACCAACCTTACGAAATAGAGATGCGCTGCTTAGTAGATATTTAAATCTATCGATATCGATATATATATACATATATATATACTGTTGTAAATAATATAGATATTTAAGATCCTCTGATTTTGTTTTAGCACTACCAAAACAAAACCAGTGGTACTTTGTTCAGATTATGACTTGTATAAAAATATAATATACCATACAATATATTAATACACAAGGTTACATAATAATAATAAATATTAATATTGTTTACTGTATAAATATAATATTAAATAGGAAGGGGAATTAGATGCATTTTTTCCTGTGGATCACAGACCGGGGTATTTAAGAAAACCGTAAAATGTAGAGACAAAGAACTAACTAATACAATACACATTATATTAATATACAGTAAGGTTTGTGATTGGAGTTTAATTAAAACTACATAATATTTGCAACTAGACGTTTTATCAAAACAAAAAGTAAATCCTGTTTAGGCTCTGATAAGGCATTTTTTTGTGAATCCTAAAAAAATATGTTGTATGTAGGGACTCATAGCTTTATCCCTGCAATATAAAGCGTATGCCGTATGCGCCGCTTGCAGTCGTCACACTCAGTCGCCATAGAACAGTCGCCATAGAGTTCCCACTCTCATCCCAGTCTCAACGTTGCCTTTTGATAAACACCCGTGTCATGTTATTATTATTGTTGTGCACTCCTAATATAGCGTAATAAAATATATTCACAAGTTGGAATTTTTTTGACTCGTAACCTTAATAATAGGATTGGCTACATAAGAGTCCTAAACTAGGATTAGCCATAAGAAGAATCCTAAATTGTATATGTTATGTTACATATTAGATAAGCACAGTAATATTATTTTGCTGAACTCGTTAATTGAGCAATTTTATTTTTGTCTGCATTAAACTGTTCTGTGTCACTAACGGAAGCATTAACTTTACGACATTCATTTCTGATTAATAAAGCTGCCAATCGAGACAGCAAAGCCTCAGATACATTTTTAATGTGCTTCTCACACAACCATGATAAATTTAGGTCTGTCATCATCATTAACTGGCAATATTTGCCAATATTGATAGAGTGATGATTTTCTCTTACATTATGCTGAAATACAGAAACACATGATTCAACAGTTTTACAATCCATAGTCGGGTACGTAAGAGATAGTGTATCCTTCCACCATTCCCTTAGTGCGATATAGTCGTATATTGTATCCTTTCCAGGCGTAGTTGCGACACGTCTCGTCGCGTCTCGTCTCGGTGTGAACTGACCCTTAAAGACCGAACGTTTCAACGCTTTACACTTAACAACATTTTCCCCAATGACCCCTTTAGCTCTACCGCTAGCCGGAACAGTATGAATATGCGGAATATCTGGAATAGAAGATGATCATTATTTTGTATCAAAATATTTTATAAAGTCTTGTGAAATAAAATCAAAAAGTGGCTATATACCTTGCAGCTGCTCACTTGTATGGCTCACCTCTATAGTATATTCTACTGGAATATCATACTCGCTATAAATTTTATTGCAATTTACTGATAAATTATCATTTAAATTTATAGATTGTTCAATATTTAGGGAAGCATTTGGGGCCGAAGGAGTAGGTGGATAAACTAGATGAATGTGAAAATATTTAAAATTTATATAATAAATTATCGTTTTATTTGTATTGATTTTAAATATGTGTGTTACTGACCTGATGCTCACTGTTCTTTATAAAGGTAGCAGGGAAATCCCTTAAGTTTGTCGTTAGAGAGTGGCTTAGCTGAGATTCTTATGGATGGAACTGCAGTCTTCTTTAGCCGTGTTTTTTGTCCTTCTCAACAAAATGGTTTCCGCAAATATATTTTAATTCATTTAGTTTCTCTATTGGAATGTAAGCCAAGTCCTCATTGCCTGTCATTTTCACCCATTTTCGGCACCTAAAAATATAAAAATATCGATATCGAATTCGATAATAAATGTTGCACAACTCTATTTTCTTATATATTATTATGGTATATACCTTAAGATACTATATTTAGATGTTTTTATTAAAGGAATTATAGAACTCATAAATAATATGATATTTTAGTTACCGAACTGCATCCAGGGGAAATTTGGCCATAAAAACACGTTTTTTACCATCTTTCCTTTCCGATCTTAATCCGCACACTTCGCATTTTCTATACTTCAATCTTAGTTAAAAAAGAAACGGTTTCGTAAGCAAAACCCTTATTATTCTACTTAGCAATTAGATTAACCACTATCCTGTATAATATTCTGTAATATAATATAATATTCTCAACTTATCAAAATGTTTTCATTTATATAAAACTGGAGGGAAACAACAAGTGACAGATGACGTTTAATCATAGAGCGAGACAGAAATGAAATACGGAAATGAGAGGGCACCATAAAAGTTCTACCAAACTTCATTGACTTTTTTCTTCTTCTAAGTCGCGACAGACTGGTTCCCGCCAAAAAGTCCCCACCGCGACTTACTCGCTGTAACTGATTACATAGATAATACCACAGACTGCCGATAATACACTATACTAGAGATTAAATAAAAAATGTCGACTTGCTTATTGAAATACTGTCACAACACTTGCAAAAACCAAGGAATAATTAAAAACTAACCTTCCATGTGTAAGTATTGCGATTTCGTCACTTTTAATTACCTAAACTTATTTTAGAAATATACGTTTCGGTGGTGACAGTTTTTATTTTTTAAATCTTTTCTGGCCATGTTTTATGGAAGGTTGCCACAACATGAAAATTAATTTTCCACATTTTTGTTAAGGATTATTAAAATAAAAGATGATATCGAGTACCTACTGATTATTTTTGCTCTAATGAGGAGTTTTCTTATGATACCTCTATGCTAAAAATACCCGCCAAACTGTTGATAATTCTAACCTCCCGATTTGACAGGTATTTTGACCATAGAGGTAAAAATAATGAGAAAACTCCTCATTAAATATTATCTGCACAACCAGATGTAATCAATAAAATTAATTTTATTGGTAGTACAAGAGCTAACACAGATTACCAACTTAACTAAACTTATTGTCGAAACATTTGCATATTCGTTTAAATAATGTAGCAAAATACAATTTCAAAACTACATCTGTATAGAAAACAACTGCAATTGCAGGGGGTTTATTTTTTGTTGATAAATATTACTTATATGATGTAGGATTTATGTTTTGGGTACCCGAGGTATCCCAAATAACTATTTTGAAAGCAATAAGGCATTAACTTTTTAAATTTTAGAACTTTGATAAAAAAAAACGTTTTCCCAGAGATAAGACCTAGCTAGATCGATTTTTCGCCCCCAAAAATCTCCATATAGTAAATTTAATCGAAATCGTTATAGCCATTTTCAAGATATCTCAAAACATACAAATATTGTACATTTAATGGTATAGGATATATACAAATATTATTATATACAAATATTGCTCGTATAATAGTACTTATGTATATGTAAAATTTCCCGACCGACATTTAGAAATTCCCTCATTTAGGGGAAAATGTTTTTTTAACTGCCACCCTATTCAACTACACAGGCTGTCAAATACTGTCTTCTTCTTCTTATTTTTAATTTTGGCAACCAAGCCCAAATTAGGGCTCATTTCTGCCAGTGTCGAGTTATATTATAGTTTCCAGTCACAATAAATCACTTCACATTATAGTCCTCAGTCAGTCACCGTCCATAAAAGTCATGTTTTACTACAATGGTGGTCATTGTAGTAAAACTCTACACGGACATTTTGAGACAACTTGAAAAGTCACGATACACATAATTCATTTCATTTCACTTCACTGGTGCACATGGATGATCTTTATTGGGTAAAATACCACCAAAAATACACAATAAAACTCAAAATACACAAATTTATGAAAATAAAAATGAAAATGCTACGTCACTCTGCAAGTTCCCGCCAAAAAGTCCCAATTCAGGCTTGTTTAATTCATGTTCCCATAAGGTGCGTTCGAAAGTAAGTTTTGGAAAATTCAAACGGGAAGTGAAAATTCTAATTTTTATTGTAAAATTTGATAGAAATCTAATAGAAATACTAACAGGCAAGAGAATAAGTTGTCAGATTAACTTTGTTTAAAGATTAACAGAAGGAAAAAGGTAGGTTGAGACAAGTGACAAGCAGGCGATGAGCATGGAAATGTCATTTTTGTATTTAATCTTTCGATTTGGGAAATATCGTTTGTGGCAAAAGTTGTAAAATCGTTGAAATTTTCCAATTCGAATGCATATACATAAATGCGCATTTTGAAAATGTTAAAAACGACATCACTCCAATTCGAACGCAGCTTAAGCCTTCGCTTCCCGTCCATCCGTCCGTCCGTCTGTCTGTGCGAAGCCGGGGCGGTTCTCTAGTCTCATATAAGTACATACCTATACAATTTATCCGCCCTTGATTCCGATACCCCGCAGAGAGTAGTAAGTGGGTACAAACGGGGGAACTTGGGACACTTTTGAAGTTCAACTTCACTTATATTTTATAGGAAATAAGTAGGGTCATTGCGCCGGTTTCGCGACCAGTTCTGGTTGGCGACCACTTGCCTGCCTAGGTTTCTTTAATTGAAGATAATAACTTTTCTTTAGGAGATAAAAATGAAAAGAATGCCTTTAATATTATTTTAATAGTTATATAATTAAAAAAAACTAAATTTGATATCAACCGCTGAACCCAAAACAAAAAAAAGGACGTTAAGTTCACGTGTTGATTCAGTGTGTCTGGACATGCAGTGAATGAGCAAAAAAAATAGCAAGGCGCGCGGCATTCGAAGGTAAGTTTTGTTACTTAGAATAAGTTGTTTAGTCAAATTAGATGCATGGTTACTTCAATTATGTACAAATTTCAATTGTTTAATTGTAATTTAGTATTTTTTATTATTATTTTAATTTAAAATCCAGTGGTCGGTTACTGAAATGAATATTTTATCAATGTGTTAGAAAGCGACCAGGTGGTCGTATTCTGACTCATACAGTCTTATTTTGTTTTGCTTAGTATATTCTCAATGTTTTATTTATGATTACACAATTTAGTATTTGGAGTGTTTAAAGCCTTAAGATGCATATCTTCAGTATACGACCACATGGCTTCATAATAAAACTTTGTCTAATTCACTCACAAACATTTGTACTAAATAGGTGGTTGCTAACAGATACAGTTCGAAAATTATGATGGTAGTTTGCGACCACCAAGATTTAGTACGAAAAGAATGATAGCTGAAAACTAAAATAAGCTGCTTAAGTATGTTCAGTATTCAACCACGTGATTAGTTGATTAATTAAAAGTTAAATCAATTAAGAAGTTTCAATATTCTTATGATTTAACTGATTGTATTTTTTTTCAAGATGAATCCTTTGAATTTCTGCAAATAACTAAAAGGAATAAAGAGACTGTCCAATACTTCCGAGAAGACCTAAAAGAAGCTCTTCATGACAATCGAAGGACAGGGAATACACACTTGCCTAACTTGCCTTGCATATGGGATTCCGTGAACGACGGTACCGACAGTGGGAAGAGTAAGCTAATGTTTGCCAGGGCTAAGTTCGATTTCGTCATCAGAATTAGCGAAAGACGGACGAGCCTCTCTTCTTTTTGGTCTCTTGCCAAAGCTGTTGAAAGAAGCTTTTGCCAGTCGTCCTTCCCACCATTATGTAAACTGGACGGGAACTTAGCCCATAGTGCTAAGAAAAAGGCTGACCTGCTCTGTCATTGCCTCTTACTCGACTTTGGATGTTGTGGACGACACACCGCCTACCATCCCGCAGTGTGACAGCTCCATGCCGGAGATTGTTATATGGTCAACGGGAAGTTCAGCAAATATTGCTCTCTGAAGACATCCATATGTCGAGGTAGCCAGACGGTATACCGGCAATGGTGTTGAAACAGTTTGCTCCTGATTTGTGTCATATACTAACGCGCCTTTTCTCGCTCTCCTACTCGAAAATGGTAGTCCCGTCTTCGTTCTACCCATGTGAACCTATACCTAGAGGATCACCAGGAGGATTTGTTGAGCGACCGACAATACGGAATTCCAACACATTCACACAGGTGTGGTGACCTTCTAGTGTATCTCACACACCGTTTGTCACTCGCCATTGAGACTCAGGGTGAGGAATATCTGCAGATACTTAATGAATGCTGGCGACCCGCAAGGCTCCATGTTATCCCTAACAATGTTCCTCCTGCATATCAATGATAGGCTGTCTATTAACGACGACAGTACATGGGACGATAATTACACGGACCGTGCAAATATCGCTCGTTCCATAGTGGAGGAAATACGCGAACGATTCTGTCTGAAATCGAAAGTACACTAACGAAACCTAGTCCATTTCAATCCCACTTAGACACAAGCCTGCGCGTTCACCGCTAAGAAAACCCCATTGGCTGTGGCTCCACAATTCCAGAACACGTCCCACAAATCATGAAGTATGACATGACAAGGATCCCGATGTGCTTAATAGAGCGAAGCAGTGCATCTCATCGGAGCGAAAACTTCAACTTTATAAATCGCAATTAAGGCTCCATATGGAGTACTGCTGCCATCTGTGTGTTGGAGCACCTGGATATCAGCTTGGGCGTTTAAATTGTGTTCAGGGACGTGCCATCAGAATTGTTGACAATCCCGAGCTCACAAGGGATTTAGGGCCTTTAATCTGAGGAGAAACTGCCTCTTTATGTGTGTCTACCGCTTATACAACGGACAATATTCTGAAGAATTGTTGATTTAATGCTTACAGCTTCTTCTACCATCGCACCTCTCGCCATCGACTGGGAGTCAATCCTCACACATTGTATCTTAAATAGTCACGTACTGTGCGGAAGGGAGAAGGAAGCAGACGAGTATCCTATCGTTGGTGCTTAGGCTGTGAAATGAGCTCACCGCCGTGGTTTTCCCAAGGGAGTAAGTACATCATGGGATTCAAAATGGGTGTGAAGAGATTATTCCAGGGTCAGCAACGTGCGGCTTGTTGACCCTGCAATATCTCTTCCCTGGTGGTCCTGGTGTTGCAAGCGTTCATACGCAGTACGCTATGGTAACTGCTTATCATCAGGCGGGCCGTACGCTTGTTTGCTACTTTAGCAGTATAAAAAAAAAGAGACGTGACGTGAGTGACGTGAAACTATTGAAACAAGAGGACCAGATTTTGCACTGATGCAGGATGGATGCAGGTGAAAAGCGGGTTAAAGGTTGGCTTTTAAGTGTCGCCAAGTGTGCACTGCTCGTTGTTATTCCCTACGTACGTCCACAAAGAGCCGCTGTAGAGAGCATGATTTAATAGTATTTGTGTTTATTTAATTATGTCTGGTTTAAAAAGGAAAAAAATATATTTTAAATCAATAAAAAATGTTTTATTACTTATTTTTTATATTCTAAAATAGTGGTCGCTATCTAGCATTCTTAGTGGTCGTAAACTGAAATATGTGGTCGCTAACTAACACTTTCGGTATTTTTCCGGTTTTCCAATCATTTTTCATAATTTATGAATGAAAGTGTGATGTTTTATACTTTGTTTTAAAACTTGACTATATTTGGGACCCATTTACATCGGCGCTCACTATTTTGCGCGTATATAGCGTATGTGGTGACTTACCAAAGTTAGCAACTCAGCTAATCGGTCGCCAACCAGCGCAACGACCCTACCTTCCTCTGGAAATTGCTATTTAAGACAACACTTTCTCACAACCAGAGGCTTTTATTACTAGAGACATTGTTCCCAAGTTACCTCCATTTTTATGCAACTGAATTTTTTTGTAAAAAAGAAAAAATATATGCTAGCAGGCTAGCAGCTTTATTTTAAGTTTCAAAATTAAATACATCGGGAATTGAAGTTATGAATCGAAACGAATCCAGACCTGATTTTTGCTCATAGTTAGCTGTGAGCACAAAGTTTTTCACGACATTTTGATTGGGTCGCGTCAAAGGTCGCGTAAAGGGTTGAGTTTATGATGTATTTATAAAATTTGGAAAAGGATTAACAACATTTTACTTACATTTTCTAAGAGACCGAACGTTGATGCTGCATTAGAAATAAAAATCACCGGGCTATTGTGTGTGTGTGTTGCTAAATCAAGAATTGAAATTTGTCCTCGAAAATATCCCAATTAAGGTATTAGTCTCAAATTACCCCATTTGACGGTACCAAGTGCGTGACAAACTAGCGTCCAGTGTGTAGGCATCAATAGCATGTTCAAAATAGTAGTAGTTCTACCTACTTCACCGAACGCAAATATATTTATACTACTATGGTAGCGAACAAGCATACGGTTGATGGTATCAACGACGGCTCTTAAGCATCTGCCAGACAGAAAGTTGGCGAGTGGCGACCATAATCATGAATTTAATAATCATAATCCCTGGGGTAGGAAGCCTGTATGGTGGCTTCCCTAGAACACCCTGTGCTGTGTCAGACCAGATTGAATGCCTTCGTCACATCTAGGCTCACCGCCAATATGTCTCACCCGGAGTCTCAATTCTCAATGGCGAGTGACCAACGGTATGCATGATACACTAGAAGGTCACAAGCCGAGCGACTGCAGCGGAAGGCGTATTGTCGGTACCTAGGTCAATAAATCGTGATTCTCTAAAGAGTCTCGTGTTGATCACTCGTTCCATCACCTTGGCGAGAAGGGAGTTAGCCTGTAATTCGCCGTGTTTGATCTGTCGCCCTTTTTAGGTAGCTACTGCGTGCACGTGGTCAGTCTTCCATGAAGACGAGCCTGGCCCACTTGACTTATGGATGTCTAGATATCTCTAAACAGCCATAAGTGAAGTGGGCCAGGCCAACAGAAAGTCCAGCAGGATCATACGTATCTCCGGCATGGAGCTGTCACACTGCAGGATGCTAAGCGGTGTGGCGTCTTCATCAGGCAAGGACGTCTGGCAAAATATTCCTGCAGCAATTTCGAAAGAGACCAAAAAGCTCAACTCCCAGAATGTAGGCTCGTCAGTCTCTTACCATTTCTGTCGACGAAATTGAACGTAACCCTGGTAAAAAAGAAAGTAAAGAGCGGTGGATGACATTTCCTCTCATTCTGAACCTTGTTTGGAGCTGCTGGGCAAGACTGACTAGAAGACAAGAGTCGAATAAAATGCTAACAATAATACTCACCATATTTTATCATATTACCATAATTTACTCAATTTAGCTGTAGCACGGAGTACATCAATCTAAATGTAAATTTCCATGCATTTGAACAAGCAATTTAATTTTTGTACCATTTTGTACCGGTACAACGTTGTAGGTACAGTACAATGAGATTAAATCGTTCAAGAGTATAATGTAAGTGCATATTCTATTCAATAGTAGTTAAGTATGTAGGTACTATATATTCCGGGTACACGTCATCGGTGATCACATTCTATGAAAATGAATCCTTACTAATATAATTAACGCGATAGTTTGTATGTATGTATGTTTGTTAATCTTTCACGCAAAAACTACTGAACAGATTTGGATGAAATTTGGCACACACATAGACTATGTTCTGGATTAACACATAGGATACTTTTTATCCCGGGAAAACATACGATCCCTCGGGAATGCGGTTGAAACCGCGCGCGACAGCTAGTGCCGTCCAAAGTCAGACTTGCGCACCTTCCTTGGACGTATATTTATTGGTTTGGGCCATACTTAACTGATTCAAAAAACCAGACCGCTTAACTTAGGTAGTTTTTAAATGAATTTAGATGATTGGTGGTGACGGGCCAGCTGGCGCAGTTGGTTAAAGACTGGTTAAGATTTCATCTATTGCGCCGCAGGTCGTGCGTGGGTTCGATTCCCACACAGGACATGCATTTGTGTGCATGAACATGTCTGTATGTCCTGAGTCTAACTGAGTCGGGTGTAATTATATATATTAAGTATGTATTTACAAACAAAAAGCAGTATATTTACGTATTATATCAGTTATCTGGTTTCCATAGTACAAGCTCTGCTTAGTTTGGATGACCGTGTGTGAGGAATGTCCCAGGATATTTTATTATTATTTCAAAAAAACTGCTAGGTAAGTAGTTAGATACTTCGTTTTATTTGTCCTGTAATATTTACATCAGTCTATCAACTATAATTAGGGGAAGTCAGCTCAAAGCGGACATCGGAAGCAAAGCGGCCATGCTGCAATTTTATGTGGTAAGTAGCGCAGTAGCGCAACCTTTAGTTAGTTAATATTGTACGGAACCCTCCGTTTGCGAGTCCGACTCGCATTTGGCCGGCTTTTAACATTTGGTTTCCGAGCCCTAAAAATAAATGTTTTTTTTTAACCAAAATAATGTTTAAACATGGTTTAAACTTGAATTATTAACACATAATCGATACGATATTGATAAGATTAAACAAATTGCCAGTATGTACTTACTATATAAGTTTTCCTAAAAAATTAAAACTTAATCCCCCTTATTACAAAACATGATTTAGTAAAATCAGTCACTCAGTCACTTTCTAACGTCCATACATATCTCAGAGTATATAAATACTACGTACAAGTCATACCTATAATGTAAATATAATAAATAACATTAATGTGGTGTTGTGTTCCTGCGGTGAGTAAGATTGCCAGAGCTCCATGAGGAGGCGCTGTGCTGACGGTGTAGTGCCCGGGGGCCGGGGCCGGGACCAGACAAGTGTACTTAGTACACATGTTGTCTGTTCCATTGCTTTTTTTTAATACTAATTAGGTAGCAAACAAGCATACGGCCCGCCTGATGGTAAGCGGTTACTGTAGCCTATGGACGCTTGCAACACCAGGGGCGTCACTCGCGCGTTGCCGACCCTGCAGAAATCTCTTCACACCCTTTTTGAAGAACCCCATGCTGTACTCTATTGGGAAAACCACGGCGATACCTACTTACCTATAAATCAACCAACCGTGCGGGCTCAACGGAGCTTCCTTCTGCGAACGCTCAGACTGTGGAATGAGCTCCCTGCCGTGGTTTTTCCAATGGAGTACAGCATGGAATTCTTCAAAAAGGGTTTGAAGAGATTTCTGCAAGGTCGGCAACACGGAACAGAAACTTGTTTTTTTTATTCCGTGGTCGGCAACGCGCGAGTGATACCCCTGGTGTTGCAAGCGTCCATAGGCTACGGTAACAGGTTACCATCAGGCGGGCCGTATGCTTGTTTTGTTAAAAAAAAAAACATTAATTTATTTATCCTATTACAATTGGATGTAACTATGTAATGAACAATATTCTTTGACTTATTATGCTATTGCCTATATAAAGTCTCTCCTACATTCGAATGTATTAAATTTTTAATAGGTAGGTAACTAATCTGGGTCATAGGTAGGTTGTCTACTTTTAATACCTACATTATGAATGTCATAAAACATTGAGTACTACCATACAACCACAATAGTATTGGAAAAAGATATATTTCCAATACGATTTGGGAATATCGCTCGTGGCACCTTTTGTAATAGCTGATTCTGAGAGCTAGATGAATTGTTTAATTTCTTCTTTAGGTGGTTGGTAACCATGTAGGTATTTTTGCTAGAGTTCGGAAAAGGTAAAGAAAAAGCTTGAGTATGTTGTTTAGTATTCTACTAAATCTGTGGACTTATCTCTTCCGTTTCAACACATACAAGTGAACACGCGTTTTTGGTATTCAAGTCTAATTAAATAGTAATTATTGTTAAAACTAGACAAAACGATTGTAAAAAGTGTACTACAGTTAAAAGCAATAAATTGGTGTTATAAAAGTTATTAATAGTTTGAGTGAAGCGTCCCAATTCCTCAACATATGTAATAGCCCACATCCCGAACGCTATACGTCCCAGCAATACGCCACTTTTTGAGCAACTGTAAAATAATAACACAAGTTCTTACCTAATTAATGCAAGCAATATTATAACTAGGCATTATTAAAGCAATAGTTTATAATAAATAATTTAAAGTTTATGGAAACATAGCCTCACGCAGAGATATGGCATCATATCATAAAAAAAATCGTATTTAATATTGTGTATTATGATTCTAAAGTAGGTAGGTGAGTAGGTGTGAGCGAGCAGGCAGGTGCTACAACAAGCCCCGCCCACCTCTAGAGCCTTCGTTCATCCATCTCCGTCTGCGACCTCTCGCTCTAACTCATGACACGATGAAAGTGCGAGACATGCCGCGACTCGCGATGTAGTTCGTATATTTTATTGACCTAAAATGAAAAATTTTAATATATTTTTTCAATTATTGTTATTATGAGTTTTTTTGTTATCTCGGGCATATTGAAGCTCCTATTAGCGAAATAATTTTTCAAATCCGACTGGTAGTTCCAGAGATTAGACCGTTTAAACAAACAAAAAAATCTCTTCCACTATTATATTAGTGTATAGATAACCATCATGAAAGGATTCCAAAACATAGTAAAACAAAAAGACGGACTCTAAAATTAAGTTTCTGATTTTATAGATGCCAAGAACACATTTGAATAATTATTTTTGCCTTTGTCAAATAAAATTTGTTAATTACTATTCTTCTGAATACTAAATCAAATCATTTATTTGCACAGAACATAGGTAGGTTATGCGGGTAGTATACCTACAGTATATATATGTCTCACCATATTCTGCCTATGCGAGGCATATTTAAAAATACTACGAATATTTAAAAAGAAATAATACTTGTAAATATTGTA
The DNA here is from genome assembly GCA_947623365.1 of Achlya flavicornis. Lineage (NCBI taxonomy): Eukaryota > Metazoa > Arthropoda > Insecta > Lepidoptera > Drepanidae > Achlya > Achlya flavicornis. Next base: position 135,654 of record OX392493.1, read on the forward strand.
ATTTATTTATTTATTTACTTACTTACATCTACTTTTACAGGGATACCCTAATACAGTAGTGTAGAACTAACTTAGAACTAACTTCACAAATTATTTAATTACTTAGATTTCCGTGTAGTACAAAATTTGGATTGCTATCCTTGTGAATTCACTCAGAGTACAGTGGAATATGTCGGTTTCCGCAGCAATGGGATTGAGGGTGCGAATTAATAAATTAATTTGGTTTCACAGACAGAAGGACCTTGCTGAGTTTCTTGCTGAGGCTTTTCAGTTTATAGCTAGTCCCTATGTGTAATAGGTAGGTAGGTACACATATAAACTGAAACGACTACGAACCGGGCGGTAGAGTCAATTGTAACATACAAAAGTGAAATTGGAATCGCGTTACAAATTGATGCATGCTACCTTGCTAACTCATATCACAGCTTATATTTAGAATTTCGAGCCCGAATTAGTTGTCAAGAACCTACAACTGCCAGACCACACTGTACCTACTTTACTTAGGTACCATCCTCGGCCACATGATCACTAGCGCCGAGACATTGTGGTGAGCAGATACTGTATGAGCGCAAGGGCGGATTCAGGGGGGGTCATGCGGGTAATGACCCCCCCTGGGCCTCGGCCGTCTAGGTCAGCCAGAGATTTTTTTGAGGTCTTAAGTATGATTTTTTCGCGCTGCGCGTCCCCTCTTTTCTGTAGGACTTAATCACTTGAACCTCAGAGTATATAAATACTACGTACAACTTGAACATCTCCTCAATGAGCTGTGGCAGGCAATCTTACTCACACGCAAGAAGACAACATTGTTATTTGGTGTAAGGTGGAGGGAGTCAAGCTGCTCTGAGCAAAAAATGCTATGCTCTACCTCTCTTAAAAATACACTTATGACAGTAACTTTTTAGGCTTTGTGTGGTTTCTAATTCCGGCTACACCAGGGTGAGAAAAATCCAGTTGTTGTAAAAAAAAATGTTGGTAGCAGGTTTATGCATAGTTTGATAGTAGGTAAGTGTTGTCGGGTTAGCACATAGTAGGTACACGGGTGTGGTATGGGTAGTGATGTGATGTGTGGTTCGGTCGGAGCCGGACCGGGGCCGGGACACACAGGGTGGTGCGCCGGCCGGTGCGGTGATGTATCGCGGTGTCCCGTTACAGCGCGGTGGGCCCCCTACATCCCGGTACCGAGGTACGACCGAGGTGAAGTGTTGTTTACATATTATCGTTTTGTTTTTGTATGGTATTTTGAGATTTAATTTTTAAAGCATGTACTAACTACCTACTACACTAAGCCTGTATTTTTTATAGTCTAATCAAAATAAAAAAATAGAAATTTTACGTTTCCTATGCCTTGTACTTACGTTTATTTATACTCGATATTTTGAATAGTATCTATATCTAATTATAATTATTTGCTTCACTTATCGCATGAAAGACGCTGACAATCTTTTCGGGAAAACCCTTTCTCAAAATATTTGTTATTTGGTGCCTAAGTAGGTACGTTCAAATTTTTCAATTTATTATAATTTTCTATTTATTTATTGACAGCATTTGAAAAGCACAATGGTTTGTAGCAATGCTGAATTTAGTTTACATCTAAATTAATATCAATGGTAATTTAATTTACACAAACATTTAAAATAGTTATTAAATTCGAACAAGCTATTATAACAATTTTAGTACACGAGACATAATTCAATTGTTATTATATTTCTGTAGTGTAGTTAAAAAGTAAGATTTTAAAAATACTTTCATATTTTTAGAAGTTAAATCATTACGTACATTTGAGGGTAGCAGGTTGTTGTTTAGATTAGGTATATTATTTCATAAAATATGTTAAAAAACATGCCATTAAATCAAATTCAAAATGATTTATTCAGTTTAGCCTCTGATATGACTCTACCAGATAAAAAGTATCCACCCTACGATTACTTGTAGGCTGTCGACATACTCTGTGAAAAGTAACGTGGTACCCCTTAGTAGGGGAGACCTGTACAAAACCGTATACCGGGGTAAAACAGTACAGCATGTCTATTCTTGTCAAATAATTCAAAGTTCCCGCGCGCCAACTGCTCAGCGGCGTCGACCAATCGGAGCTATTTGTCAACAAACACTTGTCGCTGCATGCACGCGCGTTATCAAAGTAATCGATTTTATTGTTTTTCGGTGTTATTGATCTTATTTTTGTGAAGATTCAATCAATAATAGTGAAATTTACACATATAACAGGTAAGTGTCCAATCAACTATGTTAAAGTGTGTGTATTAACTCGTAATTAACAAATATTTGAATAGGTATAATCGGTTTGCGTATGTAGTAGTGAGTGAGATATTTAAACATCGAGTCTTGGGTCAAAACCGTACGGGGCAAAACCGGCCACTATACGATTTTGACCCGCATGAATGAATATAAACTTACTTATTTTTTTTAATTTTAGGTGCAGTTTAAATGCCGCGTAATTATAAAAGGACTACTTCTAGACAAGAATGGGATCCGGATAACATGAAAAAAGCCGTTCAAGCCGTATATGATGGCACCATGGGTTACTTGAAAGCTGCCAAAACTTTTGAGGTACCGAAATCAACATTACAAGATCGAGTAAACCGATTTAGACAGAACAATGACCTGGAAGGTTCCACACGCAAAGGCTTGGGACGATTTAAACCGACTTTTTCGGTTTCTCAAGAACAAAGTCTAGTTGAGCATGTCTTGATCATGGAAAAACGATTATTTGGTCTCACGTATAAAGATCTTCGACGCTTAGCGTATCAGCTCGCTGAAGCAAACAATATTGACCATTGTTTCAATAACGTTTATAAACTAGCGGGAGAAGATTGGCTGGCTGGGTTCATGAAGCGACACCCACAATTATCACTGCGTGCTGCCGAGCCGACGTCGGTGGCAAGAGCGATGGGATTTAATATGGTCAGTGTCAACCGATTTTTTGATTTGTTAGAGGAAGTTATAGATCAATATAAATTTTTGCCTACGAAAATTTACAATGTGGATGAAACGGGCCTGACAACGGTACCAAAAAGACAAAGCAGAATAATTGCTTTAAAGGGAAGAAAACAGGTTGGTCTAGCTAGTTCAGCGGAAAGAGGCCAGCTGACTACCGCTGTCCTGTGTGTGTCTGCTTCTGGAAATTATATTCCTCCACTGCTAATATTTCCACGAGTTCGGATGAAGGCTGAACTTCTAGATGGTGCTCCACCAGGGACAGTTTCGGTTTGTCATCCAAGTGGGTGGATACAAAGTGATATTTTTGTTGAGTGGTTTAATCATTTCATATCATCAGTAAAACCCAAAAAAGATGATCCTGTCCTTCTTTTACTCGATGGACACTCGACCCATACAAAAAATCTGCCACTGATCGAAAAAGCTAGGGACAATGGAGTTGTAATTTTATGTTTCCCTCCTCATTGCACCCACAGACTTCAACCGCTTGACGTGAGTATCATGGGTCCATTAAGCACATATTACACCCAAGAAGTGAACGCGTGGCTACGGAATAATCCGGGTAGAGTAGTGACACAATTCCAACTGGCAAGACTTTTTGGAGCAGCGTACTGTAAAGCGGCAACTGTACAGAACGCCGTGTCTGGCTTTACTAAAACAGGCATATTCCCAACGAACAGGACAGTATTCGGTGAAACAGATTTTGCCGCGGCTGAGACAACGGAAATACCTTCTACAACTCCATCAATTTCCGCTGATGCAGATGTCAACCCGACACCATCAACTTCTTCAGCGCCACTCGTTCACTTAACACCATTAATTTCTGCGCTACCCATTGAGCCGACCCCATTAACTAACACAGCATCGCCAGTTATTACTACGTTGAACCAAAATCGTGTAACAGTGTCTCCAGCGGATATAATGCCAGTTCCTAAAATAAGCGTGGAGCGTAAAAGAGCAAACGATAACCGAAGAGGAAAAACTGCAGTTATCACTTCCTCCCCCTATAAAAACGAGTTAATATCCATCTCACAAAATAAAACTCCTAAGTTTAATTTGACTCAACCTTCTAAGGCCAAAAAACTAAACCAAAAAATAATAAATGACAACATTTGTTTGTACTGCCTGGAAGAATATGGTTCAAGCCGCATGGACGAAGGTTGGGTGCAATGTAGGGAGTGCAAAGGTTGGGCTCATGAAGGTTGCACAGGTTATGACTCCGACGATTTAGATGATTTTGTATGTATGGGATGCGTTGCTTCTAGATAATTTCGGGGGCAATATCGTATATAATATACGGTTTTGCCCATGTGTCGGGGTAAAACCGTAATTAGAAGATGTTTATTTTTTTTGGTTTTTATTGTTTAAGATTTTAATTATTCCAAATATTTTCAAGTGATTATGTTCCATATGAGACTGACTAATTATAATTGTTGAGAAGATAAATTAGTGTTTTGAGATGAAAGACCTACAACCCTAAACCCTTAGCTATACGATTTTGACCCGGTCTCCCCTACAGATGCTAAAAAAAAGCGTTAATTGCAATTGACCGCAAGTCCATTGCGTCTTGTTTGTTGCTTACTTAAAACATGGCGTAACTTTCCACAAGCCGTACCCACAAAGTCCATTCAATAAAATACAGTCGCAACACTTTACCGCATGCTATAATGCGCGACACGACGATAGAATCCCAAGAATTTTGTATGTCCCGTCGCCGGAGCCCGCGGGAACGATCAAATTATGTTTTTTATTGCGGACCCACGGGACGGACGCGCGACGCGACGCGACCGTGTCACTATTGTTTTTAATCGTTTTTAGACTTTTTAATTTATCGATTATTTGAGGGAAAATTGTGTACCCACATGAACTACACTTGAGCTCGTCACACGGTTTCAATCACCTATAAAATATCTTCATGCCTATCGCTGTCCCCCCGACATATTACCTGAAGGCGATGATAGCTCAGTGGTAGTGACGCCGAATGCAGTGGAGATAAGGTCGTGGGTGCGAATCCTACGTGTGCTAAAATATCGTTCACCGAAAGCTCACGTAGGAAACCATAGATAGAACGGTGGTAGAGTTCTTTGCAGTACCCAAGTGGGTGGCTACCTAATCTAACGCTCGGCACCTACTGGAGTGTTCCGTCCGACAGCTGTAATTGAACCATCTTAGGCCACATCATCACTTACCATGATTAGATAAGATTATGGCCCACAGTGCACCTACGAATATTGTGCTAGACGCGATAGTTATTAGGAGAAGCCAACGGTATGTCTTGCAGTGCAAGCCTTAAACTGGGATAAATAAAATAAAACTGGAGAAAATAATCAATTTGTAATTAAATACATTTTTTTTATACCACTAAGGTGGCAAACAAGCATACGGCCCGCCTGATGGTAAGCAGTTACCGTAGCCTATGGACGCTTGCAACACCAGGGATACCCCTCGCGCGTTGCCAACCCTGAAGATATCTCTTCACGCCCTTTTTGGAGAACCCAATGCTGTACTCCATTGGGAAAACCACGGCGGGGAGCTCATTCCACAATCTGAGCGTCTTCGGAAGAAAAATCCTTTTAGCCCGCACAGTTCGAAACAATTCTGGTTTCAATGTGTGAGGATGGACTCATCTCTCCGTTTATTTCTGTTTTCGGATAACAAATTGTTGCTGATTATGTTTAGGTTACTACGGCTACGTAGGTGTAGGTAAGCCTATTTAAGGTGACGACCATTTGCATAGTGCTTCAGTAGGGTTACTTTTACTAACTCTTTACATTTTACCCTTTTTACAAAAGATGATTTAAAGCAAGTTTAGTAAAACCAGTGACTCAGTTCTAACGTCATAATAACCAAAAGAGTCTAGGCTATTTTAAAACCTGGTTTTGCTTTAAACTTACCGTAAATATGACATTAGATACCTATCTCTAAGGCTTTTAACCATGTTTTGTAATTAGGAGGTAGGTATGTGTTGACAGTTGACTCGACCACTTGAGAACCGTCTTCATTAACACAAATCTTATCAATAAAAGCAAAGAGAAAGCATTCATTTTCAAGTCTTTCTATTCATGTAAAAGGATGCTTTATAGACTGAAAATTTCTAGGAAACTCCTTTTTTAGGGTTCCGTAGCCAAATGGCAAAAAACGGAACCCTTATAGATTCGTCATGTCTGTCTGTCTGTCTGTCTGTCTGTCTGTCTGTCTGTCTGTCTGTCTGTCTGTCCGTGTATGTCACAGCCATTTATTTCCGAAACTATAAGAACTATAATGTTGAAACTTGGTAAGTAGATGTATTCTGTGAACCGCATTAAGATTTTTACACAAAAATAGAAAAAAAACAATAAATTTTGGGGGTTCCCCATACTTAGAACAGAAACTAAATTTTTTTTTTTTCATCAAAACCATAAGTGTGGGGTGTCTATGGATAGGTCTTCAAAAATGATATTGAGGTTTCTAATATCATTTTTTTCTAAACTGAATAGTTTGCGCGAGAGACACTTCCAAAGTGGTAAAATGTGTGTCCCCCCCCCTGTAACTTCTAAAATAAGAGAATGATAAATCTATAAAAAATATATGATGTACATTACGGTGCAAACTTCCACTGAAAATTGGTTTGAACGAGATCTAGTAAGTAGTTTTTTTTTAATAGGTCATAAATTGAAATTAATATCAAATACTCAGACAATTTACTTATATACCTACAGGTTTGTACGGAACCCTCGGTGCGCGAGTCTGACTCGCACTTGGCCGGTTTTTTTACTTTTAGCGTAAAATACCGTGTACCGTGTGACAAATAACTATAACAATATGATAACAATATAACATTCAATTAAATGTATTGTGATATTTATCACTTTTTATATGACTCGGACGGAAGTATCACGCCCTTACAAAACTGTACAGCCCTTGAGGAAGTCAAGAGGGTGTTGCTTGGTGTAATTTAATCGAGGGTTCTCTACATTATAATATTATTTTACATTGATTATAAAGTAAACGATAAACAACCTTGTGTGTTTATAAAGTGATAGATGATGATGTGCGAGTGGTTATTTTAAGCTTAGATCTGAACTGGCTCTCAAGTGTCTGCTGCCAGAAGTGCCAGAACAAACCGGTATTTAGCGTCATATTCAAAAAATATCATCCTCAAATATCTGGTTTCTAATCAAATTAATTGACTGCACTAGCAGCACAGTAACTTGCCTAATTTACCAGATAATTTCCTTCATCAAATGCAACAAAAAAAACCCTTGCGTTTTCATCGAAGCAGCCCCTTGTAACGGGACCCTAAAACTTCCGAATCTAATAACAAAACATTATGGGTTTTATGTCATTAGTCAGCATATTGTTAACACCCCATATCCCGGGCCCCGGAGCCGAGCCACTATTATATTAATGGGTTTACGGTGAAGGACGCCCCTCACGAGCCACTCGCGATTTAAAACGCTACTTAAAACTCTATGGGGAATCGGTTACAGAGGATTTGTTATAGTTTTCCAATTATCTACTAGCAAAATATGACCAATTATTTTAAGTTTTTTTTACAAGTAAGTTTTTAAAATAATAACTCTATCTTCCAGATTCTGGAACTGCCCTGCTAGACTTAAATTATGATCAATCAACACATAGCGCTAAGCTTTGGAGGTATTATAGGAGAAACATAAAATTATGTACGATGGTTCCTCCACGAATAAATGATTTTTCAAAATAGAGGATCGCGTGCGAAACCGCGAGGCGAAAAGCTAGTACAAAAACACCTATATCACAGCCTACGTATCTTTTCTTTCAAATGCATAGTTGTTTTAACGTTTCTATTTTAATACTGAAATCAAGATACTTACCTTTTTATATGACGAAGTCATAAACAAGCATACAGCACGCCTGATGGTAAGCGGTTACCGTAGCCATATGGACGCTTGCAACACAGGGAGCATTGCTCACGCGCTACCAACCCCCACCCATCAACCGATGAGCTCTGGCGACCGCCGCTCACGCGCAGGAACACAACATACAATTATTTGTCTGCGGTATTCTGTAAGGTGGAGGTACTTCCACAGTCGAGTTGCACTTTGAGCGAATAAACGCTATGCTCTACCTACTTTAATACTACGTAGTCTGTAAACAAGCATACGGCCCGCCTGATGGTAAGCGGTTACCGTAGCCATATGGACGCTTGCAACACACGGAGCATCGCTCACGCGTTACCGACCCTTCCCCCCTCCCCAGTGATCTCTGGCGACCTTACTCACGCGCAGGAACACAACACAAAGTAATTTGGCTGCGTTTTTCTCCAATCGAGCTACTCTTTGAGCGAATAAACCGAATGCTCTACCTTTCTAGAAATTGTACAATATTATTATTGTAATGAGAATCTAGGACACGTTCAGGCAGACCAGACAGGAGATGATAAGTTATCAAAGCCTCGAACAGATGTCGCCAATCAATTCATCCGAACTCAAGGTGGCTCCACAGATTCTTACCCTAGATTTGTGTAAAAAAATAATTGTAAAGTACTCCATGGATAATGGAATAAAGTTTTATCTTTGTTAGGATCTCTTGTTAGGATTATACAGTGTGCATTGATCTTTTGTTGTGTACTTGACTGCCGGTGTTTTTAGAGGCTTGAGGGGGAAAATGGGTAAGTTAGAGTATGCAGTAATGCTATGGGTTCCGTTATAAATAACATTGTTGAGAGAATTCAACATTAAGTTATTAATAGGTATAAATGTTTGGTATAAAGATTGACACATTTGGATAAAATTATAATAGCCGGCATACCCTTAAATGTTGATATGGACTTGCGCAAATTGAATTGTGTACTATTTATTTCTAACCTGTCGTACTATTCCTATATTTATTGCAAACATCAGATAAGGAATGGAAGCTAGTTTATTTTAGACCAAATTGGGGCCCGTACCATACCAGTGGAACCCGCCAAAACACCCCTATTTCCTGACGACATTAAAAACAAGCTGTCTACCGCTAAACGTCACTGAACAAAGCGCGCCTCTTCAACAAAAGCACCGAACAAAAGGCGCCAAATAAGCGTATAATGACCATAATTCAATGCATTATCTTTTTTTTAACTTTTATTCCATAGTCATAGAGTTTATTTTCATTTGTAAATGACGTTGGTAGCGCTGATGCATTTTTTTTAAAGGTGTTTTTTTTTAATAAAGAATAGAACCGAAATGAGCAAACTGAACATTTGCCGCCTTTAATGACTGCTTTATAATGAAGTTCGAATTCCTTAATAAACAGTGTAACGATTATTTGTACACGTGGTCATTTAAAGAGCCATTCATTACGGTTAAATGTCTTAATCAAATGTCGGGTTGATGTATAGTACGATGACGACATCATTTTTCATGATGTTGGCTGTGTTAACTTTTGATGCATTTTTAATTATTACTAGTGGCAGAATAGATAATACTACTGCTAGTGGTTCCGTAGTGATTGAAATTTGACTGTATTTTTTTTTAGTTAAATTTATTCTCTTCGCGTAGTTATGTAAGATCTTTCTTAAGTCTTGGCGTATATTTGGAGGGATGTATGTATAGGTCATTAGTAATCAAAAAAAAAAATTTGAAAAATAATCCGTACATTGAGATATGAATACCATCGGACGGATTATTTTTCTAATACAATTTTCTGAATACTTATGACCTAATGTGACTATGCCATTAGATTTTGTTTGATATTCTTCTGAGTTTGACATGTGTGTGTGTGTGTCAAACGAATGGTAGTGTGTGTATTTTTTTATGTATTTACATAAAAATATTAGCTTTCAGCACTAGGTTCACCATATAAACTTTTACTATGCCAAATGTGATACTCCTTCGTGCGCGCGTAGTCTAAAAAGATTCTTCTTCTCTATTAATGTAATGTGATTAATCTAATAATTTGAATTATACTATAATGTCCCACTGCTGAGCACAACTCTTTTCACAAATGAGGGTTAAACGTAATGGGCAGATACTCAACCACGCATGCCCACTGCGGATCGGTGTAGGCTAGTGGTCAGCCTACTGTTGGTGTTTTCAAGCCGCCTACAAGGCCTCCAACTAGTATAACGACTATCACAATTAAATGATAACCGGGACCAACGGCTTTACGAGCCTTCCAAAGCGCGGAAACGCTCGATTTGAAATACCACTAGGCGGTCACCCATCCAGGTACCGCCCTCGACAGTGGTAGCTTAACTTTGCCGATCGATTACGAACGGCTAATCGTGCTACGCCACGAGCGGTTATTATATAGTAATTTTAAGTACAGTGCTATATACGAATGCCTGTTCGTTAGTTTTTAAAATATAAAGGTTAGGATTAGGCTACGTAATTCCACTATAGAGTTCCAGTGCCTACCCTTCTCCTCCATCAGATCCTGAACACCGTATATGGCCAAAGTTCAACTCACGACAATTCTTACAACCCAAAACATGGCAAGGATACGTTGCTCCGACATGGAGTTCCATTACCTAGCCTCCTACTCCATCATCAGTGCCTGAAAATCATATATGGTCAAAGTTCAGCTAACTACAATTCCAAAAACCCCAAAGACGGCTAAGATACGTTGCTCCGTTATCAAGTTCCAGTACCTACCATCCTACTCCATCATCAGACCCGGGTTACCACATGACTGTGGTCAAAGTTCATCTCACGACAATTCCATCAACCCCAAACACGGCCAGGATGCTCCACTATAGAGATACTTTTTTCAAATCAAATCAAAATCAAAAAGTCATTTAGTCAGTTTAGGCCCTGGGGGCCTACCCCCATCTTTTACAAAACAACCTTATTGCAATACTGTTTTGTTTCCAGCATATAATAACCTTATTTATATTCGTACCATGACCTCTACCAAACACTATTGTTATATGATTGTTATATTCCTGCTAAGAACGAATGATTTTTGAGAATTTGTCTATGGGCTCACTAAAGATGAAAAGAAATAACGCTATGGGCCTAAGCAACTTTCTCTCTCTTAACAATTCTCATCTCTGTCACTTTTCCATACTCTCTCGCTCTTGCAAACAACCTTATTCTTCTTTTCGTACCATGATGTCCCTAAAACAAGCTTATTTTATGCATGAAAACAACCTTGTTTATTTACCATAAAGGTTCATTCAATTCGTACCATGAGCTATTTTTTATAAGCTTTTGACAATTAACATTATTGTTTTAATGTCAAATTTAGCAATCTTATATACGTTGTATTTACAAGCTGGAAATAACATTGTTTTCCAAATTTATATTATAAAAATCTATTATAGTGTCATATAAAGTAATTATATCGAATTTATTTACTTATAGAATGAATATATCGGGATTGCGAGATTAGGTATCATCCCAAAATAATATAACCGATTGTTTATAAAGTTTTTAATTGCACTTGTCGTTCACTACACAACTATGCATCTACGTTAGTAATATCGATCCCTCGACCCTTAGCCTTAGATTTATTTAGATGAAACGGAGCTTTAAATAGCGTGTTTATATATTAAGTGATTTTTCATTTAGGTACCTACCCACTATTAATATCCTGTTTTCATTATAACCAACGTACATCGAATAACCCCAGATTAATCCATAAAGTTAACTTTCCTGCAGTGTTAGTACACAGAGTAGTCCCTGTGTTCCTGGAATCCAAACTACCTAGATTCTCTGGCAAATTTTCTAAAATTGGTCGTAACCTACATTAGCCTGGATGGAATATATTATTGTCAACAGACGGACAGACGACAGACTTATAATAATCTATAAAGATAATCATTTTAACCATCTAATGTAGTAAAATATTAATTAAGTATTATATATTTGTATTGAAAACTCAAATCACAACAATCTGCTATACTGTTTCAGAGCAGATGCAACCGTGCGGGAAATTCTAAAATACGCATCCATTGGACCTAACTTTCTGTAGCCTTTGTGGCTGTGGATAGAACCGTGGGGGTCTGAAGCTCGCTGATATGCTCACACATTATCATCAAAACCTCGGCAAACCGGTTGGTGGGGAGCTTTTTGTTACAACGCATTAGCTTGGCTATCCAAAGAGGAAACACTGCCAATAACGAGCTTGAACCTGGAACCTTGTCGATGATCGACAACAGCGGCAAATATTTATATACCTACATACACATAATATGTTTAATTCCAAGACCTGCAACTACAGTAGGATTCCCGTCAATAACACAATGAATAAAAACACGAAAGTATTATGTACCTACATTCTTTATTCACATAAGTTTAATGAGAGTAAGATAATTATACACAATATAAGTATGGCATTAAACAATCTTGCAGATACAGATTCAAACTTTATTTCAGCGTTTATAGGTAGGTACTTAGACTTCACTTTAGACCAGCCTCTCCATCTCAACGTACACTTTTTTGAGAGTACTCCTTCGCTTGTAGATATCGATTGAAGGCGGTATTTTTGGTCTGTTTGTATTTAACCAAACAACATATTTAACGAACTCTTCGGCTACAACTCTACAAAATGAATTGCAACATTTGTGCAACTTACAAATGTTTATAACCATGACATCTTAAATTTCATGCACTGAATATTACTGTCGAATATACTATTAATATGTATCCATATTGATTGCACTTTGTTTGTTATTAAATTACATAAACAAATAACTAAATATCTTGGATATCTTTATTAGACATTTGAGTATGATAAGAATGACAAGAATGACAGGTAAATATTTTGTTCCGATTCATTTCATTTGATAATCTAGAGTCGGCAGTCTATATATTTTTTCAATTAATTTCCTTACTCTTCATAATAACATTTTAAAATATTTGTATGCATTTTATAGAAATTACTCGAAAATATTTTATTCTTTTAGTTACTTATACTTTACAATTAGTTTAATTTAATACTTTGCTAAAAGATGAAGAATCTCAAATCATTTCGGTCCAACGTGTGAAAGAAATGGCACTATACAGTTAATATATCGTTATTTCTTTTTATCTTTTATCAGGTTGTAGCAAGCCATAGACAAATTCTTACAAATCATTCATTCTTTCTCGGCACTTAGCAATGTTATATCAATGTTGAACGATTGAGCTCATGGTACGAATCAAAGTAATATTATTATAAGGTGAAAACAAAACAGTCTGGCAATAAGGTTATTTTGTGAGAGAAGATGATGGCCCTATAGGATGGAAAGGGACAAAAAAAAAACTTGTCAATTGTGACGCACGAATTTTGAAACTCAATGTGCCCTGTTGCACTACATATTTTGAAATAATACAAATATTTATTTTATGTATATCGACTTTTATATTACTTGAATTAATATTACTTAGGTCAATATGAAAACAAGGCAAGGGGCCGCCGTTCAATAGTGATATTCAGTGAATGAAATTTTATATGGCATGGTTACAAACAGAAGTAATTCAAGTATTATTTTATTCATTTTGCAGTGAAGAATTCGCCGGAATTCAAAGTAACTACTCTAAGAAATGTGCTGGAGAGAAATAGGTACCTAATCCTCAACTAGCAAAGCAATGGAGCACTTCTTGGTCATTACAAAAACTGAGACAAAGTTCATACATAAATATATACCTAGGTAGGTTTATGTTTATGTATGGCACTTCAGTCTTAATACCTATAGTCTAGGCAGGTACCTATTGTCTTTAAATTATATGAATAAAGAATTTACCAAAGGAATCAACACATATTTTTATTTATTACCTTTTGTCAGGAATGCTACTGTAGTTGCAGGTCATACAATGAAACATTATGTGTATTTAGGTATATAAACGTTTATGAATACAGTACAATCACAGTAAAGCTTAATCTATACGATATTAAATATTTACAACAAATAAATGAAATACAATCTAGCACTCGTATATAAATTTTCCTCTAGGCTGCTGTAGATTATCGGCAAGGTTCCCAACAGGCTAGCCAAGCTAATGCGTTGGCGGAAAAAGCTCCCCGCCCGAGGCCTCGATTATTTTGGTGACAATATGCGAGCGACTCGGTGAGCTTCAAACCCATACGGTTGTATGGTTTCGATAGCAAATGGCATTTTGGTCCATTGCATGCGAAAGTGTTGATTCCTCACGTAGCATAGATGCATACCAGGTCGCTTTCGTGTATCTTTTATATTATCTTATTTTATATATCTTTATTATTGGCTTCTTTGGTATTTGCTTCCAAAAACACAAATAGTTCATATTCATTTGCCATCTAGAAATGCTAGATGGCAAAAGCTAGAAGGCTAGAGATACACAATTCATTCGATAAGTTAAATAAATACGATCTACTGACTTTATATCACTATAATAATAGATATTTTTATCATAAATTTGGATAATTCGTCGCGTATATTATGTTATATTTTGATTGATATATGCAATTGACATAAAAACCATAATGCTAGTTGTCAAAAGACACATCATGGTACGATTTGAATGAACGATTAGAGGTGACGTCATCAAACCTGCTAACAAAACAATATTGTTTTATGCCTATAATAAGCTTATTTTTAAGGATGTCATGGTACGAAAACGCAAAATAAGGTTATTTTAACCTTGTTTTAAGAGCTTGTGGTAGGCCCCCTGGTAAGGCACCTATGAACGTTAAATTGGTACATACAGTTGAACTGAGAAGACAAGAAACTCAGTTGTAAAGTTTACCATACTAACACTAACTAGCTATCACGGCAGACTCAGTGGTGATAAAAAACTCATTTAAAGCACATGGATATTATATTGTTATTATTCCATCCAGAAATGTCACCTACAATGATACACATTTGTACAATGTGTATCATTGTAGGTGACATTTCTATTATGCTATTTGTTATTTTACGGAGATGTTCGATCTACGAGCACCGTCGTAGCGGGCCGTAGCACCAATAAAGTACCGTAGCGGTGACAACAATACGCCCGGCGCCCGTAGCACAGGGAGTGCTTGCGCAGTTTCAAAATGTCATAGTACATTTGTGAACTATTCAAAACAATGTTCACCCAAGTTTCAGTGCTACTGGGCCCAAACTCCGCCTTTTTGAATGCGGATTGCATTGAAAAAGGCGGAAAGGGAAATTTAACTAAGTATTTCCTATCAAATAAAAAAAAAGTTTATCTGAATTGAATCGTAATTATAGAGATCATGGTACAGTTTTGACGAATTAATATCTTTTTGACATTATGTATTTTTAATATTAGGTTAGGTAGGATCAAAAGTAGATTATTTATAAGAAAATTTATTTTACTTAAGAATTGCCTAGTTTCATAGTTCTGTTGCTATTGGCGCTACACGTCACTGATCCTGAATGATTGAATAAAGTCGGCTGTTTGTCTGTATCAGTTTGTGGGCCGCAACTAAAATAGTCCAAGCGTTTTTAGAAATCGTTATCCGGTAATAGTCAAGATTCCGCCTACATAACAATCCCAATTGTTTCACCAGCTGAAAAATGGCGATCCGACTCGCGAACCAATGGAAGGCGGTGCCCGTCTACGGCCAAAAATGATCCCATTGGCGGATTCAATCTCTTTAATTCATCACAGCCAATAGGAGAGCGGAACGGAAGTTCAAGTCAAACCAGTTCCATTTTCGCTCTCGTGTGGCGCGCACGCGTTGTAAAAGTCGAACAGCATTTAGAAAAATAATTTGAATTTCGGACTGTTTTCGACCAGCAGTGTTTTTGTTTATCGGGTGTTTTATAGTGTGCGTTACTGGATTATTTTTACGGCGCGGTTGAAAAATTGGAAGCGTGTTTCGTATATAGGTTGTTTCGTCATTGGCTGGGGCATTATTTTTAGCGTTTAGCTTGTTAAAGTTTTGTTGGTGTGATGTGGGACTGATCTTAATTTAGCTGTGTATAGAAGTGTGAGTATGCAACGACCCGTCTTCCTTATTTTTAAGCCTCGTTGCCGACGCGACCGACGGCTGGCAGGCTTCTTATTTAGTAGACATTCTTCAAACATTGACTGACGTACCATAATTTAGTTTCTTATGGCATTATATTTATTTGTAGCATTAGCATTATATGGAAACTGTATCATCTTATTTGGAAATCTTCAATTCATGATGTACCTACTTACCTACAACATATGCAGAACTCAAGTCGAGTGTGTCGTCTTGAGAGGCGCAGATTCAAACCTTGACTGGCGTTTGTCGACGATCTCAGCTGATCATATTCCTAGTTGTTGGTTGGCTCTCGAGCACTGTGTTAACAATCTATAATAATCTATACTCATAATAATACATTAATATATAATAAAGCGGAAGAGTTTTTTGTTTAAACGGGCTAATCTCTGGAACTACCAGTCGGATTTGAAAAATTCTTTCACTAATAGGAAGCTACATTATCTCAAGTATATATGCTACTTTTTATACCGGCAATATATATTATAGCTAGTAATGCATACATGCATTATAATGTAACAAAATGATTAAATTTGTGAGAAAAAATCTCCGAAACAATCGAGAAACAACTATTTTTTGTTTGGGTACTATGTAGGTACGATCCATAATTGCATAAACCTGAGGACAGATTTATTTAGTTAACTAGGTACACAGGAAGTGATTGGATTTCTCGGTGTACACTAGGGCAGGGGATCTACCTGTGGCTCTACCGCGTAACTTTGGTGGTAATCGTAACGAACATCATTAATTACTTCATCCAATATGACGCGCACACGGTATGACGTGACGATGACCATTCGTGGGCCCTGATTGGATGAAATGCATTAATGGTGTTTGTTACGATTACCACCAAAGTTACGCGGTAGAGCCCCTGGTTCACCTACATCGCTATTGCCTCATATCAAAGTCGACCTAAGTGGAAGTATAATTGTTTATTTATTTATTTAATAATCATTTATGTCACTTGAGTGACATTCGACAGCTAAACAATTCAGATGAGAGAGCAAGATCCTCATCTGGTGCCGAGCCATTTTCCTGCGCTGCATCCAGCATTAACAAACTAAATACCTACCTACCTAGTAAGATCTACTTTAGTTTTAGCACGTTTAGTTCTGTTCGACCATTGAGTTTCCACAATAGTGAATATTGGTAAACGGAGGGATTTATAAAAGGCCTTTTAAATTGTTAAGTGTATCAAACCGGTGGTAAATTCAACTGTGTGTACCAATTTAACGTTCATAAGCGCCTTACCAGGGCCTAAATTGAATAACAAACTTTTTGATTTTGATTTTGTTCTAATGTTCGTTTGAAGAGGCCAAAGGTCAATAACGCAAACTTTACGCTAAAAAAGACAAAGAAAATAAATAATTTGACCTTTTGTTGATCCATCTGCAAGGTTAGGTTCTACCTATGTTCGAAGCGCGCTTGGCACTTAAAAAACGGCTCATATGTTTTGATATTCAAGGAATCATACAAAGCAGTAGGTAGGTATCATGTGAATCTTTGATGACATATAAACATATCTAAAATCTTTCAAACCACTTTTATAACAAAACACACAACAAGAAATCCTCCGTGAAACTCCGACCTTTTGTGTCCACTAAAAACAATGATAGATTAAATAGCCGATTAAAATCTCAAAACCAACAGACCCCACGCTTTTATTGGGTGATCAATTAAAATTTTCGATAAAATGACCACGGGTTACATGTGTTCTAAACGTTACCATGTTTATTATGTCGCTGCGGCCGTAAGTTTCCGTGTAAAATGACCTAACATGCTCATTAATTAGCCACACGCAGTTCTAAGGTCGTAAAAGTATCATTTTATGGGTAAGAGATAAAATCTGAGGGTTCCGATGGAGCTGAGTTTAGGCCTATAAGTTATGTTTTGTTTAATTAGTGGAGGGTGTCTTGATATATTCCGTTATTATTTCATTTTATTGGTTAGTTCTTGTGTTGTTTACATGTAGGTACATAATGTAATCGAAGTTTATTGATTTTATAATCTTCTAGCGATCATCAGCACTGAAGTGGCTACTTCAGTGCCTACTGATGGTCGATTCCGCTATAAGCCTGTGATAAAATTATATTGTAACAAAATAGTCCACATCGCTCCACCGTACTCATATTGAACGCTTTACATTAATATAATACATTATAATAAAAAGGCAAACAGAAATTGAATAGATGTAGGCCTTAAAAGGAGGTTCCTCTCAATTCGTACTTAAGTATTACAGTACAATTACGAAGTATGCGAAAATAAACCTACGATAACTGATAGCTGGTATTATCTGAAAGTGCAAACCTATTTTGGCGTCAATCTTATTTAATTGCGGAGGTAGTGGTCAAACTGCATATTGGCCTACGACCGCCGCGCCCGCGCCGGTAGAGCATGTTTGAGTCTGAGCCCTGAGGCCTTCATACCTTCTGTGGCCCGATTCACAGTCGTAGCGACATCTATCGCAACATCTATTTAAATTGTGTTTCGTGAAAATAGCAAACTTTATTAACAACAAATATGTACAAAATACAATCTATATTTACAAAATATAATCTATATATAGAAAATTTCCTCAAGCCTGCCGCTGCTTCCGATTAACGGCAATATTTTGTATGAAAAACTGGTAGAGGCACGATGCCCTGTGAAAATCTTTGGAAAAACTATAGGTATATCGTTAGTAGTTGTAAAATTCTCCTTGACTCAAACTCAATCGATGTCTTGAAAAGTTCCTCCAAATACCAACGGTATTTTTTCGACGTCTCTAGGCGGAGTCCAACAAATTAATAAAATAAAAATATATATAGCTGTAAATCAAATCGGACTGGTAGTTCTTAAGATTAGCGCGTTGAATCATACAAACTCTTCAGTTTTGTAATACATAATAAATTTAGGTATATAGGGTAAACATACCGGTTGACCGGCCACTACCCCTTATCGACCACTTCGCACGTTATTTCAAATAATAGACAGTGTTAAAGACCATTCCTTTCTCATTTCGCGCCATTCGTTCCGGACAAACTTCACGGTTCATAATCCAACGGCATGAACTCGAAATTTGCGAACTGAGCCCTCAGTCGCTATTTCAAAATTTGGTGTACTGGCGCGTGTAAAATTTAGCGAAAAAAATAGCAGGTTGATTGAATTTCAAATGTAAGTTTTTAAGTGTTACTGTTGGTTTATTGGTGATTGATTTGGTTTGCGTATACTTAGCATGTTCAATTTCAATATTCAAGTGCCCAAACTCATCAAACATTTCAAAATTTGTGATATTTTTGGTGGTCGGACAATACGTTAACGATTAATTTAAAAATCTACTTATCGACCGGGTGGTCGCACAACTGGTTTATTTACGTCATTTCTCTTTGCCTTTATTGCGGAAACCATAAATTCACCAACAGAGATTCCATTATATTTTTGAACAGCTAGAATTTTGTGAATTTACAACTAGATTCCGGCCGCCAGTATACCTCATATTTTCAAAGATATCAACGATCAAAATACCGAACGTTTAGCGGCCGATAACCAGTAAAAACAAAACCTGTCCCCGGCCGTTTGAAATAAAGAGCGGCCGAAAATTGGTAAAAATTACACCTGATTCCGGCCTTTCGAAAAAAGAACGGCCGATAATTAGTAAAAAATAAATCTGTTTTCGACCTAGGACATTAAAAGCTGCGGATAAATGGTAAAAATTTAACTAAGTGCTGACTTTCTTGCCTGTTCTTCTCAGTTGAAGGCCGACTTACGAACGGTAGTAACTTCAGTAGCTTTGACCTTCATAAGCGCCCTACTAGGTCCTAAATTGAATAAATGGCTTTGACTTCCCGAAGGTTTGTTTATAGTGAAGAAGCACTGAAAACCACTCTTTCAAATATACGCGGCATTAGAAACGCATGCCGGCACTACGGAGTTCCAGAACCACTATGACAGGCTTTCCGGTAGTGTTGCTCATCAAAGGAGAAAAGTTGGCCCAGACCCTAAATTTAGTTCAGGCGGAGAAAAGAAAATCGTTGATTGGATAATTAAGTTGGCGAAAGCCGAAAGTCGCTTCATGAGTTTGAGAGTTGCATCCGAGAGTTTTTGGGTTATATTCGTGCGACAGGTTTTAAAAAACTTAGATCCTAACGCATGGGAAGTTTCTAAGAGCCTATTGTTTGTATCGTCCACCTTCACGCAATCATCCAGGCATTGGAAGCGATTATGAAGTTCGAGCTGAAAGCTTTCAGGGTCTTGGATACATGCACATGGTGGTCGGAGCGTAGACGACATCTCTTCACCTGGATCTTCAGGTTCAGTGTGCCTCTTACTAATCGGTGATCGCTGCCGGTCTTAACCCTGATCACAGAAACATCACTGAAGATTTGCCGCTTTGTCGTCAAGATAAATTCTATCTCATTTTTGGTGGATCCATCGTGGCTACTCCAGGTCCATTTCCTATGCGGCAGCTTTTGAAGAAGGAGTTCATCATAAATAGTCCCTCCAACTCCATGACGTCCGTCGGCCAGACGTTGCCCTCTAGGGTTCCTCTACCCAATATGCCCCACTCTCAGCTCATCGCCTAATGTATAGCGTCGCGTTAAAGTTCCCCATCAATATAGTGAGTTTTAGAGGCATGTATGGCTCGTGAGATATCCTCATGCAATGTCTCTATCTCGTCATCTGGGTGTGATGAGGTCGGAGCGTATACCTGAATGACCTTCAGTGAATACCGTTTGGTAATTCTGAGTATCAGGTATGCGACTCTACACTCTATCCTCACTATATTCTTGATGAGGGGCTTGCGGACAATAAACCCAACACCACCCTGTGAGAGGTGATCACCCTCCCGGTAGTAGAACAGGTTACCGGATTTAAGGATAATCGTGTCCTCCCCCTCTCTTCGGACTTCTGATAATCCCATTATATCCCAGCGCAACCTGTCAACATCTTCCTCCAGCTCAATGAGCTTCTCCTCGTTCCTCAGAGTCCGTGTATTGTATGTTACCAGGTCCAGTCGTCGGTGTTGGTAGCCGGATCTCTGCCGGAGACTCTTAGCACCCCTGCCTTACCGTTACCGTAGCCCGGGATATCGGGGCTGCCAGGACTGGAGGCCGTAGTTGTGTTTGTGTTGTCAAGTAGAGAGGTATTGCCGTAATCACCACGCTTGGCAGGCGGGTTGGTGATCGCAGTAGTGATGACGTATCACAGATGGACGCTGCTGCCCGTCCCCTGGTGTATTCCGTTAGTCGCCTTTTACAATACCATCAAGATTGGAAGGGTTGGCCCTATTCTATGCCGAGAACCACACGGCAAATTATCTTAGTATCTATTTTAGTTGCTGTTAAAGTCTCGGTATACTTACGGGCATAGAATTTCATAATTTTTTAATTTAATTTTTATATGATTGTGTTACATTTTCATTGATGCTAAAGCTAAAAGTAGTTATTTGTTTGAATCTCGCTTTTAATCTGTTACTTAATTCATAGAAGAGAGTAAAAATATACCGCTTTTTGTGAATGTATTCATTTTTTACTTTCATACTATTATAAACCCTATGATCTATTGAATAAGAGTAGTTTTTCTACCGTGAATTAGGTGGCCGTTAACCAGTGCACTGGTGGACGAAAACTGAGTGAAATGGCCGATAGCCGGTATATTTGCTATTTTTACGAAGTTATATTTTTTTAAAATTATGTATCACTGATACGTCTATGAACGTTAGGTTTTATGAAACTAGACTATAGTAGGATGAAATGAAAATTTTATGAAATGTCTTGGAGTACAGCATCATGATAGAAATCAACTCTGAAGTCAACAAGTCGCTTAACTGGTCGATAGCCGGTATGTTTACCCTACCTCTATAGAAATATCGACAAATAATTATTTTTTACGAAATAAAATCGTCGCTTTTTCAGGCTTGAGTAGGCGTGGTTAGGTTGGTCGCGATAGCCACTGAGTTGAGAAAAAAAAACTATTTGCAACATATACCTACTAGTTTTGATCCAGATGCGCGCCCTATAGAGTGCTATGGACTAGCTGTTTCCTAACATGTAGCCACTACATAGAATTTGATATCCATAATCTGCTACCTCAACCGTGGCAATAAATTGTATGAATATGGTTGAATGAACTTCACATTGGATTACAAAATATCCGTCAAATAATGGACCCAAAAAAGTTAAATGACAAACAGTGCAGTGATTTGTCCCCTGGGTATAATATTAATTATCGATAAATCGTGTGTTTTATAACAGGCGCGTCGCGTCGCGTCGCGTCGATAAGAATCACGAACACCACGTGGGGTAATACCGTAATTATAGGGCTTCCACTTGTATGCTCATGATCATATCTAATTATCTGAGCGATACAATTAATTTAGGGAAATGTATACTTAAAGGACAGTCCCAATTTGTAGTTAAAATGTGGGAAGATTTAGGAAATACAGATTAAATGAAAATAAATAGTGATTAATGTGACTCCCTGACCAGTAACTATTGTCGTAGCCTCTATTAAAATATTAAACTGTGATTTCTTGTTAAAATTTTATTACATCTTTATTTAAAGCGTGTGTGGCAACCCTAACCGCAATCCAGTTCAGAATACACGTTAAATATTTATCCTAAATATCTTAAAAGTAATTAATCTACATTCTAATTCCTACGGGTCATACGGGTGTATGTAGTTATCGGGGCGATTATCGAAAGAAATGCAGATTTTAGACGATTATCGAATTGAAACAGGTTGATTGATAAACATCTTCTGATCAGAAATGATGGGATTGCTATAAAGCTACGTCATTGGGGTCAGTAACCGCCAGAGTGGCTGGCTGGCCGTATTTCAATAATAATATCAAGTTATATTATAATATAACGCAATATAATGCCAAGCAAAATGCGCCTTATCAATAGTTCGCTTATTAGTTGTGATGTGATGAGAATGTTGAGATGGGTGCATGGTGTGACGAGGATCGATTTATAAATTTATACGTGTCGACTCTACTATTATAGGACACCTTTCACCACACTTTTCACCTTCCACCATCGCAACTCACGCCATCGACGGGGAATCCATCCTCACACATTGAAACCAGAATTGTTTCGAACTGTGCGGGCTCAAAGGAGCTTTCTTCCGCGGACGCTCAGGTTGTGGAATGAGCTCCCCGCCGTGGTTTTCCCAATGGAGTACAGCATGGGGTTCTTCAAAAAGGGCGTGAAGAGATTTCTTCAGGGTCGGCAGCGCGCGAGTGATACCCCTGGTGTTGCAAGCGTCCATAGGCTACGGTAACTGCTTACCATCAGGCGGGCCGTATGCTTGTTTGCCAACTTAGTGGTATAAAAAAAAAAAAAAAAGGAAGTATGAAAGTGGACTTACTTAAGAAACAAGTGAGGCCATCCGGCCACACTTGTTGTTGTAGATCGATGAACGAAACGCGTAAGCGCCGTGAAAATCACGGTGTTTGCGAGACACATACTCCTAAAAGCGTTCTGATATCGCTACGTGTTTCTACTGTCTGCTTAGACGACTAATTATTGTTTCAGCGGTAAAGAGAACCTTTAACCAGTAAACCTTTGCTTACGATAGCTTCTCTATACGTAGAAATAATAGTTCAATGACATTAGTATAGCGTCCCGCGTCGGTTTAGTTACAGTGACGTCGAATACCGTGACCATCGAAGATCGTGGGTCGGAGTCGTGAGCTTGAGCTTTCGGAAAACCCATAGTACGGTACGGTAAGCGCAAAGCACCTATCAGTGCGATCTGGCAGATCTGTACACTTGAAAGCCAGTTCCGTTCTAGGCTTTGTTTGATTACCACCTTTGTCCGCATCACCACTTATCATTATGAGATTGTGGTACAGTCGAGGACATAAATATGTATACAATTAGTAAAAATCAACAACGGTTTCCTCTTAAACTACTGATTGAAATTATGAGATATTATAAAGGCAGAATCTTCTACCATATGCTATTATGATTTGTGTCATAGCTTAACACTTAAATGTTAAACTTGCGAGAAAATCGCTTTTGAATTTCAAAAAGTGTATACATATTTATGTCCTCGACTGTACCACAGGCCTGTAGCACAGAATATTTAATAGTACTACGTACAGAAAACCCACTTCGAAAACGACATTTAAACAAAAATCGACTCTTGGAACGACAGAATAAAGCGCAATCCAGTTCGCGCAGCGCTGCGCGCCTAAAATTATATTCACCTACAACTTCCCTCTCTTTCTATCGTATAACTCTATCCTGTATGACGCGGCACGTGTTACGGTAGGGTTGTCTAATGACGTATTATGAATCTTCAATATTTCCTTATCGCCTATGTATGTCCTATTACTATTCTCTGTGTTTATTTTATTTCTATGCTATTCTCCTTTCGTGAACAATGACATTTAAAATATCCTAGCTAACTAGTATTAGATCAGAAAGTTATTTTAAAATGTCTACATACTTTAATCTAAGTTGTTAGACCTATACGTACTTTGTATACTGAATGTGTATTCTGTCTACGAAACTGAATACAACTATTTTGGGGAAGGGTTTTAGTAACATATATGCTTATCAAATCTGGAATGTCTGACGACGCGACAAGAAACGGCACGATTACCTAGTCCAGTAGCCGTCAGCCGAAATTCACAATATTTGTTCTTAATAATCTTCATGTTGATTAAAGAAGTTTGTTATATAAAAATTAATAAAGAATTTAACCTTAAAAAGGATATATTGAGTTACTTACCTACATAAGAATTGTTAAATTTTTCTGAATATTGTTCTACTGATTTTTGAAATAGTGGTATGTTAAATCTTAGTTATTCTAAGAGTTGTAAGGTAGAATTACTGTATATTTAAAGAGGGAACTCTCTCTATACTGGAACTACTAACAGTTTCTAAAAAAAAAACGTCAAAATCGGTTCATAAACGACGAAGCTATCCGCGAACACACATAAAAATAATTAGACTGTTTTACAAAAAACTTAAACCGACTTCAAAGTACACTAAGAAGTAATCAAATCCTGATCTGATGTGAACAGATACGGGAAGTGTACCCTTCCAGACAAAAAAAGAATTTTCCAAATCGGTTAATAAACGACGGAGTTATGAGGTAACAAACATAAAAAAAAAAAAAAAAAAAAACATACAACCGAATTGAGAACCTCCTCCTTTTTTTGAAGTCGGTTAAAAAATATACGGTCGAATTGAGAAACCTCCTCCTTTTTTTGAAGTGGGTTAAAAATCATTCACATGAGTTTTCGAGGTCTAAGAGGCCCGTTTATACAAGAAGGTCTCTTCTGGTCGCTCTATCTTTGTCTCTTTTTAACACACTGGTATGTTATCAAAACGGGCCTATTATTATAATAAGGACTTTAGGACAATACAATGAAACAACAACAAAATATCTATAACTATAAAAACAACGATATCTACACAAGATAGTGTTAAAAAAAGAACAGTAAACACTTTATATAGGTATTACGTAGGTATTTATACCCACACGCGTCTTGCGCTGCGTGCGCGTTGCAACCGACTAGCGTTGTTCCGGTAGTCCGCGTGCGCGCGATCGTACCTAAACATGGGAGTGGGACAGGCCTGCCTGTAGGTAGTTTGGCTAGACGACGAGAAGACCATGTCACCAGAAAGAGCCTTGAAAGAAATTAGCAAGGAAAGGCCAAATATTTTTTGGTATGATAATGTGAATACATGTAAAGCCAACCGCAAATTCTCTTACTGTGTATTTTGTTTTCGATTTGGATTATAGAGCGAGGTTGTTCGTTCCGTTCGTAAGAAAAGGTAGTCTAACAGCGAAACTTATTCAACATTACGAACCCAGTAATTCAAAAAGATGGAACTATTGTATTCGCTATTGTTTTTTTTTTATAATTTAAAGTTTTTTGTTACATAATAAATCTAGATACAAAAAATAGTAATATCGACAATTTTGGACATTATGTATTTCGTGTCATCTTTTATAAAGTTTTATTCAACAACACAACATAAAACATTATTGTTATGTCAAAAATAATCTTTTCTAAATATAAGTTTTTCTTTTTTATATTACTAAGGTGGCAAACTAGCATACGGCTCGCCTGATGGTAAGCGGTTACCGTAGCCTATGGACGCTTGAACCACCAGGGGTATCACTCGCGCGTTGCCGACCCTGCAAAAATCTCTTCACTCCCTTTTTGAAGAACCCCATGCTTTACTTCATTGGGTGCACCACGGCGGGGAGCTCATTCCACAGTCTGAGCGTCCGCGGAAGCAAGCTCCTTTGAGACCGCACAGTAAGAAACTAAGCCGTACATGAACGGTGGAGATTGACTCTACCCACAGAGCATAGAAATAATAACTCTACCATTGATTCAGCCGAGTCTCGCGTGGTGATCGTTCAGTTTTGTTGGTAGAGAGGTACTTATAGCTACTACTGATGAAGCATTCTTCTCACAGGAAGGTACTATGAGCTCGGAGTAAAACGGAGTCCAAATTCCAAATCCTTTTTGACATCACACTTATTACTGAATTTGTTGTCAAAGACATATTATTTGTTTTTTGTTTGTTTGTATTATTATTGTTATGTTCTGGTTATATCAGAACAGGTAAATACCTGGCTCGATCGATCACGTGATCGTTATCAAAGCAAGTCTATTGAACTTGTTCCTTGTGTATCAACTCGATGAACAGCGCGTGTAGTGGAGTCTGTCAGTCGTAGTCGCCGTGACAAGGTGTTGGTTACAAAAATGAAATCGCTAATAGTGCAGTGATTCGTTCCCAACTATCGTGGTACAGTAATCGGTCGATAAATCTTGTGTTTTACAGCTGGTGTTTCGTCGATAAGGATCGCGTTCGCCACGTGGGGTAATAGTGTTGTACCCGGTGACGATGTCGGCTGTCGTTATTATTGTAATATATTCGATTGTGCTTGTTACCAGTCAAATTGGTATGCAAATAGGATTTGCCGTTCCATATCTTGTTATTCGTATGGGGAATGTTATTTTGTTTTATTTCGTTGAAAATGGAAAGTTGGTTGATATGTTGTCCATAAGGACATAAGATGGACTCTTACAATTTGGCTGTTACAATGTGTTTTAATTGGGTTCGGTGTAAACGATCTTCATTTTATTTAAATCACTACTGTAAGTCTCTAGAAAACAAATATAGGAGAGATCTAGCGTTCGAAAAATAAGGTTAATTGGTTTAATCATAAGCCAAAAAATATAAATTGAATCATTAAGTTGACAGAGTGATTTCGTTTGGCCGCCGGCCAAGTATTCAGAGTAAACACAATAGTCAACCTAATTCCTCAATGGCTCTAATTTTAGTCTTTATAGCTATTTAACGCTGGCGTGTTTGAAGTCACGTTTAAAGTGATACACTCTATTTTGTTATTTGTTTTGAAAATGACATTATTATTGAGTAAAAATATTCCTCAATTTCACTCACGTTCCTAGAGATCATGTAATGCTTTCCTAACATTAGAATTTAGGGAACATTCCATAAATCCTATGTACCGGACACTTTCCACCAATACAAAGTAATTAAAAAAAAGACGCCTAAATAAACTTCATTTATAATATTATTAGGATTTATGTTTCGTAGAGGTTACTTATTTTTATATCGAAGGAGCGAAGACGACGTTTTTGAACGATTGAATCTATCGACATAAAAACTATCGATAGTTTTCATCACTCGTTAACCCGTCAGCTCCATATATCAGCGAGGCCTCCCTCGCGATCGTGTCGATGATAAAAATTACTTAAAACACCAAAACATTTAACATCACGACTCTTTCTTGTCTCTCTCCCTCTTCACTCCCAACTAGGAAACAACGGAGAGGGCAATATTCCGCACTATTGTTTTAATTTTAAGCTCTGTCATTTGAAAAATACGGTGTATTTTATATTGTGTTTTATTTATTATATTTTGTTTGCTTGTCAGTTAGATCTGTACAATACTTTAATGTACGTGAAGGTATTTCTGGTAAAAATATAGAAAATTGATGGTGTTGGCCCGTTTTAGATTTTTGTGTTTGATTGTGTTTAAGAAATTGATATAAAGTCGCTTTGGGAGACGTATTTATGTCTCTTGAATGTTACTTACCTACGCCTTACGCGTAGTACGTGCGTGGCGTCACTGAATCCTTTTTGAAGGATCCTGTTTTGGGTTTGAAAAATGGTGCAGTCATTTAACTATTACTCAAATCATCATCAGCCTATAATGTCCCACTGCTGAGTACAGGCCTCCTGCACACAAATCAGGGTGAAAGGGAATGGGCAGATACTCCACCACGGGTGCCCACTGCGGATCGGTGGAGGTAGGCTAGTGGTCAACCTGCTGTTGGAGTTTTCAATCCGCCTAGAAGGCCTCCAACTAGCATAACGACTATCACAATTAAGTGATAACCGGGACCAACGGCTTTACTTGCCTTCCAAAGCACGGAAACGCTCGATTTGCAACCTTCCGAACCGGTATAAGAGTATTAGAGTCAGACTTCTCATAAGTGCCTGCGAAAGTCTTTTTTAATTAATGATTATGAATTTTGAATTTGAAATACCACTAGGCGGTCACCCATCCAGGTACCGACCACGACGGTGGTACTTAACTTGCCGATCGATTAAGAACGGCTTATCATGCTAGACCACGAGCGCTTCATTACGCAGATGCATTGCAATACTTAAATTGTGTGAACCTACTAGGCTTTCAATGATTAAAGGATAAATTTGAAACACAGTTTTTAATTCAGAAAATCACTATGAAATATGTGCTGGAACTGCTGGGATAAATTCAATCAAAAAAAAAAAAAAAAAATTGTTTATTCAATATATAGGCCATAACAAGGCACTTACAAACGTTACAATTGATTTTACCACCGGTTCGTAATACACTTAAACCTATATCTATATACGAAGTTACCGAGTCTGTGATCTGATCAGTGTACCTATAATGTTACCTACCTACATTATTTATGTTGAATTGCAAAATTCCTTAAAACCTCTGATTCATCAAAATTATTGACACACTTAGGTAAGCTAATTTTTATTTGCCAAAGTAATTTATTCTTTTGATTGTTACAGATTACGAAGAAAACGATTCGCTCGCGCTCAAGATTAAAATGAGAAAGAAGAGAAAACCAAATAAAAAGTGCAATTAAAAATAAATTAGATAAAAAACAAGCATTTAGATAAACATAATTCCAGCTCAAGTGCGACCAGACAGAGACTGGAGGTAAAAAACCAGTGATCAAATTAAAAAGTATTTAAATATTGTTTTTCAAGTGACCAAATAAAATTAAGAACCAAACGCACCACAAAAACAATTTACTCGAATTTAAAAACAAACTTCGGCCCTTTAGGAAATCCTAAAACAAATAAGTAATCGACGTTTAAAAGGTGATTGCTTTTGTTTAAACATTTTTGGGACTGCTGCCTTTGGATGTTTATTTAGCTGCCTCTAAAGAGGGATTTTTAAAACACAACAGTGAAAGAACAAACAAAACTTGATCGCATTTACCGTACAGACTACCTTACAAATAATTATTTATAAAAATATGTACTTTAGTCTGTGGTTTCAAACCTCTCAAAATTAGAAATCGTAAAGCGAGCTACTGACTGTGCGATTAAATTTGTTTGCTACGGCATCAGTGTAGTGTTAATAATTTGGTGTTAATATAGTGGTGTCAAAGTGGCTGGAGACGAGCATTTGGACATGTTGGGGGGCCCCGAGTGGGGGCAGCGGGAGGCCACCCCCCCACGAGACGCTCCCCTGCCGAGCTTCGGCTTCACGCAGGAGCAGGTCGCCTGCGTGTGTGAGGTGAGTTCACTCTACTGAACGTGTGTGGTAACCAAGTGTTCACATTTATATCGTTATGAGTTCCTATAGGCACATAAACACCGCGTTGCTATGGTAACAGCTAAACTCCTAATGCAGACAGACTATCTCTCGAGAACCGAAACAAACAAGACTCGACGATAGATCTCACCTATTATATTTTTTATCTTTTTGTTTTATGTATTAACTAGCTGTTCCCCAGTAGGCCAGTTGGCGCAGATTTCACCTATCGTGCCGCAGGTCGTGGGTTCGATTTCCACTCAGGACTTGCATTTGTGTGCATGGAGATGCCTGTATGTCCTGAGTTAGTATCTCAGTTATCATATACAAGCTCTGCTTAGTTTGGGATCAGTTAACTGTATGTGAGGAATGTGCCAGTATATTTAATTATTTTTATTTTTAGTGAAGGAATTTTTCGAATCCAGTAGTTCCAGAGATTTAGCCCGTTTAAACAAACAAAAATCTCTTTCGCTTTGTTATACCTTTTAGTATCTATAAATAACAGCCTTTTTTACTGAAATAAATAAAACATTATTATTATAAACAATATTTTAATAGAAGCGCTCGTGGTGTAGCATGATAAGCTGTTGTTAATCTATCGGCAAGTTAAGCTACCACCGTCGTGGTCGGTACCTGGATGGGGTACCGTGATGGGTGACGTAAAGCCGTTGGTCCCGGTTATCACCTAATTGTGATAGTCTTTAAGCTAGTTGAAAGCCTTCTAGGCGGCTTGAAAACTCCAACAGTAGGTTGACCACTAGCCTACCTCCACCTCGCCGCAGTGGGCACGCGTAGTGGAGTATCTGCCCATTCCCTTTCACCCTGATTAGTGTGTGTAGTGTTAGGAGGCCTGTGCTTAGCAGTGGGACATTATAGGCTGATGTTAATGATAATGAAACAATAATTAATCAATATTATTAATCTTGATGAAACTCGACTGAAATGCTTAATTTATTTCTAGAAAAGCTACATTTCAAAAATATTAACATTGGCTTACTGCATACAGTTTGTCGGCGGTTAAGGTGATAGGTGCCATGTTCACAACATAGTAATCAGCCGCTTTACCAAACGTAGATTGGTTAAAATTTAAAATGTAAATAAGTAAATAGGTATTCAGCTTCAACGATCGCAAATAGTGCAAGAACGCAAAATAAACGAGAAAAATGTGGACGCCTGTATTTTTGTTGTACAAAATCGCTGCCCGTTACATTACTTTAACACACACACTAATCGTGTTCCTGGAAGGTCTAAATTAGTCACACACATTGTTTATTGTTAATACTTATTAATACAATCGCTCCATACGCTGGCTGTTACTTCCACGTTACTTCGTTAGCGGCACAGCAAGTTACCGATCGATTATTATAATTGTTTTAAAAGACGTCTTCAGACGTTTCGGCGCACTCCGTTTGTTGCGAGGTACGAGACACCTAATCATACAGCATCTGCGCTAGTGTCAGCATAGAATAGATAGATAGTAAGTACCTACTGGGAACAGAGTTAGCTAAGTTAGCTCCACCGCTTCGTCGTCGACATTCCGTCTTGCCTTACCAAGCGCTCCTCTTACCTTATACGCACGGCCAAGTTGTGGAATGCTCTTCCGGACAACGTGTTTCCAGACAATTATAACATGGGTCTATTCAAGGCCAGAGTGAACAGGCATCTTATGGGTACGCGCGGTCCACCCTAGACTACATCTTCGCTTACCATCAGGCGGGATTGCGGTCAAGCGCAAACCCATTTAATATATAAAAAGAAAAGTTACATAGCTTGTAGAGGCAGGGTTAGTAAGCCACAGGCTTACTAGGCTTCCTAGGATACTATTCCATGAGGTTACGATCAAGGTTTTAAGGCGATTACAGCTTGGTCGAATGGCGTGAGGCCTTGACGAAGGTCGTGGGTCTGAATGCTAAATAATAAACATAAGCCTATTCGGCAGCTACACTTGAGAGCCAGCTACCACCTGGGCTTTGTAAAAGTCGGCAACACATTGGGAATCCGTAGTATTGCTTATGTCCAAAGGTGTCCTTATCGCCAAGTACCTACACCGCCATCCACCCTAGACAGCCATTTGCCACTAAAAACATCAGTAGGCTCGTCTGCCGTTTGGCCTACAAAATTATTTATCCTTATTATGGGCCGCGTGGCTCCTTGTAAAAATCACTGACTTGTGGCTAAGACGGCCACCACTCATTTCCCTTTAGTCGCAACTCACAGCTCTATTAAGTGTCCTAAATTCTACACCCCTAGTTATCTCTGCATCAAAATCCGTGTCGGATACATAGACATACAGAGACGCGTGGTGTTGTCTATACTAATATAATAAAGCGAAAGAGTTTTTTTTGTTTGTTTACACAGGCTAACGTCAGAAACTACCAGTTGGATTCGAAAAAAAACGAGTCTAAATTCTTTCACTAATAGGAAACTACATTATCCCCGAGTATTATAGGCTACTTTTTATCACGGGAACGCGGGTGAAACCGCGGGGGAGAGCTAGTGTTTTATAATAGGATGTAGAGATACGAATAGATTCTACCAATTCTTTTTAGGCCCAATCTTGATAGCAATCAATTATATTAGACTTTCGATGGTGCACATCTACAAATACATAAAATACCTACCCGCATACCCATATAATAATGATCAGTTCGGTGCGTCCCTAAACTCCGCCCCCTCGGTAACCGGATATCCGGTTGGCGACGGTCGAAACCCCAGTTGTCAAGGTTACGGCCGATGTTTGTATAGTCTGTCTGCCTCCGCTCCCTCTGGCGATACTTTTCTGATAGCTCTTTTCGTTTTTCATCTGCAGTAATATTTTTTTACTTTTTGGAATATGAATAGGTGAGTTTTGTCTTGAAATCAGCAAAATGTAAAAGATAACGTACTGAAACAATATTAAACGACCCAATTAAGAGTATTGATACAGAATGGCCAACTATAAGAGGTTTACAATTTTATTTTTCTGGCATTTCTTTCCTGGCCTTACAGTTGTTAGAATTATTTCGTGTAGATGTTGCAAAATTACAGCGCTCGTGGTGTAGCATGACCAGCCGTTCTTAATCGATCGGCAAAGTTAAGCTCCCACCGTCGTGCTCGGTACCTGGATGGGTGACCGCCTAGTGGTATTTCAAATCGAGCATTTTCGCGCTTCGGAAGGCACGTAAAGCCATTGTTCTCGGTATAGTAGTGCTAGTTGGAAGCCTCCTATGCGGCTTGAAAAATTCCAACAGTAGGTTGACCACTAGCCTACCTCCACCGATCCGCAGTGGGCACGCGTGGTGGAGTATCTTGCCATTCCCTTTCACCCTCATTTGTGTGCAGGAGGCCGGTGCCCAGCAGTAGGAGTCTAGTCTGATGATGATGATGATGATGTTGCAAAATTCGTTATGGAGCGTTTTTCGATTGAAAGACGTGTTAAAATAATCATAACTTTCTATGCAATATACTTTTCTGTAGCGGAAACGCTGTGAAAATTGCGAATGATTTTCTGTTGAAACCAAAAACTTAGGATATTTTCGCTTACCAGCAGACCCACGAAGATGACAGAGTGCAAATTAAATATTCTACTGGACAAACTATATGGAATAGGAATTCGTGGAAGGTTTGCAGATACCGTACAGTACCTACCTACGTAGAAATAGAACATCTCAATTATGTGAAAAAAGAAGTACCTAGTCAATATTAGATCAGAAATAAGTTATAAATGCTTCCATTCCCCAAAATACTGTTATCGGATGCCTATTGTTCCTTAACTACATCAACGACCTTCCGAAGTTCATGGAAGAGCCCTGTGTACTATTTGCTGATGGCATATCCCTTCTCACCTCATAGTAACTCTTATTATTATCTTATTAACCACTCAATTCTTAGTAAAACAATAAAATGGCTGGATGCACATAATGATGATGTTTAGACATGATTTATCACCTAAGGTTTAATATTGATATGGTGTAATGCAAATAAATAATATGAATATGAGAGAATAGAGAGAAATAACCCACAAAATTCTGTTAAACAATTCTGTTCACAGGTAATACCTATTTTTTCATTGGAATGTCTTCAACTATTCATATAGTTATCAAGATAATATCATCAAATCCGTTGTTTACAACAAGCGTCCATATGGCTACGGTAACCGCTTACCATCAGACAGGCCGTATGCTTGTTTACCGACTTAGTAGTATAAAAAAAAAACATTTATTTCAAATAAACCTTCGCAGGCACTTATGAATAGTCGGACTCTAATGCCTGCTCGGAAGGTTGCATTTTCTGAGAAGAGCCGGCAATAAACGGCTCCAAAATAAGTTTTTTTTTAATGAATTTTCAATAAAACTACACTAAAACAAACTCTGTTTAACTAAACACTTAAAACAGAGTATCTGAGACACCGTCATTGGAATAACGACAGAAGTGTTGGAAAATGTGATAAGGAAATCGATGAAGAGCTCACATTTTTTATATTCCACACGCTAAGCCAAAAAATGTTTTTTTGAAAAATATCTCTTTTATATTCTAGAAAATAAAATATTTGCAATATACATAGGAAATTTGTATTGTTCTTATTTGGCCATCCTGTAGAAAATTATTTAGAAATAGTGTGTTTACAAAAAGAACGGAATAGGTATGGAAAACAAGAAGAACACTAAATAAAAAAATAAGATGACCAGCCCGGTCGTAAAGAGAAAAGCTGATCCAAATCGCTGCCAGTTGGTAGTGTGCCCAGATCGCTGGCGTCTACACGTGAAACCTATCTTAACAGAATTAATAAAACGTGCGTGACCAAATGTGAGAAAGCACAGCCAAACAAACCAATATGTATGCTTTCTTTCGCAATAAAATTACATACTAATTTTTGTTTCTAATTTTTAAGAACCTTTTGATGCCAACAAAATAATAGCAACCCTCTAATGGCGCGATGGGTATCAGTTATCATAAGTAATTTACCCACGGGAGGGGCGCGTGACTTACCCACCGGCGGCGGCGGCGGCGCGGCA
This sequence comes from Achlya flavicornis, assembly GCA_947623365.1. Taxonomy (NCBI): domain Eukaryota; kingdom Metazoa; phylum Arthropoda; class Insecta; order Lepidoptera; family Drepanidae; genus Achlya; species Achlya flavicornis. The sequence goes on from OX392493.1 coordinate 170,286, forward strand.
CCGGACGGGCGCGCGCCAATAATGGGATCACCACACCACTAGCCGCCCGCGCCGCTAGGGGTGGCTAGGGGCCGGTAAGTGAGGATAATGATTGCAGTTATCATGATACCTTTGTTGTAATGTAATTATTTTGTTGATTATGCAATGTTATACTCTCCGTAGAGGTAGAGGTATATTTGGAGTTTTTTTAGGGTTCTATAGTCATAAGGAACGTAGATACTTTTCGATTCAGGTGGATTCAGGGATCCGTTTGCGAATTTTTATGCTTTAGAGTGCAAATTTTTATTAGATTCAAGTAAGTGTCCGTCTCCCCCCCTACCATCTAAACGGTTATTTTTGGAAAAGTTTTAAAATTCACGGCAGTAAGAAGTTTAAAGGAAACTATCAGCTAAGCAGGCTTTACAAGTAATTAAGAGAGGTAGAAGAGCGTAGCGTTTATTCGCTCAGAGAGCAGCCCGACTGGGGAAGTACCTCCTTACTGAATACCGCAGCCAAATATCTATATCTTTATGTTGTGTAAAGTTGTATTCCTGCGTAAGGTTGCCAGAGCTCATAGGGGAGGGGGGAAAGGTCGGTAACGCGTGAGCGATGCTTCGTGTGTTTCAAGTGTCCATATGGTTACGGTAACCGCCTTACCATCAGGCGGGTCGTATGCTTGCCAGTCAACTTGGCCGTATAAAAAAAGAACTTATAAAATGTACTTGGAGAAGTAAAGGAAAATTTTAAATAAATTGAAAACTACTTAGATGAAGTTGTTAGTTATGGAAATCAGGTAGTAAATAGCCCCCTTCTAAGTCCGCATATTGTGTCAGGCAAATACGGAACTCTACACTGCGTGCAGCCCTCGAGCACTTGGCCGGTTTATTATGTATGAAAATAATTATGATATCCGGAAGAAATTCCCTAAATGATGGTAAAAACCGCACCGTATTCTATTGCATACTTTAAAAGAACTAATCACACCGAAATAAATTGACTTTGTATTGTACTACCTAAAATAATTTCGAGAATATTAGTTGTTATAAAACTTAGACTTATTTTCTAAAATAAAAGGTCATCCAAATACTCCATGGTCGCCATGACACTGGCGGCGTTTCCACGCTGAATGGTTAGGCTTAACCTCTGGGCAAAAAAGTCACTAGCTCTCAGTTCCCCAGAGGCCAAGACCAACCGTTTGCCCACGTCTTGGACAAATAATTTCGTGTCAGATGACCAAGGGCCCAGTGTTTCCACCGCAAGCGCCGCAAATAAATAAAAAATATAATAAATAATAATAGTAGTTGTTCTGCATGGTAGGTGAGGTGAGTAGAAGACTTACCAGGCTCTCCGCTGAAAATACATTACCGACGCGGTGGTAACTTGGAAAATGCCGTTACAGTTAAATAAGCAAGCACTTTTGTAATAACTGCAAAACATATTTGCTACATAAATGTTTATAGGCGTTGACTATGTAGGTATGTAATACAGGTAATACCGTTAGCACCTAAATTAGAATTATAATAATCACCTCAGTCGATTCGCATTTTAACTCATAACTACATAGAAGTTGATTTTATTATTTATTTAATTTACAGACAAATCAGATAAAATTATTTGATTTTCAATTGTAGATTAAAATTATTTGTGGTATCTATGATCAATTACAAGAATATCTTTTTTTTCTGTAACGTGTTTCTTATATTCTTAGACCAAATTGACCAAACCGTTCCATGTTTAAGAGAGAAGAGTCTGGCACTCCCTCATATGGATTTCCTGATGTCCAGTACGCATGGATTATTGATTTCCTGGGGTTACAATATATAGGTATAGGTGGTATAAGTATATACCATATCACATATTATATCTCTTCGGCAAAAATGTAAGCTGGTTTTTTTTTACGATTTCGAAGTTCGTCCCATAATAAAAAGTTGATCGTATACCTACATGATTACTTTACATGGTTTCATTTATTGTCGTATTTAAGTAAAAATGTACCTATATGAGTAAAAGGAACCTTCCAAACAAAAAATATAATCTGAAAATTTTTAAGCGCTTGAAAGGCTCTTCTGTATGAAAACATATTTAGTTGTATATAAATAATCCCCAGTTATGTACGTGACAAAGTAAAGTCGAAGCTATGAGAGAGTAAGTAAAATTCAAACATAACTCTAAGAATAATCACGGAGGGAGGCAAATGTAAATATTCATGGTACTTATACCGACGGCTGCAAATATGTTTATGTAGCGGGTTGCTATTAATATGAGAATGTAATATAATGTGGTGAGGGAGCAAGCACCGCGTTACGATCGCGATAACAGTCCGATGGTTGAAGATGTGGTGTGTTGGACTTGGTCAGTGTCTAGCTACTCTAGCTAGACAGATCGTGACGATGCTATGTCGATGTCGGGAGCTAATATGGCATTCACAAGCAAAACAATAAGAACATGTACTTATCGTAGAAACTAAAGGCCCACAACAATAATGCCTTGCCGAGTTCTTTGCCGGATACCTCATTGTCTAATTTCAATGGTCATAAGTGTTCTACCAGAGGACTAAAAAGGAAGCTGAAGCGATATTTTTAAAGGTTTTTTTTTCAAATTCTCGGCAGATCCTACGTAATTCCAAATTTTTTTGGTACTCATTAACATTATATAGGTGACTGGTAATTAGTAAACGATACTTAGACACATGATTGTCATGATAACAAATAACAGTCCCAAAGAAACAAATAGGGATAAATAACTAAATTAAATAAAAGCTAATGGTGTATTCTTATTTTTGTTAGGTACTAAATATTATGGGCTCAAGTGATAAGTAAATTAGAAAAAAAAAAAACTTTGGGAAAGTTGTTTGATCATGACTACAATAATGTTTCTAAGTATCGTTTACTAATTACCAGTCACCGTATATACAATTCAATTCATTAAAAGATTCGGTTTTGAAGAATTTCATTTTTTATACGACGAAGACGGTAAGCAAGTATACGGCCCGCTGATGGTAAGCGGTTACCGTAGCCATATGGACGCTTGGAACACACGGGACATCACTCAAGCGTTAGTCGTTACCGACCCTTCCCCCCTCCCCAATGAGCACGGGTTACCTTACACGCAGAAACTCAACATAAAGTTATTTGGCTGCGGTATTCTGTAAGGTGCAGGTACTTCCCCATTTGAGCTGCTCTTTGAGCGAATAAACGCTATATGCTCTACCTCTCTTAGATCCTTATACGCACGGCCAAGTTGTGGAATGCTCTCCCGGACAACGTGTTTCCAGACACTTATAACATGGGTTTATTCAAGGCCAGAGTGAACAGGCATCTTATGGGTACGCGCGGTCCACCCTAGACTACATCTTCGCTTACCATCAGGCGGGATTGCGGTCAAGCGCAAACCTATATAATATAAAAAAAAAAAAAAAAAAAAACCGCTGTAATATGAAAAAAAAAATGCTATAGCTTCCTTTTTATGCGGCGAGGGCATGATCGAATAAACAACTTCAGAGTTTTGCCATGTATTCAATAATTTGCTAGTCATATATCCCAGTATCGGTGTCTGTAATCCAATCTTGCAAGTTAAATTTGACCAACTTCCCGGTTTCCAGTTGAGCTGAAATTTTGCATGCATATGTAAATCGGATAACAATGCAATATTATCGCAACGCAATCCCTATCGAGATATCTTATGACCTCATCGAGTTTGGTCTCGTTTGATTCGTCTTGACAACGACTCTGGTTCTAGGGTGTTGGTCCACTGTGGTAGATAGCTGGTTTAAACAAAAAATCTTGTTTTAATGCTATTTTACGACTTGCTAAACACGTCCAAAGAAAACAAAGGAATCGGAGAAAAGACGTGGTGTCAATGCTGCAATGTTACAAATGTCTATGTTATTATTAATTATGTCCTTGGAAGTGTGTTCAGGCGCAGCAAATAAAGCATCACTAATTGTTGCATCGTTGTGAGTAAAATAATATGTGCCTTGGCTTTAAACGAATCGGAGAAATCAGCAGTTTCAGAATCCAAGATTTCACCATCCAATTAACGATGTGATTAAACTTTCATACATTAATATAAAACCTGTAAAGCGTTCTGTTTTAAATAAAACAATTAAAAAGATTTCAATCTAAACAATTATTTAAACGTTTAACAAGTTTAAAATGTATAACAAGATCCCGGCTATGTTTACCCTATGACGTATGTTCGATATATCCACGAGAACATTATACTTACATAGGGCGCAGAATATAGTAGTAGGTGAACCGGTAGGTATGCAGGATAGATACCCTGACTGCTACGTGTTGTGGGCCCTGGGTTCGATTCCCAACTAGGACTGACATTTGTGTATATGTTAGTTTGTTCTGGGTTTTGGTGAAGATTTAGGCTCCTAATTTTATTCATTTACTTACGCTTCGCTGACCGAATGATAGATTAAATACCCAATGTTCACAAACAAGCTGTAAAAAATATACAGAGCTTCTACAAAATAAAAATAAATATAGCAAATTCTGCAAATCTTATCTTGTAAAGATGTTCCAGCGACACACTTATATTGATTTAGGGTTAAGAAAAAATGTCACCGGAAACTTGACGTCCTGGACAAACATGCGTGTTTGTGACCACCCCGGGGCGAACATTACTTTTGCACGGTCCCTCTGTGGTATTGGATTATAAATATTTTAATTATTTGAACTTTTAATAGACGTAGAGCAAAGTGTTTACTCGCTCAAAGAGCACGGGCTCTACCGCGTAACTTTGGTGGTAATCGTAATGAATATCATCAGCAGCTTGCTCGCTCCCAACCAACCTTACATACATATAGAGTGAAACTGTTTCATCGCAACAATAATTATTATATCCAATCAAAAGTTATGCTAAAAGAAAACAAAAAGGCATTACTTTAAAAATACGGATTTGAAAATATAGATAGCGCTACGAGTCCTTTTGGTCGTCAAACTTATAAAAGATATTTGCATAATTGATTTAAACATTATTTCTTACACTAGCTGTCCCCCGCGGTACCACCCGCGTTCCCGGGATAGAATATAGCCTATGTCCTTTTCCATACCATAGGCTATCTGCATGCCAAATTTCATGATGATCCGTTTAGTAGTTGAGGCGTGAAGGCGTAACACAAACAAACAAACTCACATTATAATATTAGTTAGGTTTTCAAAGATGGCGTGCCGTGTATTCTAAATCGTGCAATTAATTTGAAGTATTCATTACTTTATTAGCTAATTAGCCTTCCGTCACATAAAATTAATTCTGAAGTTGGTGCCCGCTTCTTTCTCCTTCGAAATTGAAGCCCTGAAGAATAAATTTATTTTAAAAACCTTTCTTAATGCCTAATGCCTACGATATACAAGGAACCTTTTAAGTATACGTTTTTTTAAAGATTCTAACCACAGTGGTGTAGGTTGTTCGTCGATAGATCGGTCGTTAGGACAATGTATAGATTGTTGAATGTAGGTAATGTGTTGTTTGTCTGTCAGGTGCTCCAACAAGCGGGCAACATCGAGCGGCTGGGCCGGTTCCTGTGGTCGCTGCCGGCGTGCGAGCGGCTGCACGCGCACGAGTCCGTGCTCAAGGCGAAGGCCATGGTCGCCTTCCACCGCGGGAACTTCAAGGAGCTCTACCGGCTGCTCGAGTCGCACACCTTCAGTCCACACAACCACGCCAAGCTGCAGAGTTTATGGTTGAAAGGTTACTGCAATGCTCATATTATAATATACCCACCTTAATAATAGCTTCGACCTTCGTTCCTCTTAATTTGACCTTATCAAATGTTTTATGTATAGGTATTATGCTTTGATATACAGCACACTACATGGAGGCGGAGCGGCTGCGCGGGCGGCCGCTGGGCGCCGTGGGCAAGTACCGCGTGCGACGCAAGTTCCCGCTGCCCAGGACCATCTGGGACGGCGAGGAGACCTCATACTGCTTCAAAGTAAATAACACTATACACGACTTGTCTCTATCTGTGCTCTACACTACAACATACATACGTAAACCTATGTAACAAACATATGTAAACCTATGTTGGGTTAGTCATTCTGAACAACTTTTACTATGGGACCAATAGTGAATTCCCAAATATATTTTTTTACTTTTTTTTTTCAAAATGTCAAGGTTGCTCGATCATAATGTAAAAATAATAAAGTAACCATTTTTTTTTTGAGAATTCAGAGTTGGTCCCATAGTAGAAGTTGTTAAGCATGACTAATCGAACATAGGTTTCGAAAATATGCCATCTCGAAATTTCCACCCAGTAGGTATATTGCTAACGAGTATAAAGTTAGGTAGGTACTAGAATAAATTCATAATTAAGTAGGTAATAGGTACATCAAATATTCGATATTTGTATGTAGTTTGGAACCTACATGATGTTGTTGTCCCTAGGAGAAGTCCCGGTCGGTCCTGCGGGACTGGTACCTGCACAACCCATATCCGTCACCCCGAGAGAAGAGAGAACTGGCCGAAACGACAGGACTCACTACTGTTCAGGTAACTATACCCCACTATATATATATATATAATTGTCTAGTAATATGGTACAATGGCGAAGTGCTGAACACTGACGAATTGTACGAAAGCCTAATTGACATAACACAGCGCCTCTCACGTAAGACTCATGCAACTAATTTCTCTCATGTACAACAATTTATGTATATAAATGTGTTATTTCTGTAAACTGATAGAGATGGATAGATATTCAAGTTTAGTTCCCAACCCACCCCACTCTAAAGCCCCCCCCCACTGCAATGCAAATTGTAATGTAAATGATAACTAGTAAAGAGTTTCAGGGTTTGACTACAGTCAAGTTACACTTGTAATCATTCAAACTAAGCCTGATAAATAATAAAATCACAGATATCTAGTATAGAGACTGTACGAGATTTGTTCCACAGTCCACAGTCCCATTACCGATGTAATTAAAAAGATATCAGCCAGTTTCGAATCAATAAAAACATCAAGTTTTTATAGTGTGTAATACAATACGTTGGTGTTAGAGGAAGCGGTAGGTAGATGCGATGCGGTGTCGTGTTCCTGCGCCGTGTCGTGTCGTCACCGCATCGTCACCGCACCGGGCGGCGCGCGCCGCGGCACCGACACAACCTCACTTTGACAATACTCATGACCACAGCTATTACTATTTGTATACGTTGTACACTGAGTCACTGACTCACCTATGGCCTGAAGTTACTAAATAGATAAACGATTAAATCAGTCGGTTTATTAAATGATAGATTTTTTTAGTTTCAATGGACCTAATTTCATAGGTCTTTAATGTTCCGTAGTCGTACAGCCTTTACAGTTTCGTCATGTCCAAAAAATCATAAGCAACGTACAAAAAGAAATGAAATCCCACTAAATTTTCATGTAAAATGTTGCCAAGACGAGATCATATGGCTTGTACTGTCAATTAGTTATCAGCAAGCTTATAGCTTACACGCCCTAACTCTACAAGCCCTAACTTCACAAACTCTACACACCGTAGTAAAAATTTGTGGCTAGGCCGTTACGCTACCGGCACATGGGCATAAGGTGAAAAACGCGAGTAAAACTGCGGGGAACAGCTAGTTATAAATATAGAGCATAGCATTTATTTCTTAGGTTTATTCACTCAAAGCGCATCTCGACTGGGGAAGTACCTACACCTTACAGAATACCGCAGCCAAATAACTGTATGTTGTGTTCCTGCGCGTGAGTAAGGTCGCCAGAGGTCGAGTGTTGCAAGCGTCCATATGGCTACGGAAACCGCTTACCATCAGGCGGACCGTAGGCTTGTTCACCTACTTCTTAGTATATAAAAAAAAAACTTTAGCACACGAAATGATATCTGTACGTATTACTTACTGTTTACGAAATATAAACGGCTTGCTATTTTGCATGAGTTACGTGAAGTTAAAACTAAAACAGTAGTCCAAAAAAATACAGAATTTTTATCAAGGACTGATTTGAAGTTAATTCACGAGCAATAAGAGTCTTCTAGTCACGAGCACGTCTATAGCACGAGTCGATTAACTTTACGATTGAAAACTCATTTACGAATATGAATATGTATTACCATTGCCACAATTCCCATTACAATACCCATTGAATTACCTCCCTTTCACCCTCATTTGTGAAAGGAGGCCTGCGCTCAGCAGTGGGACATTATAGGCTGATGATGATGATGATGACGACCCATTGTACGGAAATCCTATACAATGCGAGATCAGCTTATACTGAAAATGTATAGCTTGAACTGTAGCCGTGTGTACTTACTACGAAATCCCATGGTAGATATCCCATGGTATGGCACTTATGCCGATTTATTTTATTTTGTACTATGTATGTTTTATTTATTTTTGTACACTTATATCTCAGAGTATATAAATACTACATTATATTCGACCTGCGGCAATCCTTCTGGATCTACAAAGTGTTGTCTCCAGATTAAAAGTTACTTGATTTAAAACAAGCTATTATTTTCATTAATAATGCAAATGAAGAACATTCTGAACTTGTCGAGTACACAGTGGTAAATCCAAACGCATGTTCTTAAGCCAAGAACTCCACGAGTGGCTGGCCGTCTAGTACCCGGGACCAGCGCCAGTGCCAGCGTCAACGGTGTACCCACCTGATGACATTGCGCTTAGTACCGCCCCACGCTGCCGCCGCGGCCGCTGCGACTCTCCTCAACTCTGTCTTTAATTTATTGTTAATTCTTTACAGGTGTCGAATTGGTTCAAGAATCGTCGACAACGAGACAGACAAGCGGAACACAAAGATGGAAGGTGAGTTTTCATTGTTGTGTAATAATTACTATTTACCTAGGTGTTTGTAACATGCTGAGATGCAAATGCAAAGATCCAACTTAGGCCCTAGAACGGCATTTATGAAAGTCAAACTTCAGTGAAGTTGCCCCGGGATGGATGTCGCCTCAGTCGCCGGAGTCTTCTCAGTTCAAGTTGTATTTGGAACCGGTGTAGAGTCATTTGTTAACGTTCACAAGTGCCTTATCAGGGCCTTAATTGAATAAATGCTTTTTGAATTTGATGAAAGACCTTTATTAGGAAGAACCGGCAATACACAACATTACAATTGACTCTATCACCGGTTACGAGTAATTCACTTCACAAGAAGATACCTGCAAAAAACACAATAATTAAGAAGGTAGAGCATAGCGATTTTTGGTTCAAAGAGCAGCTCGACTGGGGAAGTACCTTACAGAATACAACAGACAAAATTAACTTTATGTTGTGTTCCGTGAGTAGGTCCACGTAGGTCGCCAGAGCAAATCGGGGCGGAGGGACGGGTCGGCAACAAGAGAGTGTGTCGGGTGTCACATCGCATGCGTCCATATGACTACGGTAACCGCTTACCACCAGGTGGGCCGTATTCTTCGTAGTATAAAAAAGTCAATGCTATAGAGAGCTACGAACGGTAATCGCACGAGTATCGTTGGAAGGCAAGCACGCTGGCACAAGTGCTGAAAGTGCGCTCCACAATGCATTGTCACATTCAGCTGATTGGTAACAACAATATCGAGTGTCGTGTCGCGCGACGTTGCAATATTTGTGTGTCACTCGCTCGCGCGCCTCGTGTTGGGTTACTTTGTATTTTAGGTAACATATACATATACATATTATTATTTATTATATGAAGCGTAGTAATTTTTGCTAACGTTCATAAGTCCCTTATCCTGGGCCTAAATTGAATAAATACTTTTTGATTGTGGCTCCATCCGTCTCAACTCTTAAACGCGTAAAGGTACAAAGCCATGCAACGCTAAAAAAAGCCCGCAGAGCCCAATAGTGACAACACTACTTTGAAAACTAAACACTCATCCCGGTAGCAGTGAAAACTGCATCAAACTCTGTGTAGTGGTTCTCGATAAGCATACTAACGAACAGACAAACAGAGAGACACTGTGGGTTATATGTAAGGACTAGCTTCCGCCTCGCGATTTCGTCCGCAACTTTCTTTTACCCCCTCAAGGGTGGAATTTGCAAAACCCTTGCCGAAAGCTAGCCTAGCGGATAATATGCCTACGTGACAGCCAGGTTAATACGTTACGTTACTACGTTACGTTAATTGCCAGGTGTACAAAATTGTATTTTTGCAATTACCTATTAATTTTTCTATTGATACCTTTCTAACTCATGTGAAATAATCCCATGGAGTCCCATGGAGTACCTAACCCACTTCAGAATTTCAGTTATTATAAAAGACTAGCTGCCCCCCGCGGTTTCACCCGCGTTCCCGAGATAAAAAAGTAGGCTATGTCCTTCTCCATACCACAAGCTATCTGCATGCCAAATGTCATGATCATCCGTTGAGTAATTGAGGCGTGAAGGAGTAACAAACAAACGAATAAACAAACAAAGTCATGCTTATAAATTAATATTATTTATGTATTTATTGCATCACATGTGTGTGGTAAGATCTTAAACAATATTAAATAGTTCACATGGACCCTGTAGGGCACAGCAATTAGAGATTAAGTAAGGATTAGGATTAGGATTTTATCTCACTCCCGTATATCTCTCTATCCTTTTCCATTCAAAATTTAGAATTAAGTTGAAACGGCAATCATGCTGCAAATGATAGAATTAAGAGAGATAGTAGAGCATAGCTTTTATTCTCTCAAAGAGCAGCTCGACTGGGGAAGTACCTGCTTACCTACCTTACAGAATACCACAGCCAATAACAATGAAGGGCCAGTAACGCGTGAGTGATGCCCCGTGTAGGTATAGCTATGGTCTGATTAAGTTTGCTATTTACTTATTAAGGTGGCAATCATATCTCAGTTAAGTCGAAGACAGCGGCGAAGTTCATGGGTTTGAATCCAATAATGAACCTGAGCTTTTGTTAAAAGAAAATATCGTGAGGTTATCCTCAGGATGTCAACATCGCGGTGGTAGGGAACTTCACTGTACCCGACTATCCGCTACGCCTCTCCAGCAAGCCAGCTGCACTTGAGAGTCGGTCCTTGCTTTGTTTGCTTGCCTCTTTAGGTGATGTTATTTAATACCACATTATTGACTAGCTGTACGTATGTTTTTCCGAGATACAAAGTATCCTATGTGTTAATTCAGAACATATTCTGTCTGTGTGCCAAATTTCCTCCAAATCCATTCAGTAGTTTTCGTGAAAGAGCTACAAACATCCATAAAACATTCATATTTATAATATTACTAGGTGTCCCCCACGGTTTTACCCGTTTTCCCATACCATAGGCTATCTGCGCTCTTCATCGCGATAGGCGTGAAAGCGGAACAAACAAACAAACTCACATTCGCACTTATAATATTAATTATGATAGTAGGATTTTACTCCAATGTAAGTCGATTTAAGAATGGGCTAACGAGTCTATAACAGGTGGAGATTTCGAGATGGCATATTTTTGAAACCTATGCTGAGTCCTACATAGGTTTGGAAAATATGCCATCTCGAAATATCCACCCAGTATATCTCAATGAATGGAGTTTCCTACCGCGGATGCTCAGTTTGTGGAATGAAATCAGCTCCCCGCCGTGGTTTCCATAAAGGTACGTACAGTATGGGATTCAACAAGAAGCGATACGTACGTGTTACCTCTATGGTGTTGTCGTGCGTGTACCTATACTATAGGTAGTCGCCTATAGGTTCTATAGGCGACTGGTAACCGCGCCACCATCACGTGGGCCGTTTGCTTGTTTGCTATTTTAAAATACATACCTATTTGATTGTTATTAGGTACCTAGGTACCTACTAGTTGTTTTCGGTAGGGATCGAACTCATCCCTCCCACTTGCAGGCGGGTGTACCACCAAGGGTATATTTTTTTAATCCTTCGCCGCGTCTCGTCTCGTCGGTGCACATAAATGAAACTATTTATTTATCGAAGTGAAAAGATCTGGAACTTGATCAGTTATCTCAACAAAGCCGCATCTGTTCTGGCTCATTGATGCAGAAGTCCCAACTTCGAACCCGAAAAAAACTGATAAGCAAGAACATTATCTACTTGGTTTCGGTTCCGTAGGATTCCAAATAGCATTTTATTATAGTGAATACTTTTTATTTTAATTTTCAGAAGCTTTAAAAACAAAACGAAACGAATGTGTCCTGATTGCAGTTTATTGAAAATTACTTTACCTACTTTTTAACTCAAAATGATTAGAACCATGACTTTGCGGTCAGAATACTTGTCTTTATGAGTTTTTATTAGTTTTTAATACATTTCACATTTTACTATTTAAATGTAAATGTTTTTGGGTGTACCCGTAGGGTTAAAACTTTCCTTGCTTGCTTGAGTTTGACCATAATGACTCGGCGCGGCTGAAGGTTGTGTGAGCTGAGCACACAGACCACTAGGATACTACGTATTGAGCACCGAATCCAGAAGGAGCTCGCTGTCAAGTGCAGCTGCCGGGAGTAGGCAGCATCTTTACTCTACTCCTTCATGTTTAACCTGTTAAAGCGAACCGCTGCAACAATCAATCGAATGGAGGTTTTATTTACCGTCCAACGAACCCTACATAATATTGTAGTCTGTCTCTACTGTTTCCGTAACGCTTATATTCATAATATTATTATTTTACGGTCACAGTGTCTGTCTGTCTGTATGTGGGTGGTCTATAAGTCTATTACACACTTAAAGACTCTACCACCCACTCAATGTTATTATAAAAATTAGATTCCCTTTAAAAGGATCAAGTACTTATACAGTTTAAACAGCACAATTTTGGCACGAGTGAACAAAGAAATCAAAATCAGTATTACCTACATAGTCTATTTTATATTTTGGGTAGAATCTTTTTTTTTTTTTTTTTTTTTTTTTTTTTTTTATACCACTTAGGTGGCAAACAAGCATACGGCCCGCCTGATGGTAAGCGTTACCGTAGCCTATGGACGCTTGCAACACCAGGGGTATCACGCGCGCGTTGCCGACCCTGCAGAAATCTCTTCACACCCTTTTTGAAGAACCCCACCCCATGCTGTACTCCATTGGGAAAACCACGGCGGGGAGCTCATTCCACAGTCTGAGCGTCCGCGGAAGGAAGCTCCTTTGAGCCCGCACAGTCTTCAATCTTTCCAAGTCACTTCAAGTTAAAAGCGAGAGTCATCTATTTCTTTTCAGAGCAGTCTACTTTCAGTCGTGAATAGACACGGAGTAAAAATGATAAATATTGCATAAAAAAACAAATTAAAAAAAACATTTAATCAGTTTAGGTCCTGATGACATGACGAGGCACATATGACGTTACAATACTCTACTAACGCGCTCCGGTTTGACTGAGAGGACTCCGGCAAGAACTCGATATAAATTGTAACCTAAAGTCTGTGCTAAAGTCCAGACGAGTGTCTTTTAAATAATGCCCGTAAAATAAACCATAATTACGAACATACACGTATAGATAAGTACAATAATACACAAAGGGGGAGTACCTACCTACACCGCACTACACGTTTGCCTATCCATTTGGCTGGCTTCGGCGAGTAACCCGATATGGGGCAGAGTACATCCCTGATGTAAAACTCACATGCAATCTGATGTAGACTCTACAACGTCATCGATAGAGTACAATTTAGAGTGGATGGTAGTTAACGGTGGTTGTTCAGCATTTTGAATTTCGAACGACGATTCCGATGTTTGAATTCGTATTCCAAGTTTCAATATTGTTGGCTACCTATTTTAATTTGAAATTATATTTGTAAAAAGCTGCTGCGATTGCAATATCTCTTAGTGGTTACAAGGACTGACAATGACAAGAGGTCGCACGCAGGTCATATCTTACCCTATGTCTCCGATGGTGCCTAGGTATAATGACGTGGGAACTCTTTCCATAACTAAAATAATAATAAATTGCTAGTTTAATAGATTACATTTATTAGTTATCTTATCTTGTCTCGCTAATATTATAAACGCGAAAGTTTCTATGTATGGATGTTTGTTACTCTTTCACGCATAAGCTCCAGAACGGAGTCGGATGAAATTTGGCACACAAATACAATATATTCTGGATTAGCACACATGATACTTTCTATCGAATACATACGATGCTTCGGGAATGCGGGTGATACATAAAGTTGAAGATTCTAGATATAGAGATTCTAGATATAATAACATTATTTGAATGAGAGTTTTCTTATGATACCTGTAAGCTAAAAATACCTGTCAAATCGTGCACATAAGGTTCAAATTGTTTCGAATTATCAACAGTTTGATAGGTAGTTTGAGGTATCATAAGAAAATCGTCGTTGTAAACAAGTAATGAAATAATTTCGCGGCATTCGAGTTATAAACTAGAATGGTTACATCAAATAATATAATATAACGTATTTTGGATCTTCATCATAATATACGTACATACATTAACATTTAAAAGCACCCGATTTGGAAAAACAAAACAAAGTTTAATTTGAAACGAAGCACTCGCAATGTCTCTATTGGAAAGCGGCCAATGACGTTTTGCGTGTTAGAGCGAGCTGCCGCTATAAGTGTGAGAGACACGGGTATATGAAACCTGACACCGCCACATCTGCGGCCTAAAACCGTGCAGGGACAAAGTCGGGATGTCATATTATTATTGTTTGAATTTAAATTTAGTTACTTTCATTGTATGTAATAATACCTGTACATTTGATATTTAATATTATTATATCAATATATTCGAGTTGATCAGCAGTCACTGACGTATAATAAATATTTATAATGTTCTTGTTTATATAGTATACAATATACAGGTGTAATTTAATCCTCATGGATTATTTCATGAAGTTATTTAAAAAAATGCCTCGATAGGACCTTGGCTGCCGGCTGGTAAAGGAGATTTATCTGCTGAATAAATAAAGAAATAATAAGAAAAAATCTTTTTTTTTTAGACTGACCAAAGTATAGCATTACATTTTAAAGAATCGTCCTTTTAGCACAAAGCCTAATACTCTCAATCCTGTTTGTGTCCAATGAAGTGGAAGTGGACGGCTGGATGGACAAGTCTTGGCGATTTTGTGAAAAAAGATAACCATGCAAGCCAAAAATTCTGCCAATTATGTTATTTTGTTTTAAATAGGGAAATAAAAAATAATTTAAAAAATATATATAAAATTAGTCTGGCGGCACCTTCAGAGGTTCTGCTTCTGCACCTTACATACCTACAATAAATCGTTCTTAGCTTATTGACATTTCGCTTACCTGTCAAATGAACAACAGTACATATATTCTTTCGATGATTTTATTTTATTTGACAATCTTGTTGCGCTGTAAGTGAGTATGTTATTGTGTATATATTTATTCATTTTCGATAGGGCCTATTTTAAATAAAATATTGTGCATATTAGGTTTCTCAGGCGTTCGAATTTTCCGACTAATTGTTACATTGTATCTTTTATATCTGTTCGTATGAAAGACTAGAATTTGGGAAAGATCTTTCTCAAACTCAAATGTAATCCTGTTTAATCAAAGGTTTGTTTTTTCCAAAAACTATATCATCTTTATAATTATTTTGAGTATGAAAATGAATATTTTCAGTGAGAAAACTTCGTCTATCAGCTTCTAAAACCAATAAAAAAACGCCACTCCCGCCTGCGCCAGGCCGCCGGTGTCGAGTTACCGAGTTGTTTAGGGGGCGGCCGCCGGGCGGCCTGTCAACGTATATACGTCACTTTGCCCTTACGCCTGATTAGAACCGACTACTTTATTTGTTTAACTATGTTCTCAGAATGGTTTTTGAATATAAACGGTTGGATGGACTTTGAAAGTCACTGGAGTGTGCGGAACATAAGAAAAGCTTCGACTATGCAAGTGTTTTTGTAGAGTGCCTTGTATTATGTCATTTTAAACAGGTTTAAAGTATTCTTAAGCTCCTTAAGAGTCAATAGTTCCAGTGTAGTTCCTGCAATAATAACTGTTGGTATGATACACAGATCTTAAGTATAATTTACTAATTAATGGGATTTGAAGATAATAAAGATCCAATCTAGTTAAAGAATGTTCCTCAAACTGGTGCGGTTGGTATTGTCACCTTAGATATTAGATAAAAGGCTTTGAAATTGAAATTAAATATTGAACAATTTGATACTGAGAGATTACCATAGGGGATCGAATCTAAATAAAAAACAGAAGTTGTTTGGTTAGGTACTGGTATTTTAAGATAAAATTATATTTCCAGACCTATGGCATTCGTGAAGCGCTCGTGGTGTAGCATTATTAGTCGTTCTTAATCGATCGGCAAAGTTAAGCTACCACCGTCGTAGTCGGTACCTGGAAGGGTGACCGGACCGTCTAGTGGTATTTCAAATCGAGCGTTACCGTGCTTTGTACGGCACGTAAAGCCGGTTATCACTTAATTTTGATTAAGCGTATGCATCGTAGGCGGCTTGAAAAATTCCAACAGTAGGTTGACCACTACCCTACCTCCACCGGTCCGCAGTGCGCACGCATGGTGGAGTATTGCCCATTCCCTTTCACCCTAATTTGTGAAAAGAGTCCTGTGCTCAGCAGTGGGACATGATGATGATGATGATGGCATTCGTGTTCGTCATTAAGTATTTGAAAACACTACCTAGTTTTATCCTTGGTCGTTAAGCGCCAGCCCTAAAGTAGGTAAATGCCACAATCTAACGCATTCATCATAGAATTGGTTTTTTAAGGACCAATCCTGTATAATATTTTTTTTAAACAAAGTCTTCAAACGTTCCGCGTGTTGGTAATCGGTAACCCTGGTCTATGGACTCTAGCAACACCCCTTATCGGTGAGCTGTGACGACCTTACCCATGCGCAGGAACACAATATTAAGTTACTCGGCTGCGATATTCTTCAAGGTGTAACTTCCCCAGTCGAGCTGCTCTCTGAGAAGAAAACCCTATGCTCTACCTCCCTGTTGTAATTATTTTCCATTTATCATTTTGGGTTTAACATTGTTTTATAGATAGGAAGGACATCACTCTTGACATGAACGATCGATGTGTTATAGTATTGTGTATTAAATTACTTATGTGTTATTATTTCCAGCGGTGGTCCGGGCGACAAGCAGCTGGACTCCTCGACGGACGACGACAGCGACGCGCCGACCCTCCCCGCGCCCCTCTCACACACACACCCACACCCTCACGCACTGGGCGCGCACACACACTCCCACACCCACTCTCACACGCCGCAGCCGCTGTACCCGCTGTACGAGCACCCGCTCGCGCACCTGCAGTACCACCACACGTGACCGCGCTTCATCGCACCCCCTCATCCTAGCTTCTCATACAACAACAGCTAAACTGTACTCCTTGGACATTGCGATGTGTGAATAACTTATGTGCTTCAAAAATGGTGAAACTGCGATAAAAATCAGATTCTCTATACAAAAGTTCAATGTTATTCGTATAAAATGTATGTAACAGTTGATTTTATGCGCGATTTCAGTTTCGGTTCCATAGTTTGGTCATCAACAGTTCATACTTACACAACTTTTTGTTGTCCATACTATATATAATTACGGTGCAGAAAGTATCCGGATAAAAACCTATTCGTGTTTCGCGTTTATAGGATATTAAGCTAGGTACATACCTCAGATATAATGACCTCCTACCTTCCTCCTTATGAAAGAAAACACTAAATAGATGTCGCGAGTTGACTTACTTCGCGTGTCAAAAGCTGTGCAAAAGGGAGAGCAATGCTCTCCTTTTGAAGCTGTTTCGCGCGGACAGGCAGTCAAATAGGATCTGCCGTTACATTCCGTCACAGTTATTTTACCTCTAGCTATAAGGTTGGCTAGCCTGAACTTTGTGAATGTGTGCATGCACAAACACGGCATTTATCGCACATAATCAGATAATTCTGGCTAGCCAACCTTATAGCTAGAGGTAAAATAACTGTGAATGGTCTGTAGCTACACTTGCATCATGTTACACAGATTCAACATCATATTGTAATAAACTCACAATTTTCTCACTTCTTATTCAAGTATAATGTCTTCACAATGTATTTTTATTTATATTGTGTTTGTATTACATTAATATTACGAAGTATTTATAAAATATTAGTAACTGCTCAATTGGCTACTTTCCAAAAAAATGATATTTAGTCCGTCAGTTAGATTATCCAAAAATATATGACAAGTATTTCTTTTCGTTAAAGTTCCGCGTGACTTCAAATTTCATAAAAAAAATGTATAGAAATGTGACGTCACGCGGAACTTTAAGGGGCTATATCTTCATCATTTAATGTTTGATTGACGAAAGTAAAAATACGTGTCCAATATTTTTTGATAATCTGACGGACTAATTAGAATTATATATTTTTTACCCAGGAAAGAACCCAATTACTAATAAGTAAGTGTGGCATAGAATCTAAAAATAATTTTCAACAACGGAATAATGAATGACAGTTTTTTTCCACATCTCAACAACCTATAAAGGTACAACCCCGATTTATCACGTCATGTCAACCGCCATACATCTCAAGTAATAAAACGTCTCTTATTGAGAAAGAAATTTCTTAAAACTCTCAAATCAACATCAAACTTCAATATTAGATGTAAAAAAAGCATTTATTTCTATGCACAGTCTTTATCTGTTAAACGCACGGTCCAAAACGTTAATATTACTTTATCCAATAGGTACACTGGCCCTGATTCTGTTGTTTACAACTAAACTAATTTTAATCTCACTATGTCTCTTTCTAACAAAGAACATAAGAAAAGGATGTATGAAATTTAGTCCTGTCAAATTAGTCCAATGCTTGTTTTCAATATAAATTTAGTCGCCATCTATCGCGGTTACGCCTAAATACACGCAAAATAAGACGGCAAAGATTAATTTGACAGCTTTAAATATATTCTATCCTTTTTCAATAATGTTCGTAAGAAAGAGATGTGATGTGACTAAAATTAGTTTAGTGCGATTTACAACAGAATCGGCACCAATGATTATCTAACGGTAACTTATACATTTGCATGTTCTACCATATTTTGCTCGCAAAATAATTTGTTTTTAAAGATATATAGGTACGTACATATCAGATAACTATGATTTCGTATATATAGATTGTAATAAAATATCCATGCAATTTTAAATTACAACCTGTGACAGGTTAAGGGACATAGGTATCAGAAACGTATTTATATTCTTATATTTATAAGAACCTAAGTCATATTACCTTATTTATACCTACTTCTTAACGAGGCAACTTACAATAGTTGCTTTGGCCACAAGATGGCGTTGTAAATTAAATTGGTTAGAAACTTAGTATAGTCTGACTTTGTGATTTAAATACTGGCTTCCTATAGCGATGATATATTGTAAGATATTTATAGTCTCGTTTATTTTAAGTGAAAGTTAATTTTAGTTCTAAAAAAAATTGCTAGGGATGTGTACGTGAACCGTTTAGTTTTGTCGATTACATAATGGTTATGTATCGGTAAAATATATATGAGGTTATATAAAAGTAATTTTGCTGATACTTAAAAAATCTGCGTAGTTATTTGGAATACTTGGTGATGTTAGTTCGCTATATTTTCGTAGGTCGCTATACATATATAACTTGAAAAGACCAATAAAAAATCTATACTTACTCTTTTTTATGTTTTGTACAAATAGAAATACAATTTAATTTGTACCAATATATTTTTTATTTTCACTGAATCATATTCTATTCAAGGAATAAATCGACCACTGTAAATATGGCGGGAATGCAAAATACCCTATATAAGTACCTAATGATCTAAATAAATAACAGAATTGCGGATTAGCGAGTTTTATGATTTGATAAATATATTTAAAATCTCATTGATCGTCCAATATTATGACAAACCCAAGTACAGCCCTGTTGTTCTACAGATAATATAAACATTAGAAATGACGTAACTTCACTAGGCAATAAATAATTATTAATTTAACCAAAATATATCACTGATACCTGTCAACAGTTAGCTTATATTTATTAGTTAATATCAATTATATTCTATTTAATGTCTAATTTATTCAATAAAAGCGTGTCTCACTTGTAAAATAAATATTGTTTATGGTTGTCTAGTGTCATAAAAGGCGGGAAATGAAAAAGCGAAACAACTTAAAAAAAAACGTTTTTGTTGTTTCTTTGGATGCGTTCCGTTCTATATCTTGAATTATTAAGTAAGTAATTTATTAAATAAAATACACATCAGCTCATATGAGCCCGCACTATATGACACTAGGTTAAATCTATGGAACTCGCATATTATTGTTTATATCAATTGGTATATTTTTAAACAAACGTGTGTTGTTAATTTTAAAATGGCGTTTTATTAACCTGTCCCACAACATCTTAATCGACAGCATGTGGTACTTCAAAAAGGGTGTGAAGAGGTTTCTTCAGGATCGGCAACGCGCGAGTGATACCCCTGGTGTTGCAAGCGTCCATAGGCTACGGTAACTGCTTACCATCAGGCGGGCCGTAGGTATGATTGTTTGCCACCTCAGTGGTATAAAAAAAAAACGACAAATAGCGATGATAGGGACGTCAAATACCGAAAGTCGCGCGTTCGAATTCTACAATGAGCTTGAGCTATTGGTGAAGTAAAACATCCGTACGGTACTTTGAAGTAGTCTGTCTGGGTGCGCCTAGCGGACGGTTCCGACAGTTGCACCTTCTAACGTGGTTGCACTTCAGAGCTAGTTGTCTTTTACATTTTGTGAAGGTCGACAACACACATCGGAAGAAAAAAACCTTATTGGTCCGCGACCATATTGAA
Source organism: Achlya flavicornis (assembly GCA_947623365.1). Lineage (NCBI taxonomy): Eukaryota > Metazoa > Arthropoda > Insecta > Lepidoptera > Drepanidae > Achlya > Achlya flavicornis. The sequence goes on from OX392493.1 coordinate 190,952, forward strand.
ACAGAAAAAACATCAAAAGGAAAAGTTCTAATTTGTTAGACATTACTACGCCTCTAGTGGCCAGTTTTGGAACCTCAGTATTCCATACAAAATGTTTCACCGTGTAGTCGCTAGGGTGTATCGATTACGTTACCCATGATAGAGAATAGATGCTGCTATCCTGGTACCAGCACTATAGGCCCAAAATAAATAATATTCCATAGAATTTATTAGACGGTACTCATACAACATTCTGTTAGCCTGGTAGTTTAATATTTGTTTATGTTGGATGTATTGATCCTACTTTAGTAGGCTGTGTTGGATAGAGCTACAGATATACTTATACATCAGATATCCTGGTACCTACCAACCATTTCTTAGGTCACAGATAAGAAGTTCAAGGCGATGCTAGCTCAGGGATAGTGACGTCGAATGCCCTTACGAAGGACGTTACTATACCGCTGCGTTCCGGCTGCACTCTTGAGATACAGTTCCTTCTATATAATAGACTTTGTGTGTTTACCACCTCCGGCCAAATTAAACACAGGCGATTGCTAGAAAAAGAATATATTCGAGGAATTTTTGTAAAGTTATACTTAGTTAATCAGAATTATGTCACTCCTGCACACTTCTGATATCCTGGTAGTTTATTCTAGGGCTCCCTTAAACTTTGATATAAGGGTAAGCAGCCATACCTAGTACCTACCGTAATTAGGTACCTACCTAGGTACACTACAAGTTCCCGTCAGTTAATTCGTTAACGCTGCACGTGAGGGTCAGGGCTGCTGACCTGTCACTAGATCAGCTGAAGACAGCCGTTGTTTTGATTTTTAGGTTTTAGATAAGTTGAATCTACAATTCTACATACCTACGGTATGTTTTCTATTGAAAATAGTTCAAAAACTCAGGCGAGGTAGTTCCCTTTTCAAAGTTAGGCATTAATTTGTATCACTTAAACAAGCGAATTCCGCTGCTTTAGTATATCTAATTTAATCTACATTATAAATCCTATACGACGCGTGTGATGTTATACAATGTAAATGGCTAATAGGATTTGGTTGAAATTTTGCACAGTAGAGTAGCTATATCCTGGCAAATCATATCAGCGAAACGAAGATAGTACCCCATCTCTACCAGGAGTTTGTCAATATACCTACTCCTCTGTGCTAAAACCCAAAGGTGGCGCATGATTGAACAATCCAGAATAAAGTACCCATATGTCACTATCAAATATTAAAAAGTCATGATTTTTTTATATTAGGGTTCCGTTCCACGTATAAATTAATTGATAGTTCACCAAAAAGCCAAAGTACGACCCACCTAAGTTTGTAGGCTACTGGTAGCTTAGAAACTCTTTCCTTCGGAGACAAAAAGATTAAGAAGCATAGCGTTTATTATCGTCCGAGCTCATTGGGGAGAGGGGTTCTGAAGGGGCGGTAACGCGTAGGTAACCACTTTCCATCAGGCGGGTCTTGTTTACCGACTTCATGGTAAAAAAGATAAGCTATTTTTTGTATATATCCACATGATAATGGGTGGGTAGTAAGAACATCTGGCGCCATCGTCGCCGCATTTAGCTAGTTAGTAGCATGTCATCGAGTCTGAGCAATAAGTCTCTATAACAGACGAAGCGCTCATGGTGTAGCACGAATAGCCGTTCTTAATCGATCGGCAAAGTTAAGCTACGTCTGTCGTGGTCGGTACCTGGATGGGTGACCGTCTAGTGGTATTTCATATCGAGCGTTTCCGTGCTTCGGAAGGCACGTAAAGCCGTTGGTCCCGGTTATCACTTCATTGTGAGTCGTTAAGCTAGTTGGATGCCTCCTAGGCGGCTTGAAAAATTCCAACAGTAGGTTGACCACTAGCCTACCTCCACCAATCCGCAGTGGCCACGCGTGGTGGAGTATCTGCCCATTCCCTTTCACCCTGATTTGTGAAAGGAGGCCTGTGCTCAGCAGTGGGACATTATAGGCTGATGATGATGAACAGACGAACAAGAAAGCGTTAATAAAACGTCGTAATAAAAATAAAATTAGATTCTTAAATGAAAAAGTATCGAGTTACTACCCCACATTTTGTTTTCTATAAGTACATTATTATATACGACTCGGACTTAACATAATGCAGTGTAACACAAATTATGTGCAACGTAAACGTAACGACAAAAACTGTATAAAATATATTTTTAAGAAAGGTAAGCATTAGTTCGAATGTAAAGAGTCATCCATATATGTTGAGTGAAAGCATTGCTTGTATCACAAGACTAGAGCCGATAATAACCAGCCATAAAAAACTTATTCCTGCTAGGACGAACCTTATCTTTATGACGGGCCAGTTGGCGCGGTTGGTTAAGTCTGGTAAAGATTCCACCTATTGCGCCGCAGGTCGTAGGTTCGATTCCCGCACAGGACAAGCATTTGTGTGCATGAACATGTATGTGTGTCCTGAGTCTGGGTGTAATTATGTAAATATGTACTTAGCTCTGCTTAGTTTGGGATCAGATGAACGTGTGTGAGGAATGTCCCAGGATATTTTATCGGACTCCCCGGCCCATAAAAAAATCCTTCACTGCGTAGATGGACAAACCAACAAATATCTTTCGAATTTAGAATATTAATAGGGGTAGGGATAATATAATTATTATTGGATTGTATTATCTCAAGGACTTATCCTGGCCAACAATTTTACTTTAAGTGGGATATATTAATCTATAGAATACAACATTTACAATTTAACGTTGCTTATGGATAATACCTTAAATGTATAGAAATAGTATAAATAATTATTGTAGTAAACTGATTCCTCATTATTGTACATCGAGCTGTGACAAATGTAAGTTATACCTACTTTATTTATACTTCCACATACTACCAACAAATACCTACCTACTGTTTAAATTGTACTTTATTTTATTAATAATTATTAAATAATAATCATCGCAAACTATTAGATTATTCATACCCATTTAATATATTTTTTCTTTTATTTAATAGTTATATTTTTGTCAACAGTACACCATGTCACCATTATTCGCCTTCCTGCTGATCCTGCCGGCGATCTACGCCAACATCGAGTTCGACATCGTCGCCTCACAAAATGAAGCTGAGCGACAGATCCTCATGAGGGGCGACGCTGTCGACATCATCGGCGACTTGGAAAGAAACACTTTTCAACTCACTGATGAAGAATTGAAGAAATCTGTCCAAGCTTACTTCGGTGCGAGACCCGATGACGCTTTCCTGAGAAGCCCCACCCCATGGGGCGACCTCTACAAGACCTACTCCTGGTCAGAAGTTGCCAGAACTCTCGTCCCAGCTAAATCTAAGGTTCTATCCGTGACAGCCGACCCCACAGCCGTTTGGACTCAAATGTTAAAGAACGCCGAGTCCATAACTAAGGAGTACTACGCCCATATTCACCAAAGAGTAGAAAATACCGTGTCATCGGTCTGGAAGAAAGACGGCGACTTAAATGTTGGACAAGAAATCAAATACGATTTTAATATTAAAGGCGAAACGCCGTACGGCAAGAGATTGGCTTACACCGCCAAGTGGGGCGAGAATGTTACCAAGTCCGAAACAGTTAAAATAGGCTCAAAAGATGCCGTAAAAATTACTTTGGAACCGCTGCAGACCGTGGTTCTCGAGTTACACGCATCGAAAGTATCGATGAAGATACAGTTTGACTTTGAAGCCACTTTATCCGGAGCAACGGCTGTCAACTACTCAAAACTCTACAAGGGTCATCAATTCTGGGGATTGGACATCAACGCCGTGATGACCGCTGGTGGCTTGAAGAACAACGTGATGTCTTCTGAAATGATTGATCTGGTTTACTATACCGACGCTAAAGTTGTAATCCGTGACGCTAAAACCAATCAAGTCTTGTATTCTATGCCGATGGAGTTCTTCTAAGTTTGTTAGTTTTTTATTTATTTATTTTTGTAATAAATGTGTATGAAGTACTTGTGTTTTCAATGAATCTACCCATTCCCTTCCGTTGTGAATTTGTCTGTCAATTTTCTGAACAAAACAATGAGCAAGGCAGGGATAGGTGTTGGCTACTGCCATGTCACCCTTTGAAGATTAATAATCGTAACATATATGAAACTTAAATATAAAAAATACATACCTAACTCCAGACCTTACTTCACAGCATGAGACATAGGTAAGTACAAGTTTTTAACATTTTCATTAATTATGTACACATATACATAGATATATAGATTAGTACAAGTATACATAGATTCAAAAAGATAGTAAAACAGAAGTGCTGCAAGAAAGGGTATTATAAAGTTTCTGATTTTGTAGATGACAAGAATGCATTTGAATGAATTGTTCGCTTCGCACGCTATTGTTATATATATTTTGTAAATTGTAATACTTCTAAGTACACATTAAAAAAAAAGACTTTCTTGCCGGATTTTTCTCAGTTCAAGTTGTATTTGGAACCGGTGTAGAGTCATTTGTTAACGTTCATAAGTGCCTTATCAGGGCCTAAATTTAGTAAATGCTTTTTGAATTTGTATTTGTACTTAATTGATAATAGAACCTACTATTTTAATTAGGTAGGTACACCATAATGTAAATGAAACATAACTATTTCATTATTAAATCTACGGAACACTCGAGCCTCAAATTTCGATACACACTTGACCGATTTCAAAGATAACAGTAATATCGATAAGATGATTTATCAAAACCGATCAGTAGACAGTTAATTAAATAAAATAGTTAAATTCATTAGCGGTTCATAGTTTATCGCTATCAATATATCGATGATTTTGTTTATTTAGCTATAAAAGAGATGTTTGCGTGAGAATTGATCATTGTAGTGATCATCTGAATATAGGCTGGTAAGTTACTAGTTTTACCGTGATTATGAATAGGCCTAGAAGGAACTGGCTCTCAAGAGCAGCTGCCGGATCACACCGGTGCTTGGTGAAAGATTTTAACTACCTATATTAGTGATAACCACTTATTTTGTTACCCATATCATCATAACTGTGAACTAGATACCGTTGACGTAATATCAAAAAGTTGGTAAAAATAATCAAAGTAGGCCATGTATTTCTCCATACGATAGGCTTTCTATAACCTATAAGATATCTAGTTTCCTATTAGTGAAAGAATTTTCAAAATCGGATCGGTAGTTCCTGAGATTACCCCCTACATCCAAACCCACGAACAAACTTCACCTTATAATGGTGCGTTCATGCTTGGCGAACCGAGCACTAGCCGAGCCACGAACGAGCAAACTGCGAGCACGATTCGCGTAGCGTGGACGGGCTTGCGAGCCTCGAACGAGCATTCGTAGCGTGCTCGACTGCGCTCCGCAAACACAGGGATTCGCATCGCGGCAGGCTCGTTAAGTACGTCCACGCTTGAAATCGCGAGCAATGAATAAATCCTGTTCGATCGAGGCTCGGCTCGTGCTCGCTTCGCGTAGCATGGACGCACCATAATATTAGGAAATAATTTAAAATAAACAAAGCCTACATAGGGTTCTTAAGGAAGGATGTAGAGACATTTGCAGGATCGGCAACGCGTGTGATACCCTAGTGTTGCAAGCGTCCATATGATACGGTAACCGCTTACCATCAGGCGTTTGCCACCTTAGTGGTATAAAAAATGAATCTTTACGTAGATATTTACACTATCAAATTTAATAATCATCACTTTCACAGGTCAAAATGTCAATCAAAATACTCCTGCTCATACTACCAGCACTGATCAACGCAAAAATAAACGTCAGTATTAAAGCATCGAAATCCATCGATAAATCATCCGTAGTGGCATTCGGGTCCAACGTCGAAGTCATCAACGACAAGGAACGAGAGGTGTTCAGAGTTACTGACGGAGCATTGCAGTTGGGAACTTTAAAATTATCGGGAGGCAGACCGAGCAACGTGTTCGTCAAAAGCCCGACTCCCTGGAACGATCTCTACGAAACATACCACTGGGAACAAGTCAAAAGAACCTTAGCACCGGTTAACGAAGAGATTTTAAGCTTATCTTCAAAACCTGTCACGATTTTCAATCAGGAATTCGTAAATAATAGCACTGCAAATGTGAAATTCAATGGCCGATTGACGCAATACGTTGACGATTTGGTTTCTAGCAATTGGACGAAAAGCGAAAAATTGTACGATTCAGAACATATAACTTACACGATAGATATAGGTTTTGGGGAAACAGAAGCCAGTACTAGGATAGTTTATACCGCGCCGTGGGGCAAAGACATTATCAAAATGAAGAATATCACAGTAGGAACATTATCGGGAGTTGAATTAGAAATATCACCGGGAAAAACGGTTTTAGCTACTCTAACGGCAAATCTAGTTACTATGAGAGTCGAAGTTCAATATACGGCAAAATTAAAGGGTGACGTAGCGTGTAATTATCCTCGGTCGTTAAAAGGTCATTATTTTTGGGCGTATGATATTAATGATGTGTTAACTGCGAATGGTTTGCCGTTGTCCGTGGATTCTAAAGAAGTATTGACTGTTGAATTTTATACAGATGCCAGGGTGACGTTCACCGATGTTGAGTCGAATGCTAAAGTAGTAGATGAACCGGTTGTTGTAACCTTAAGCTAGTGATTTTGTACCCAAGATAGATATAAGAAAAAAGTGTTTCTATTTTTAAGTGTAAAGGAGTAATAAAAACATTAAATGCTTTATCAAATTTTTATTGAAGCCATTTTGAGCCATATTTTTTTCAATTTTTTTCCATTTATACGAATAAGAGATTAAGTATTAACCACATTTGTTTGTTCATTTTCATTAAACAATAAATAAAACTACACAAATAATTATAGGCGAAAACATACAAAATTTAAAAATAACGTTGGTGTTACCAACTTTAAAGTACCAATATATTCCATATTGATCTTTATGTCAATTACAATACAACTTATTGTAGTGTACATTTAATTTTCACCAATTTTGGTCAATGTCTACATATTCGCTGTTTTGCAGGGACACCTATATAAGGTGACTCAGAGATGTCATTAAAAACAAACGAATATGTAGCATTAGTCACATTTTAATAAATCATCAATGTAAGAACACAGAGTAAGAAATAAATGAGAAACCGAAGTGATCTAAATCTAAATAAATAACTATCCACTAGGCGTAATTAAGGCTACATGGCGTCCGTCCGGCCAACATTGGAGGTATCAATATTTTGTTTAACAGAACAACTTTGTCACATTCCACCTTTCCGGGTCAAAAATAGTCAAATTTTACTGATTTCTTCCCAAAAAGTAGTTCCTTTTTCATCGGTTGTTGTGTACTTGAATGAAATCTCACTATGGTAAGTACTGCGAATTTCGGCAGATAAGCTCGAATTCATCGTAGGATTTGAATCGACGACCTTAGTTACTTCACGACACTACCACCGAGTGGTCATCGTCTTTATTTCTAGAAAATTCTCATTTTATCCTTTTCACTAAGACGAATGATTGAACCATTATTTTAGTGAGATTTACTTAAAACTACCAAAACAGTAGTGTTTATAATGATATCACCAGAATCACATAATTTTGACCAGTAAAGAGTTTTGACTGTAACATACACACATATCGACGAAATAACGTATTTAGCTAGTCAGAAACCGCCGTTGAATTAATACGATATAATACCCACCTTCATACATGTACTATAAGGCTGCATTTTGTGTGCAGCCTTATACCCTCACTTTACAATAAAAGGAAATCCCAATAAATTGCATCACACTGAAATCACCTTAATGTTATAAATGCGAAAGTACTGTCTGTTAGGTACCTTTTCACGACAAAATTTCTGAATCAATTGCAATGAAATTCTACACGCAGATAGCGTAAGTTATGGAGAGGCTACTTCTTTTCCCGAAAATGCTGGTGTAGTCGCGGGAGACAACTAGTATACCATAAATACATAAAACCAAAAGCAGTTCTGACAGCCATGACGCGTTTCCTTGCCAATAAAACACTTATAAATAATATACTGAGTGAATGGTCACCTAAATATGTCACATTGTTCGATAATCAAAGTGAGGTGGTCGATAAATATGTGACAATTTTGTATTAAATAACGTTATATGAGTAAGGGTGTAAGTTTACACCTTTTGTTGATTTCTGAGGGTCTTGTATAATGCTTCAAGTGTCCGACATACTTACTGTAGTACATCTGAGCTAGGCTGTGACACACATACATGTAAACATAATTTTATAAAAATATTTCGTATATAAATATATTGAGTACAAAATGTAACAACTATTGGCTTAAATATTGGTGAATATTGCTTATTTTCTGTCACGTGTTAAGGGCCAGCACACACTTCTCAGTTGCAGTCAGGTATCTGAAATGTTACAGATATCTATCGTTACAGATATCTGAAACGTTTGTAACTCAAGTAGCTTAGATTTCCGTAATTGTCTAAATTTTATAAATTACGGTGCTGTTTTTATATGATTTTCACCACATTTTCAATCAATGTACAAGTGACTTTTTTATAATATGGACTTTTCTTGCTACAGCTTAAGCTGTACATAAATTATCAGCCAGACGTTAAATCATACTTATTGCAGCCAGTGTGCGCTGACCTTAAGAATGTTGAAATTTTATACAAGACCCTTTTGGGTTAAAATTACCTATTAATATAAATTTAATTTATCATATTAACATAGAACAGGAAAAGTATATGTATGATCATACGCGTCGAACTGAGACGGTCAAGTTGCGGGTGCTGAATGATTGATTTTAAATATGGCAATTATTTAAAAATCAATTTATTTTATATTATTAATTAATAATTTTTAGAATGGTTAGTTTTCCACGATACTTTAGTATCAACTGGTACAATAGTACCCAACTGATATGGCTTACCGATGTACCTGCGCAGAAGATACATTTTCAAAGCGCGGGGAATGCTATTGGTCGGCAGCTGCCGCCATGTTTGCGGAGGGGCGGCACGAGCGAGTGAGACGGAACTAACAGCTGCACTGTATTATGAACCTTATCTTATAGTAGGTAGTGATCTAATGTTGATTGTATATTTAAGAATACTTTCGTTAATCTTCGGGGTCATACTTTCTTTTCTGTGCGAACGAAGATTCACGACGCGCCTTATTAGTTGGGTACTACTGTAGTTTCTCATCAGAATTTTTCATTAAAATTATTTTCTATTAATTTATCTACGTCTGTGCAAAGACCGCCTCAGTCAAATTTAATGCCTATTTATATCGAGTTATCATACACTAGGCATACTTCGCCCTCATACTAAAATCAATGATGTATTTACTAATATAAGACAGATTGAAATAAGACATCCACTACTACTCTTATAAGAGGAGACCGGTACCCCGTTATTAGGGACATATTTAGCTTACCACGAAATTAATTGGACATTGAAGCTATCTAAACTTGACTAAGCGCACAATGGAGGGGTACCTAGCGTGTTGTTGACAATAAAACCGAAAAAAATATCACTCCCTTACTCAGTTTTATTCTGTCTTATTTTAGTAAGTATGGGTCTGGCTCAGGTCATAAAAACAAGGAGATACGCATTTGACACTCTTAAATGCTTACCATAAATGGCATTTTACCCATATTTAGGTGATGGCATAGAATAATTAAAAGTAAAAGTACAGAAAACGCTCTGCTTTGATGTACACGATAGATGAAAATATAGCATAGGTTCTTGGCGACCTTGCCCGGTACAAAACATAACGACACCTTGTTTTTATGATCTGAGGCAGTTTCAACAAAGCGGAAGATACCAGTTTATTTATTTATATATACAGTAACAAAGTATAATAATGTTAACTACATAAACTAACATAGTTACAGCTATATTATATATATATATAGCTTGTGTCAATATTCATTAACTAGGAGTATTGGTGAGTTATCGTTTAAAGAACGTAATCAGATTTTCTATAAAAGCATCCCCATGTCATTTATACTCTGTGTACTTTTACGCATTGTAAATTTTAATTATGCCTATTAGAGGCTATTTTACGAAAACAATATCTAACGAGAAATAATAATAATTTGTGGTCGTCGTAACAAATAATTAATCAGCCGACACGATTTCAATGTGCTTACAAAATTAAAACGAACTTAAATAAGATGTTTGTCAACTCTGTTTCGTAAATTTCTTTGTGATTAATATGTTTGGTTGGACAGTAATCAACTTATGATTAATATAATTCCATTTGCAATATCTTGATTGAAGATGAAAATAAAGGATTTAAAATTGGACAATCCAACCCAATGTGAGATTTAAAAGTAAATCGTATTAAGAATATTCACATACTAGTTCTATGGTTCAAATGGCTCAGAAGCATTTGTCTCACTTAGTAAAAAAGATGGTAATACTTCTAAATTGTAACTTGATAACTTTATAAGTGATGTTTCACTTAATTCGGTCGCTGCCAACCCTCTAGTCACAGCACTAAGATACATAGCCTAATATCTTTCATTAGGAACCCCGTACGTAACTGAAAGCTGCATTAAAGTGTCGAATTTATGACTATAACAGATACACAGATAACAGAAACGTAGAGTTACATGTAAGGATTTATTAACATTGCAAACATTATCAACCGAAAGAATATTGATGGCCAATGTGGCATTCATATCCAATATGACATTAGTGGCAGATCAGACAATAATGGCCAATTTGACATTAATAGCCTATATGACATTAATGGCAGATCTGACAAGAATGGCCAACGTGACATTTATAGCCACTATGAGATTATGGCTGATCTGACAATAATGGCCAACGTGACATTAATAGCCAATTGGTCATTAATGGCTGATCTGACAATAATAGCCAATTTGACATTAATAGCCAATATGACATTATGACAGATCTGACAATAATGGCCAACGTGACATTAATAGCCAATGAGACATAATGGCAGATCTGACAATAATGGTCAATCTGACATTTATGGCACCCACAAAATGAGTACCGTCCATGTGACATCACCAATACTCCAATGGAACTATTGCTTGCATTACGTTACCAGTCCACGAGCAGGCGGGCGGCGCGCCGCAGCCGGCACTCAGCGCGACACTCATATGAGCCCGTGGCGCTTCTTGTACTCGTCCAGGTTAAGGGACCGCTTCGGACCAGTCTCTTTCACCTTCGTCGCCACTTGTTTCGGTTGGGAGTTAATTGCTTCTGAAAAAGTTTTTTTTTTGTAAAAAACTTATGATATGTAAAAAAAAGAGGATTTCCAATGACTTCTTATGCTAAGTTTGAATTATGAAAATATTCCACATCAAAAATGCAGCAGCTTTTGTGTTTCGATGCGAATTTATAATTATTCACTAAAAACATTATATTTTTTATTCTAAAAAAAATTTCAACACATACATCTTTAATTTTAAACGAATTTATATGAAGGTTCATGTGATATGGCCACTAGAAACATAAATATTGGATTGGTTGAATGTGACGAGTTTATCCGCTCGCGCTCTGCTCGCTAGTGTCGTGGTGTGGTGCAAGTGTATACATATGTACTTACTGCCGAGCGGTATGTCTAGTTCAATGTTGATGTCGAAGTTGTGCAGCGAGTACATGCTGGCGTTGTGCGACTCGCTGGAGGAGGGCGCGCTCCCTCGACCGCTCGCGCTCTGCTCGCTACTGTCGTGCTGTGGTGCAAGTGTATACATATTTGTAGATACTACTACGCCATCGTCGTAGGGACATGTCAACTACTTGTGCACAGCTTGGGTTGCACACACAAGTTTTAGTCAGTGGACTGTATGGATAATACGTTTGGTAGCTAGCTGAGGTGGATGGCTGCACAATAAAATATTTGCGAGTCAAATATAATAGTCGACCAACACTGAGAATGAAAATGTACAGAAGTAACACAACAACACAAACGAATATATAAAAAAAAGTAAATTAAAAAAATTAAATCGTTTCCAAAATATAATAAAAAGTATGAAATAACTCTTGACACTGATTTGAAGTCAGCGAAATATTTTCAATGGAACAAGTCGTGCTCTTTCGCTGGCTTCAAATCAGTGTCAAGAGTTATTTCATATTTTTTATTGTATTTTGAAGACTATTAAATTTTTTTTAATTACATTTTTATTTCTTCTTTTTTAGTTTTCCTAAATGCACTAGAATTTGACAAAAGTTTAGAGATGTTTTTCCATTGACACCACACCCGTAGCTCGTATCAATAAGCCAGGCCATCACATATATTTGTCCATATCTTGAAAACTACTGAACCGATTACTGACCTTTTTAACCGACTTCAAAAAAAGGAGGAGGTTCTCAATTCGGTTGTATGTTTTTTTTTTTTTTTTTTTTTTTTTTTTATGTTTGTTACCTCATAACTCCGTCATTTATGAACCGATTTGGAAAAAATCTTTTTTTGTCTGGAAGGGTACACTTGCCGTTTGGTCCCATCCCATCAGATCAGGACAACCGAATTGAGAACCTCCTCCTTTTTTTGAGATAGATAGATAGGGTCGTAATATTTTTTGTTCTAACAACTTTATTTTTAAACAAGCTTTTTTATACTGGGTCTCCACCCAGTATAAATGGGACCAACACTGAATACTCAAAATTTACATACATTATGATCGAGCAAGGTTGACATTTACAATGGAAAGTAAAATTTTTTTTTTAGGCTTCGCTATTCCTCCCGTAGTTAAAGTTGTTCAGCATGACTAACCCAACATAGGTTTCGAAAATATGCCATCTCGAAATATCCACCTGTTATTAGTATTCGACCAACTTAATCATCAGACCCTAACCAGTCGTTGTCAAGACGAATCAAACGAGCCCAATCTCAATGGGGTTGCGTCTTTCTATTACAGTTTTCCCATGGCCACCTTCTGTTTCCATCATCATATCAGCTACATGTCATCATAATATTGCATTGTTATCCGATTTAAATAAGAATGGTATGTAGAAAGTAATATCTAAATTAACTCATTACGTAATGTGTATTTATATTATCAGTAAGATCTGTACAATATGTGAGTGCGACTTACCAATCTGTCTATCTCGCTCCTCGCTTTAGATATTTTATCTTCCTCCTCCCTCAGCCGGAGCTCCTCGGCGGCCGCCTCTTCGTTTCTTATTAATTCCTACAATCACATCGTGCTATTACTACATATTTGATAACTTTTCTGAGGTATTAGACATTATTTGGAAAACCCCGACCAATTGCGAGCCGCCCGCGAGTTGACTCTCGTAGACGTTTTTCGTATGGTAAATTAAATGCTCTTTAATTTAAATTTAATTTAATTTTTATTATTTGTGGTTACAGCGGCAATAGAAATTACACATTCTGTGAACATTTTAACTGCCTACCTATTACGGTTCATGAGATACAGCCCACTGACAGACAGACGGCCGGACGGCTTGGTGTGCCGCCGCGTGAACGTATATAAACAATAAGTAGTGATGTCGTCATGTACGTTACCTGCACGCGGCCCCCCTGGTGACTCTTGAAGTTCATGACGGGCTTGGTGTGCCGCCGCGTGAACGTATATAAACAATAAGTAGTGACGTCGTCATGTACGTTACCTGCACGCTGCCCCCCTGGTGACTCTTGAAGTTCATGACGGGCTTGGTGTGCCGCCGCGTGAACGTATATAAACAATAAGTAGTGACGTCGTCATGTACGTTACCTGCACGCGGCCCCCCTGGTGACTCTTGAAGTTCATGACGGGCTTGGTGTGCCGCCGCGTGAACGTATATAAACAATAAGTAGTGACGTCGTCATGTACGTTACCTGCACGCGGCCCCCCTGGTGACTCTTGAAGTTCATGACGGGCTTGGTGTGCCGCCGCGTGAACGTATATAAACAATAAGTAGTGACGTCGTCATGTACGTTACCTGCACGCGGCCCCCCTGGTGACTCTTGAAGTTCATGACGGGCTTGGTGTGCCGCCGCGTGAACGTATATAAACAATAAGTAGTGACGTCGTCATGTACGTTACCTGCACGCGGCCCCCCTGGTGACTCTTGAAGTTCATGACGGGCTTGGTGTGCCGCCGCGTGAACGTATATAAACAATAAGTAGTGACGTCGTCATGTACGTTACCTGCACGCGGCCCCCCTGGTGACTCTTGAAGTTCATGACGGGCTTGGTGTGCCGCCGCGTGAACGTATATAAACAATAAGTAGTGACGTCGTCATGTACGTTACCTGCACGCGGCCCCCCTGGTGACTCTTGAAGTTCATGACGGGCTTGGTGTGCCGCCGCGTGAACGTATATAAACAATAAGTAGTGACGTCGTCATGTACGTTACCTGCACGCGGCCCCCCTGGTGACTCTTGAAGTTCATGACGGGCTTGGTGTGCCGCCGCGTGAACGTATATAAACAATAAATAGTGACGTCGTCATGTACGTTACCTGCACGCGGCCCCCCTGGTGACTCTTGAAGTTCATGACGGGCTTGGTGTGCCGCCGCGTGAACGTATATAAACAATAAGTAGTGACGTCGTCATGTACGTTACCTGCACGCGGCCCCCCTGGTGACTCTTGAAGTTCATGACGGGCTTGGTGTGCCGCCGCGTGAACGTATATAAACAATAAGTAGTGACGTCGTCATGTACGTTACCTGCACGCGGCCCCCCTGGTGACTCTTGAAGTTCATGACGGGCTTGGTGTGCCGCCGCGTGAACGTATATAAACAATAAGTAGTGACGTCGTCATGTACGTTACCTGCACGCGGCCCCCCTGGTGACTCTTGAAGTTCATGACGGGCTTGGTGTGCCGCCGCGTGAACGTATATAAACAATAAGTAGTGACGTCGTCATGTACGTTACCTGCACGCGGCCCCCCTGGTGACTCTTGAAGTTCATGACGGGCTTGGTGTGCCGCCGCGTGAACGTATATAAACAATAAGTAGTGACGTCGTCATGTACGTTACCTGCACGCGGCCCCCCTGGTGACTCTTGAAGTTCATGACGGGCTTGGTGTGCCGCCGCGTGAACGTATATAAACAATAAGTAGTGACGTCGTCATGTACGTTACCTGCACGCGGCCCCCCTGGTGACTCTTGAAGTTCATGACGGGCTTGGTGTGCCGCCGCGTGAACGTATATAAACAATAAGTAGTGACGTCGTCATGTACGTTACCTGCACGCGGCCCCCCTGGTGACTCTTGAAGTTCATGACGGGCTTGGTGTGCCGCCGCGTGAACGTATATAAACAATAAGTAGTGACGTCGTCATGTACGTTACCTGCACGCGGCCCCCCTGGTGACTCTTGAAGTTCATGACGGGCTTGGTGTGCCGCCGCGTGAACGTATATAAACAATAAGTAGTGACGTCGTCATGTACGTTACCTGCACGCGGCCCCCCTGGTGACTCTTGAAGTTCATGACGGGCTTGGTGTGCCGCCGCGTGAACGGGTCGTCTGTCTTCTTGCCTTTGTTCGCGCGAATCTACAGAACACACAAACACACATACACTACACACAACTTCAAAGCCATAATATATTCAATTTAGGTCACAGAAGGGCACTTATGTAGGTCACATTTACTCAAATTACCACCGGTTAGGAATACCACCGGTAGCTTTATATGTATTACTGAAAGAAGATTAAGATATTACTACTAAGGTAGCAAACGATCATACTGCCCGCCTCAGCACTTGCACTCGCGCGTTGCAGACCCTGCATAAATCTCTTCACGTCCTTCTTGAAGAAACCCATGCTGTACTCCCTCAGGAAAACCACGGCGGGGAGCTCATTCCACAACATGTGGTCATTTTCGGATATTAGGTGCACGTGCACTTAATAAATAGATATTATAATGTACATACCTCTTCCATGATGGCCTTCTCGGCGGACTCGACGTTCATTTTCCTGTTCCTATTGTTGATGTAAGATATGCTCTGTATGGAGGAGGTCCTGGTCTTGTCGAGGTGGCTCGCTCTCTCCTCCAGCTCTTGGATTTTTGAGTTTAAGTCTAATACTAGTTCGTCGTCGCCTCTGAAAAAATAATATAATTTATACTAGGTTGTACCCCTCGGTTCAACGTGGAGGAATGTAATATTTTCTTGGTTATAAAGTATATGTTATTCCAAGGTATGATCTATCTGTTTGCCAAGTTTCATCAAAATCCGTTCAGCCGTAACAGGGCTAAGTGGTATAGCACCCACAAGACGGCGGGAAAATTTTCACCCGTAGGTAGGTTTCTGACATACACCGAAAATGCGGACACAGCGTTTTGCATCCTCATTTATAATGCGCACAGAAAGGGAGTGAAACTTGCTGCCGGCCTCAGTGTCTCCTGACTCACACAATCTGGGGACTTTAAGGCGTGCTCTATCTTAGGCTTCGTCATCGTCCTTTATGGGCGGCCTCAGGTCGGCCTATTTAATAAAAAAAAACAAACAAATTACTGTTTATACAACTTTTTTATACTACTAAGTCGGCAAACAAGCATACGGCCCACCTGATGGTAAGCGGTTACCGTAGCCATATGGACGCTTGCAACACACGAAGCATCGTTAGCTATGAGCTCTGGCGACCTGACTCACGCGCAGGAACACAACTTTACACAACATAAAGTTATTTGTCTGCGGTATCCTGTAAGGTGGAGGTACTTCCCCAGTCGAGCTGCTCTTTGAGCGAATAAACGCTACGCTCTACCTCTCTTAAGGATTAAAAGGAACCTAAAAATTTCATCACAATCCGTTTAGCAGATAAGTGATTCAATCTAACATACAAACTATCACATTAGTGGCACAAGCGCGAGGTGTAAATACTGACCTCAATTGTGCTACATCTCTCTCCTTCATGAGTTGCGTTTTCTTCATGGCGTAGTTGGTGGGGTGCGCTCGGAATCTGTCCTTTTCTGCTACTATTTTTTCTATATCTTCTTCCTGTTCATACATAAACAAGTTACCTTTTTTTTTAATACAATACCATTACACGTTTACAATACAATTTTGGATGATTATTTCATACATTTTCTGGATGGCAATATTTTTTTGTAGCGTGAAAACTAGAGCACGGGGAAACACAAAATATTTCATAATGAGTTTATAGTATATGATATGATTATTATGATGATATATTATGAGTATATGAGTGAATATGATTGAATAGCTTTTTTTGTTGACTGTACTTGCATTGACATCCAATATACTAATGTATACCAAATATCAAGTCAATTCGACTACTGTACCCAACTAATATCAATTGGGTATAAAATCAGTTGGGTACTACTGTACAGTTGTACTGTGTGTAAGTGTTTTCGGTGGAATTTGTGAATAAGAGGGTATCTTCTAAGCTCATGACGATTCTTGAAGTAAGATCGTGGTCCAATCTTATAAGATTATCAGAAGTGATAATAAAATAGGAAATGTATCTAAGATTCCATTAGTAGTTTTATTTATAACAATAGATGTGTAGGTTTAGAGATATTGGTGAAAATGTCAAGTCAGGCGCGCGTGCCCGTTCAAATGGGCCATAGCCCGCGATTAAAGGACATTTAGACGGTTAGTTTTCGCGATCTAAAGGGTTAATGTATGGATAACGTACTTTGAACTCGTACATGAGCGCCTCCTTGACCTCGACGATCTTGTTCCTGACGAACTCCATGGTGGGCGGCTTCTTGTTGGCGTCCTTGATCGCCTTGAACCACTTGCTGAACTCGCCATCCGTGAACTCCTGACATACGTGTACACACATACACTACGTTATTAAACCATTCATGGGGCATTCCTCACATGCGATTATCTGATCACAAACTAAACAGAGCTATGTCATGTGTTGGGTTTTTGGGCCTTTCTAAATTCAAATTTACCCGCCAATTCATCGACCAGCGCTACGAACCGTAGGCGCAGGAACAAATAATTCCGGCCTCCGCCGTGTGGTGGCGCCTCAGTCGTCTTTCAAACCATATGTTGTCATCTTACACCAGAGGACGGGCAGCAGCGTCCATCTGTGATACGTCATCACTACTGCGATCACCAACCCGCCTGCCAAGCGTGGTGATTATGGCATTAGCCCTCACAATATGAGTACTTGAGCCACCATTCCATCTAATTGTCAACACAGTTCTTCAGTTCTGGTCGCAGTTGGGAGACCCTCAAGATCAGCCTGGCGGGTGACGTACATCACAATTTTGTTTTCCATTGCCCTTTTATATATGTGAATTTTTTAACCGTATACACCATCATGCATTGAGTCTGGGTGTAATTATGTATTTACAAACAAAAAGTAGTATGTAAGTTGTCTGGTTTCCATAGTACAGTGGCGGAATGAAAAGGTTGGTCAGTTTTCAACTTGATTCATTCAACGTATCACAAGCACCTTTTGAAACTGAATACACTGAATTAGAGAAAATAATTATTGCACTTTTCATTATCAAAGTTCAAAATTATTCAGATCAAAGTTGTTCGACTGTTTATCTTGTCAACAAAATTGTTTTTATTTTATGTTTTGATAAACTAAATTTTCTTGTTGGTTTAACCTGCTATTGTTATTTATGTTAATTTAAAATTGAAAATAGGGCAATGTCATAATTGAAAAAAATAATACTTATACGTCACCATATAATAAAATTGATTCTTGCAATCTGGTGCAAGCGAAATCCAACTCAAAGGTGACGAACCTTTTCATCGCGACTGTACAAGCTCTGCTTGGTTTTTGATCAGATATCCGAGTATATAAATAGTAGACGACACAATATGAACAATATCTACCTGATTGCTAACGAACTCCAACCGGAAGACTCTATCCTGCGTGCCGTGCCGCAACTTGAGTCCTTTGTTAGTGCGCGTGTTGCCCAGGTTGTACACTTTGGCCGTCTCGTACACGTCGATTATTTCAGCTACCTGCACAACCAACAACAATAATGTAACTATTCACATTTTAACATAAGACCCACCATTTTCTAAAATTATGTTAGGAAAATTATTTTTGTAAAGTATGCCATTGCCAGTTATTTGTCTTTCGTTTTGATAAGTTAATCTTGGTTACTTTACTGTAAATGTCACAGAATAGTTTTAAAATATTTTGTTTATTTACCAGTATAATTATAATTGTGTTGTTTATGCAGAGTGTGCTGTGTGTGTTGTGTATGTGGAGTGTGCTAAGTGTATTGTGTGTGTGGTGTGTAGAGTGTGAGTGATTGTGAGATGTGTGAGGGTGTGCTGTGTATGTGGAGTGTGCTGTGTGTGTTGTGTATGTGTAGTGTGCAGTGTGTGTTGTGTATGTGGAGTGTGCTACGTGTATTGTGTGTGTGGTATGCAGAGTGTGAGTGATTGTTAGTGTAGCCTACGCGTGTAGTGTATGTATACAATACAATAATAAATAGTAACCCTGTAGACGGGGTTCCCGTTGTTGTTCCCGATGCCGATCCTCACGAAGCAGCCGTTGACAACACGCGCGAAGAACGGCAGGTGCACCAGCCGCTCCAACTTGAACCTGCCGTTGTATTGTACTGTTATATACACTCTCACACTTTAAGGCGATGATAGCTCAGTGATAGTGACGTCAGATACCGAGACGAAGGTCCAGGTCACGGTTTCGAATCCTACAAATGAGCTTGAGCTTTCGGTGAAGGAAAGCATCGTGAGGAAACCATAGCACGGAGGTTAGTGTTAGTGGTAGTTAAAAATCTGTCGCCAAGCACCTATCGTTGCGTTCCGACAGTTGCACTTGAGAGCCAGCTCCTTCTATGCTTTGAGTGCTTACCACCTTCGGCCACATCATCAGTTACCGTACATAGTAAAAAACAAAAAAAAACTCATACCTAGCTTTTTTATGCTACTAATTCGGCAAACAAGCCATACATCCCGCCTGGTGGTAAGCGATTGCAATACTAGTGGTACCCTGCTATTCTATCCCTGATATTATATCTTTTGCTTACTCGTTACTTTCTTGTTAAAAGTTTAAGGTCGATAGAACTTACTGACGCGCAGGAACATCATGACTTTTTTTTACTTTAAATATGCTGGCGTTTTGTTTGATCCAGAATGACTTGTAATAAAACAGGGAAAATGTTGATAGTAGGAACCTGCTAAGTCTGAGTTTGTTGATCTGGTCCCTGGAGTCTGCGTACTTAATCTCTTGTTCCTCTCGCTTCTTGGGCTCCTCCTCGCCGCCCGACGACGACGAGCTGGACGAGCTGCGGTTGCGACCTGCGATTGTACATTAACTTTAAATGCGGGAAGAGGTACACCGTAAAAGAGATGGATGGATTGTGAGAAAAATGTTATATGATATGGATACGATAGGAGATACGAGAAGAGACGAATGGAACAGGGTAGACATATGATGAATTCTCGATTATATCCGTTTCACAGTGAAATCCAAGGAAAACTTGGATTCACCGTCTTACAAGTTTACAGCTTTTTTCCGCACCGCGATCTCAAAAGATTTAATTTCACCCCAGGATGAAAAGCATACTATATGTCATTCCAGGTTATGTTCTACCCGTAAGCCAAATTTTATCATGACGGGTTGTGTGTTAAGGCGTCAAGAGATACAAAAAACACACTTATCTTTTATATCTGTAGGTTAGTAGAATACTAGCTTTCCACTCTGCGTTTTATCCCCGAACTCTTACTTTAGCCCCCAGGGAGTTAAATTTAGAAAAGTCCTTCCTTTGTGAACTCTTAAGTCACATAAAGAAATTATGTACAACATTCAATTTCTAATCAGCGGTTTGGGCTGTATGTTGATACATCATCAGTCAGTCAGTCAATGGCTACATGTCTGATTATATGTATAGATTTATATTTAAAAAAAACATGATACCTTGCGACTTATTATCGTCAGAATCGGAGCCAGAGTCGTCAGAATAGATGTCTGACGCCTTCAGCTTGACGCTCTGCTTGGTGGAGCCGCCCAGCATCTCCGCGTCCGCGTCCTGTGTGCCAAATGTACGGGTCTAAACGATTTTTGTAGAGAGAAAAAGAAAGAAAGAACACGTTTTATTTATGTTACAATTAGGAAATATTAAGATTTTCTACTAATGCCTTAGCTTGGCCATCCAAATAGGAAATGTTGCCAGTCTGTCGATTTTGGAGAGCCTCGAGAAAATTATTTGTATATTCGTCGCAAATATCTGGTCACTTTAAACGCCAACAAGACACAGGCGGGACAATTCACAAGACACATACAAAATAAACTTTGGCTGTTCTATTGAGTCGAAGGCAGAAACAGCTGCTAGGTACCTGGGTATCCTCTCTAATGTCAAGCGGTAGTTCACGCCTGGACAGTAATGTGAAATAAACTCCCCAAATTATCTGAGGAAATATTATCACGACACCAACTCAAATGACAAACAATAATGTCTTAAAATTTACTGAGGCACCAAACGAGCATACGGCTCGCCTGGTGGAAGGCGTTTGCTTATAAGCGCTTGCAACACCAAGTAGGAAGTTCCTTTGAGACCGCACAGTGCGAGACCATTTTGGCGAGAGTTGTGATGGTAGAAACAAGTCGCTGATATCAAGTCATAAACACATTAGAGCACACATAAAGGGGCAATCTCAATCCTTAGACTGAGGGGTTCTTTCGTCAACAATTCAAATGTTAAGCCACTGAACCGAGTCTAAAGGTTGAAGCTAATTTTCAGATGCACCCGTCTTATTCTCGCGACTTCCGTATAGTTATAATTTAAAATAACAATAGAATGAAAAGGGCTCTATTCTGTTGTGAGTAGTCAACACTCTGGCAGCTCAACTGCATAAAATTATAACTTTTTTTTACTGTGGAATGTATAGGCCTTTGCTTGACCACAATCTCACCATGGTAAATGATGATTGGGCCGAAGGTGGTAAGCACACAAAGCCTAGAAAGAACTGGCTCTCAAGTGCAACTGTCGGAACGCACCGATAGGTGCTTGGCGAGACTTTCTACTTGAGGGTAGTAGCCAGGCAGGTGGGTACTACAGAGTTTCCTACTATCGTGCTACGGTTTCCTCACGATGTTTTTCTTCACCGAAAGCTCTAGCTCATTGTAGGATTCGAACCCAGGACCTTCGCCTCGGTATCCGACGTCACTACCACTGAGCTATTATAGCAATAAATTTTCTTCATCGCAATATCGCAGCGTTCAGTTACACGTGTAGGTGTGTGTGTGTGTGAGTGAGTGATGTGTGCTCACAGTGTCCGTGTCGCGGTCGCGGTCCTTGTTCCGCTCCTCCTCGAGACGGCGGCGCTGCTTGTTGTGCTCCACGTTCAGTTACAAGTGTAGGTGTGTGTGTGTGAGTGAGTGATGTGTGCTCACAGTGTCCGTGTCGCGGTCGCGGTCCTTGTTCCGCTCCTCCTCGAGACGGCGGCGCTGCTTGTTGTGCTCGACGTTCAGTTACAAGTGTAGGTGTGTGTGTGTGAGTGAGTGATGTGTGCTCACAGTGTCCTTGTTCCGCTCCTCCTCGAGGCGGCGGCGCTGCTTGTTGTGCTCCACGTTCAGTTACAAGTGTAGGTGTGTG
Source organism: Achlya flavicornis (assembly GCA_947623365.1). Lineage (NCBI taxonomy): Eukaryota > Metazoa > Arthropoda > Insecta > Lepidoptera > Drepanidae > Achlya > Achlya flavicornis. Next base: position 213,356 of record OX392493.1, read on the forward strand.
TGAGTGAGTGATGTGTGCTCACAGTGTCCGTGTCGCGGTCGCGGTCCTTGTTCCGCTCCTCCTCGAGGCGGCGGCGCTGCTTGTTGTGCTCGACGTTCAGTAACAAGTGTAGGTGTGTGTGTGTGAGTGAGTGATGTGTGCTCACAGTGTCCGTGTCGCGGTCGCGGTCCTTGTTCCGCTCCTCCTCGAGACGGCGGCGCTGCTTGTTGTGCTCGACGTTCAGTTACAAGTGTAGGTGTGTGTGTGTGAGTGAGTGATGTGTGCTCACAGTGTCCGTGTCGCGGTCGCGGTCCTTGTTCCGCTCCTCCTCGAGGCGGCGGCGCTGCTTGTTGTGCTCGACGTTCAGTTACAAGTGTAGGTGTGTGTGTGTGAGTGAGTGATGTGTGCTCACAGTGTCCGTGTCGCGGTCGCGGTCCTTGTTCCGCTCCTCCTCGAGACGGCGGCGCTGCTTGTTGTGCTCGACGTTCAGTTACAAGTGTAGGTGTGTGTGTGTGAGTGAGTGATGTGTGCTCACAGTGTCCGTGTCGCGGTCGCGGTCCTTGTTCCGCTCCTCCTCGAGACGGCGGCGCTGCTTGTTGTGCTCGACGTTCAGTTACAAGTGTAGGTGTGTGTGTGTGAGTGAGTGATGTGTGCTCACAGTGTCCGTGTCGCGGTCGCGGTCCTTGTTCCGCTCCTCCTCGAGACGGCGGCGCTGCTTGTTGTGCTCGACGTTCAGTTACAAGTGTAGGTGTGTGTGTGTGAGTGAGTGATGTGTGCTCACAGTGTCCGTGTCGCGGTCGCGGTCCTTGTTCCGCTCCTCCTCGAGACGGCGGCGCTGCTTGTTGTGCTCGACGTTCAGTTACAAGTGTAGGTGTGTGTGTGTGAGTGAGTGATGTGTGCTCACAGTGTCCGTGTCGCGGTCGCGGTCCTTGTTCCGCTCCTCCTCGAGACGGCGGCGCTGCTTGTTGTGCTCGACGTTCAGTTACAAGTGTAGGTGTGTGTGTGTGAGTGAGTGATGTGTGCTCACAGTGTCCGTGTCGCGGTCGCGGTCCTTGTTCCGCTCCTCCTCGAGACGGCGGCGCTGCTTGTTGTGCTCGACGTTCAGTTACAAGTGTAGGTGTGTGTGTGTGAGTGAGTGATGTGTGCTCACAGTGTCCGTGTCGCGGTCGCGGTCCTTGTTCCGCTCCTCCTCGAGACGGCGGCGCTGCTTGTTGTGCTCGACGTTCAGTTACAAGTGTAGGTGTGTGTGTGTGAGTGAGTGATGTGTGCTCACAGTGTCCGTGTCGCGGTCGCGGTCCTTGTTCCGCTCCTCCTCGAGACGGCGGCGCTGCTTGTTGTGCTCGACGTTCAGTTACAAGTGTAGGTGTGTGTGTGTGAGTGAGTGATGTGTGCTCACAGTGTCCGTGTCGCGGTCGCGGTCCTTGTTCCGCTCCTCCTCGAGACGGCGGCGCTGCTTGTTGTGCTCGACGTTCAGTTACAAGTGTAGGTGTGTGTGTGTGAGTGAGTGATGTGTGCTCACAGTGTCCGTGTCGCGGTCGCGGTCCTTGTTCCGCTCCTCCTCGAGGCGGCGGCGCTGCTTGTTGTGCTCGACGTTCAGTTACAAGTGTAGGTGTGTGTGTGTGAGTGAGTGATGTGTGCTCACAGTGTCCGTGTCGCGGTCGCGGTCCTTGTTCCGCTCCTCCTCGAGACGGCGGCGCTGCTTGTTGTGCTCGACGTTCAGTTACAAGTGTAGGTGTGTGTGTGTGAGTGAGTGATGTGTGCTCACAGTGTCCGTGTCGCGGTCGCGGTCCTTGTTCCGCTCCTCCTCGAGACGGCGGCGCTGCTTGTTGTGCTCGACGTTCAGTTACAAGTGTAGGTGTGTGTGTGTGAGTGAGTGATGTGTGCTCACAGTGTCCGTGTCGCGGTCGCGGTCCTTGTTCCGCTCCTCCTCGAGACGGCGGCGCTGCTTGTTGTGCTCGACGTTCAGTTACAAGTGTAGGTGTGTGTGTGTGAGTGAGTGATGTGTGCTCACAGTGTCCGTGTCGCGGTCGCGGTCCTTGTTCCGCTCCTCCTCGAGACGGCGGCGCTGCTTGTTGTGCTCGACGTTCAGTTACAAGTGTAGGTGTGTGTGTGTGAGTGAGTGATGTGTGCTCACAGTGTCCGTGTCGCGGTCGCGGTCCTTGTTCCGCTCCTCCTCGAGACGGCGGCGCTGCTTGTTGTGCTCGACGCGCGTCGCCTTGGCGTCCCGCTGCGCGCGCAGCAGCGCCATGGCGTTCAGCCGCCGGTCGTCCACGTTGCGCTTGCGCTCCGTCTTCGCGCCGAACAGCGGCGACGCCGACCGCTCGCCCTCCTCTACTAACACCCACCACCGTCATCACCATCATCATCATAAATAAATATCCTGGGACATTCCTCACCCACGGTCATCTGATCCCAAACTAAGCAGGGCTTGTACTATGGAAACCAGATAACTGATATAATACATATACTACTTTTTGTTTGTAAATACATACTGAAGCGCTCGTGGTGTAGCATGATTAGCCGTTCTTAATCGATCGGCAAAGTTAAGCTACGTTTGTCGTGGTCGGTACCTAGATGGGTGACCGTCAAGTGGTATTTCATATCGAGCGTTTCCGTGCTTCGGAAGGCACGTAAAGCCGTTGGTCCCGATTATCACTTAATTGTGATAGTCGTTAAGCTAGTTGGATGTCTCCTAGGCGGCTTGAAAAATTCCAACAGTAGGTTGACCACTAGCCTACCTCCATCAATCAGCAGTGGGCACGCGTGGTGGAGTATCTGCCCATTCCCTTTCACCTTCATTTTGTGAAAGAACATTATAGGCTGATGATAATAATTATGAAATACATACTTAATATACATAATAACCCCCAGAATCAGCACACAAATGCATGTCCTGTGTGGGAATCGAACCCACGACCTGCGGCGCTATAGGTTAAGACTCCACGTCTTAACCAACCGCGCCAACGGGCCCGTCATCAGCCTATAATATCCCACTGCTGAGCACAAGCCTCCTGCAAACTAATCTGAGTGAACAGAACTGGGCGATAGGCGATACAACACCATGCGTTCCCACTCCGAAGAGGTGAAGGTAGGCTAGTGGTCAACCTACTGTTAGAATTTTCAAGCCGCCTAGACGACAGAGACCAACGGCTTTACGTGCCTTCCGAAGCGCTCGATTTGAAATACCACTAGGCGGCCACTCATCCAGGTACCGACCACGAAGGTGATAGATTAACTTGGCGATCGATTAAGAACGGCTTATCATGCTACACCACGAGACCTTCAACCATCCATGCCAATCACAAAATGAACTGCAACGTTTAACACATTTACACGTTGTGCTTATGTAGTGTCTGTGAATTGTGTAGTGTGTGTGTGTGTGTGTGTAGTGGCGTGAGGTCACACTGCATTCGCATCATGAAAAGTCTGTCCATCTCTCTCGCATGCCGTCAAGTTTATGAGTATGAAGGAGACAGTTGTTTTACTTTTGCTACTGCTCATAAATAGAGTGGTCTTTTTTTAAATTCGTCAGAATTGACTGACTGATTGGAAGCAATAATGAATTAAACATGCTTTAATTTTGTATTCGTCAACTAGAATTGACTGATACTCAATACTCAATCATTTATTGCATGCAACATATAATATTTATAATCTTATACATAATTACCCTATAATAGGGTGTAGCATTTCAATACAATACAATAGGTAGGTACAATATTATTCTCCCAGAAAGGAAGGGCGGAGGACGGACCGATATTTTGTGAAGACATAATTACAAAATGAAGTATAAGTACTATCAACTAATTGGGCAATAGATTTATTATTATTATTATCAGTACATTATTTAAACTCTGTGAATGGATCGTTCATAAAATCATTCAGACAATAATAACTTTTTTTTTTTTATTGATTAGAAGCAGTAATGTAATAAAACATACTGTATCTTAAAATTAAATAAGTGTGAGTACTGAGAACATGCCAGCATAAGTTAAACGAGCTGTATTTAAATCTAGCCAATTGTAGCCTTAAAAAGACGTCAGGAAACACACAGTACTCCAGATCATAAAACCAAATAGCAATGTTGTGTTCCTGCGCGTGAGTGAGATCGCAAGAGCTCATTGCAGAAGGGGAATGAGTCGGTAACGCGTGAGCGATGCCTCGGGTGTTGGACACCTGTGGTGTAACAAGCGTCCATAGCTGCGGTAACCGCTTACCGCCAGCCTGGCCGTATGCTTGCCGATGTAGTCGTACAAAAAATTAAGTAATCTTTTATTAATGTCAGGTGTTCCACCTCATGGCAAGAAGACTAGTTTATGCCCACGGTGTTAACGGAAAAAAGTATTCCATATTTATAATGAAAAATATCTGTCTTTGTTAACAAGTTTCATTCTAATCCATTGACGGGCCAGTTGGCGCGGTTGGTTAAGACTCTGGTAAAGATTCCACCTATCACACCGCAGGTCATGGGTTCGATTCCCACACAGGACATGCATTTGTGTGCACGAACATGTCTGTATGTCCTGAATTTGGGTGTAAATATGTATGTATATACAAAACAAAAAGTAGTATATGTATTATATCAGTTATCTGGTTTCCATAGTACAAGCTCTGCTTAGTTTGGGATCAGATGACCGTGTGTGAGGAATGTCCCAGGATATTTATTTATTTATTATTAATCCATTATAACCGTAAACTGACTGGTAACAACATCGAAATATTTTCATAAGTACTTAGTTATTTAGATGGTGAGCAAGTAACATACCGGCATCTTTGTTGTCGTCAAGTATCTCCCCCGGACTGGGCGGCGTCTTCTCATCCTCGTTCTCTTGTTCTTTAGGATCTTCTGTTTCCGATTCTGTAAACATTTCTATGAATTAGCAAGCCGCCTCCGTCTCGTCTTTTCGAGGCATCTAATATGTTCTAGATGATAAAATACCATTATTTTTATTCCAGTATCAAAAATAACCTTAATTCATCTTGAATCTGAGTGGGAACAAACTCACCGCTACGCCTCAGCAAGAACTTGCCATCCAAATGAGGACTTTAAATCATGTGCGTTAAAGTAAATTTTATAATGACAAGAGATTTTTTTTATTATCAACAAAAAGTATAGTCACCAATACAAGGTTGTATTAAAAATGGGTTTTTTATTTTTTACAAAAAAAAACTTAGTAATAGTTTTTTTTTTTTTATTGTTAATTGTATACCGTCAGTACTGTGTCACTGTATGTTCGTGATGTCATGGACGTGGGCCTCGACCGAAAACCAGCGCGAGGGTTAGTTTTTCTTACTAACCTGAGCATATTGCTGAGTCGAGACCTATTCCTGGCATCACGCAACATTGCATTTTTGTGTAGTTATTAATTGGTTGTGCTGTTTTTTTTTTATTCTTATTTTTTTTTTGTTATTACTACAGTCTTTAATGTAATGTTGTGTGTTGTCATGAATAAATGTTTTTTCTTTCTTTCTTTCTAGATACATTTTTTTTACTGTGTATAGGTTTGTGATTGACCACAATCTCAATGTAATGTAGGTAGTTCGCTATACGCATTTAAAGTGATGATCTGCCAGAAAGTGGTAAGCACACAAAGCCTAGAACGAGTTGGCTCTCAAGAGCAGCTGTCGGAACACGCCGATAGGTGCTTGGCGACAGATTTTCAACTTGCGGGTGGTAGCTATTCAGGAGGGAACTACAAAGTACCCTACCACCGTGCTATGGTTTCCTCACGACTTTTTCCTTCACCGAAAACTCAAGCTCAGTGTAGGATTCGAACCCGGGACCTTCGACTCGGCATCCGACGTCACTATCACTGAGCTATCAACGCCTTCTACTAGCACCGTCGTCTACTTACTCTCCCTCTCCCTGTCCCTGTCCCTGTGCAGGGCGGCACGGTCCCTGTCTCGCTCCCTCTCCCTCTCCCGCTGCCTCTCCCGCTCCCTCTCCCGCTCGCGATGGTTGCGTCTCCGGGCGCGCTTGTCGCGGCGCCGCGCCAGAGCTCCGGGAGACTCGCTGCGCTCGAGCGCTGAACGACGCGCTAGGCGGAGCTTGCGCTCTATCTCCCATCTACATTCATATACGTATACCACGAGTTCATTAGAAAACACGATACAAAGTAGGTACCCAGTCCTTAGGTAAATAAACACACCGACATTGAAATTACCCCAATCACAGTATTACACACAAAAGAGGTGACATCGAGATTCAAAGACAATGGTGTCGATTCTGTTGTAAATCGCACTAAAATAATTTTAATCAAATCACATCTCTTTCTTACAAATATTATTGCAAAAGGATAGAACTAATTTAAAGCTGTCAAATTAGCCTTTGCCGTTTTAATTTGCGGGTAAAATGACGTAACCAATTATGATGTCAACTAAATGTATCTTGAAAATTAGCAAGTGACTAATTTACAGAATTAAATTACTTAGGCTCAAATACATTGCCGTGGAATAGAATGGAAGCGAAGGAAATTGTACATAGCATATTGAAATTTATATCAATGGTATAACATACAAACTAAATACGAGCCAAAAAAAAAAACCGGCCAAGTGCGAGTCAGACTCGCGCACCGAGGGTTCCGTACAAACCTGTAGGTATATAAGTAAATGGTAGTATAGACCTGAGTATTTGATATTAATTTCAATTTATGACCTATTAAAAAAAAACTACTTACTAGATCTCGTTCAAACCAATTTTCAGTGGAAGTTTGCACCGTAATGTAAATCATATATTTTTTATAGATTTATCATTCTCTTATTTTAGAAGTTACAGGGGGGGGGGACACACATTTTACCACTTTGGAAGTGTCTCTCGCGCAAACTATTCAGTTTAGAAAAAAATGATATTAGAAACCTCAATATCATTTTTGAAGACCTATCCATAGACACCCCACACTTATGGGTTTGATGAAAAAAAAAAATTTGAGTTTCAGTTCTAAGTATGGGGAACCCCCAAAATTTATTGTTTTTTTTCTATTTTTGTGTAAAAATCTTAATGCGGTTCACAGAATACATCTACTTACCAAGTTTCATTATTATAGTTCTTATAGTTTCGGAAATAAATGGCTGTGACATACACGGACAGACAGACAGACAGACAGACATGACGAATCTATAAGGGTTCCGTTTTTTGCCATTTGGCTACGGAACCCTAAAAAGAGTTCGCGCGACTTCGTCTTAATCCTCGCGTATTCTCGAGAATGTATGCTATATATTACATACAGAGATTATGAAAATGGGTGGCCAGTTCTTTGTCCAGCAGATATGTATGAGCCGTCGTCGACGGTAGTTGCTCCGATAGCATGGACATAAATGCCGGCGTCCCGCAAGGCTCTGTGCTGTCCCCAACACTGTTCCTTCTGCATATCAATGATATGATGTCTATTGACGGCATTCATTGCTATGTGGACGACAGTATTGGAGACGCTTATTACCCAACCGCGCAAATATCCTTTGGTTGGTAAAAAAAGATTAGACAAAGAACTCGATTTATTTGCTACCGACTGTACTTTATTTAAAGCCTTTATAAACCATTATTATAATATTATAAGATTTGAAATAAAACAGATTAGTTATCTGTATCAGTCCCTTGATCAGCGCGTCCCTCCGACACAAAGACCAAATATGCCAATTTTTATGAAAGTCCATTCAGCAGTTACTGAATAACAAACACATTTATAATATGCTAGCGACCCTCCCCGGATTTACCCGAGTAATAAGTAAACAGCATGAATATGTATTGCATAGTTATAAAGAGTAATTAGTAAGTATAGCATACCTTGTCTTCATGAGATCTCTCCGCTCGATCCGCTTGAAGATCTCTTGCTCTCGTTCCTTCTCGGACATGGCGGCCAGCCGCGCTCGGTCCTCTTCGTCACCCATCAAGTTTTCATCATACCTGCAAACATTATACATATATATATATAATACTAAAAAATCTTATCTATTTTAACCCTTATTCTCAAACACTTAAGGTTCACTTGCTCATCAAATAAACATTAGTGAAAGAAAAGCATGCAACACGAGCTGAATTGGACTTTAAGTCTCTGTCATAAGGTGCATATTTCGCTTTTCGGGTATTGTTGAATAGAATTTTGTTCTAACTAAAAATCTAACATAACTTACCCATCGTCAAATTCCTCTTCAGAGTCAATGGAGTCATTGTCTGAGCTGTGTGATGATACTTCCCCTGATGAAGAAATATACATAATAGATTTGAGGATTGTGTCTCACCATAATTGGTAAAATAAACAGCTTTTTACAAAATTCATATGAAAGTATATAATATGGTATATAAACCAAAAAAAATATTTTTTTTCCTTTCTGTTTGTTCCGGCTAATCTCCGAAACAACTGGACCGATTTTGACTTTTACTTGCAGACAGCCGAAGTTATAAGGAGAAAAATTAGCTACTTTTATTTAAGCAAAAGAATTTGGGTTCTACATGAGAAAAAAGAATTGTACAAAGGTGACACCGCGGGGTAAAGTTAGTCTATAATAATGTTGCAATCAATAAGATTTACCTTCTTCTGGTTCACTATAACTATCCTTCTTCTTCCCGGAGCCCGTGCTGTCAACACTCTTCCGTGCTTCAGGTTTCTTGGGCTCCAGCTTCTTTTTTTCATCCGTCTTCTTCCGGTTGTCATCTGAGTGATCTGTTGAGGCTTTACGTGAGCTCCGAGCTGGTTCATTTTTAGGTGTGTCACTGTGAGCATCGCTTTCTGAGTCGGAGCCTGATGACGATGAGGATTTTGCTGTGGATTTTTCAGTGATAATATGGCCATAGGTAGTCAACTGGTCAGCAAATAAAGCATAGAAGGGAAAAGGCTTGAAAGCTAGTGGAATACACTGCTAGATGTTTGGCGGCAGATTTTTACTTGAGGTGGTAGTCAGCCAGGTTGAAAATACAACCTCACATAAGGTTACCTTAATGCAAAAAACTTTTTTTTAAATTAAAATTGAATTGAAATTATTCTCTTGGGTTTCTTTCTATGCTACCTATCTTAATTCATGCAATTACAAAATAATCTGAAAAAATGTCTTGCTAACTATATTACTGTCTATGTTCACACAGCGCATTACTGAGAAAATAATTGACACACTGATTTTTATTAATAAACTAAATTTTGGTACATTGAATTTGTAGTTTACTAGCATTAAGTGGATCAAACAGATAATTTCTTGTTATTTTGGCAACCTATTTCGCTGACCTTCTTTCCTCTAAGTACTGTTTCTCTATCAACATGAGTTGTACAACTTTTGGTATCCCCAGAGCACTTATGATAAACAAGCTGTGCCCTGTGGTTTTACCTGTTCTAAACTGATATATTATTATATCAGTAGTTAGGCTTTATAGCCTTATTGTACCTTATATATATACACAGAACAAACAGTAAAACCACTCACAATTAGTTTTCTTATTGTCATCATCATCCCAATCTGATTCGCTGTCAGATGATTTTCCTTTAGATTTTGAAGGTGGAGGGGAGTCACCCTTCTTTTTTTTCTTGGCTAGGTTAAGGAATTGCTGGAAAAAAGTCACTGTTATTAGCAATATATACCTATGTCCCCACTGGAAGTGCGTAACCTCCAAACAATAAAGGTTTCCAGTAGGGCTACTTCATCAGTATATACCACAAAAGAGATGCAGTAGTCCCGCAACCCACCACATGCGCAAAGTATAATATTGAAGACTTCATAGGCTTGTTGTATTGATTTTATGTGGGAGTGAATAAACAATTTATTTTATTATTATTATAAATGATGCACTAAACTTGGGGATCCATTTAATCTCATAAAGGTGTATTCTTGGGGCCTTATTTGTTTACATGAAAAGTTGTAAGTCGCTAGTTATTATAAACTTAGTTGTCTTAGTTTAAAAGACAAAATACCAATAGATTACTTACAATACTATATATTTTTGTGGTTGCAAGGCTATTGTAGTTTTAATATTTAAAATTTACACATGAATGTAGATGTTATAAGAAAAAACAGTTTGATCTCAACATCACAACATAAATGGGGTCAAAAGCCTTTGATTCAATGTCAAAGAAAACAAAATGAAACCCAATAAAATTTGGTTGTGTAAAATTTGATTATTCTACATTTTCTGTTTATTTACTTGCTGATAAAGGTCCAGAACAGATAGACATTATAGTTATGTAATAGAAAATTTGTTTTTGCAAAGTAAATATGTTTTTCAGTATCTAAAATCATCAATACACGTTTCTAAAACATGTTTTCATTAAAAAATGCAAATCCATTTTGTGAATCATATTTCCTTTATTATTAGACTTCTGTAACGGACTTTTAGTATAAATATAATCAATTTTTTACATGAGTCATGCTTTCTATGCCATGGCTTGCTTTCATATCGTAACGAAGGCGTTTCTTCCAAAATAACAAAAAGTAAGATTTTCCAAGAAACGTGATCAATTTTGGGTATATTTCTACTGTATAATGGATTCATTTCTCCCGTAATGCGCATTAGACAAATTTAGATCCAAGAAACATTGATCTTGGCCCCAATACGCAGTCAAATTAGTAAAGAATGCCGTCAAAATGTTCAAGTCAAACGTAAAGTTATTATAACCTATGAAATATGTAAGAAAACCAACTCACCGAGTCTAAATCTGAACATTCGCTGCTAGAATCTGAATCGATCAACGGTTTATTCTTCCTTTTAGCCATTTAAACTTTATTTTGGAACGTACAATTATTTTGTAATTACGTTTGGCTGATTTTCCTCCTTCACGATTATCGTCAATCGCAAGTCAATCGTCAATGAATGAATTGAACCACAAGCAATGAAACAAGAGAAATGAAATGAATGAATGAATCAGGGATGCCAGATGCAAACTCAATTATTATGTAATTGGTATGGCAGATCGGTATACATAAAGAAAACATATGAATAACATAACAAAACCGTTTTTGGGGTGTATAACCGTTGATTTATTGTTTTTGTACTCTAGCCTTTGTTTTTGTATTTCACTTTGGAGAAGGATAGAGTGAGGCTTTTTGGCGGGAACTTGCAGATCGACGTTGCATTTTCATTTTTATAGTGTATTTTGAGTTTAATTGTGTATTTTTGGTGGTATTTTACCCAATAAAGATCATCCATGTGCACCATTGAAGTGAAATGAAATTAATTATGTGTATCGTGACTTTTCAAGTCGCCACAAAAAGTCCGTGAAGAGTTTTATTACCATGACCACAACATGACTTTTATGGACGCTGACTGTTTATTGTGACCAACTCACGACCAACTGGAAACTATAATATTACTCGAAATTGGCGGAAATGAGCCCTAATTTGGAATCCGTGAGAAATATATAAGATTCTTGGAAATGTTCAAATAATTGTGTGGGCTAAAAGGAGCTTTCTTCCGCGGACGCTCGGACTGTGGAATGAGCTCCCCGCCATGGTTTTCCCATGGAGTACAGCATGGGGTTCTTCAAAAAGGGTGTGAAGAGATTTCTTCAGGGTCCGCAATGCGCGAGCGATACCCTGGTCAGCGGCGGCGTAAGACCAACATTTTATGTGGGCAAGATTCATTTTCCGATGCTCTCTGCCAGCGCAAGAAGTATTTTAAGATTAATTATTTTGACATCATGACAAGGTCTCTACTGGCTGCTGGGTAGAAACTCGAAACTCTCCATAGACAACAAGATCTTAATCTACAAATCAAATTTAAAACCAATTTGGACATATGGTATCCAACTATGGGGCTCCGCCAGTGACTCCAATATAATGATAGTACAAAGGGCGCAAAACTACATTCTAAAACAAATATCAAATGCACAACAACAGAGGTCCATGACATTCTTAACATATCAAGGAGGAAATAAATGAACATGGTGCCAAATACAAATGCCGATTGCAAAAGCACCCGAACCAGCTTGCGGGACAGCTTACTATCCCTGAAAGTATACGTCGGCTTAAAAAGCGACGGGATATATTTAATCAACCCAGTCAGTAAGAGGACTGACTAATTGAAAGAAAGGGTTGCCTCCACTGGGAGTAGCACTCTACCTGTCACTAGCCTACATCTCATCTGCTCATAGTCTTCATGACTGATCGCAAGATCCAATTAATAAAAAATAAATAAAAAATTGACATAGGCAAATGGCAAAACTCAGTAGATATAATACAATGTAAATAAAATATGCACAGGCTTAAAGATACTTCCTAATAATCATTTTTATTTTTTAATGTGATTACGCGTTCTTACAACCCTTTCGCTTGTACAAATCAAATAGGAGTTAGGTATCGTAAAAGCGAGAGCCCAAGAGCTCATGTGACACGTCAAATTGCTACTTTTGTTAGAGTACTTTTCAATACAACTCAGTATTCTATGTCTAAACGAACAGAATGGGGAATCCTCAGCTTTTGACGGCACGCGGCGGGGATGTCTGGCGATAGCAACGCAAACTAATGTTGCTAAACTGAATAAAAACATACTTATTATATATTTAAAAAAAAAAAAGCAAAAATTTTTTTTTGTAATGTACAAATTTTCGTGGCGCGAGGACCCCTGGGTCATGAGGCCGTAGGCGGTGGCCCACGTCGCCCACGCCTTACGCCGCCACTGCCCCTGGTGTTGCAAACGTCCATAGGCTACGGTAACTGCTTACCGTATGCTTGTTTGCCACCTTTGTGGCTTAAAAAAAAACTATCCCTATTGTTCTACGAAGGTAAAAAAAACTCGAAAATTTCAAATATCCCGCCTCGTAACTGATGTTTATCCAAATAAGTAGAAGAAGAAGAAACAAAACATTTATCATCTGTGCAATAAATGACGACGTCTTTTTTTATTTTATATCTGTGAACAAAATTGAATGAAAGAAATTCGAAAATATATTATCTGTCGGTCTGTCAATCAAATACCTATTGTTTTTTTGCGTGTTTTTACTATGTATTTTACCTTTTTACGAAGTTAAATCTTTATTATCATTGTTCTATTTACAAAATTTATGAGATACCTATTTTGCTGATAAACTGTTTATATAATTTATTTTAAATAATTTATAAAATCGATTAGTGAGTTCGTGCAATCCATTGTTTACAACTAACGGGCATCCCGCTAGCACAGCAATCGTCAACAAAAACTTAATATGCCTCATGATTTAAAGGAATTGGGTGTGAGGAAAGCACTTATGGTAAGATATATTAGCGAGAAACCAATTATTTTATACTTTTCAAATGTCTTATAATGTGGGTAACCTAGATTACTCAGACAACAAAGATGTTAATTTTAGGCGTCTCTATAGGCGACTTGGCCGTAACCTTGTATATTCTGAAGGCTTATTGAATCGTTTCTGACCTCATACACCATGCACGTATACACCTTTGACATTCATCTTAGAAGTCATTGTTTGTGAAAGCAACAGATTGATCATCCTAAGGCAGTAATCAGCAGTTGTAACCTTTTCTAATTATTTTTTATATATGGTTATGATGTGAGACCACTAGAATTATGCATTGAGGCAAACATTAGTTCTCATTAATTAATACTCTCATATGATACAAGATATCTAATTATTTATATTTTCTTCTAGGTAATTACTCTAGCATGAGTTTGTATTGATGTTTTTGCTGAAGTTTATAAAAATACAAATTATTATTGGCATAACACTTACTACAGCAAAAAAGTCAATCCATCCCACAAACTAAATGCTGTGTTTGAGGACCCAGTGGCTTGTCCCATATCATAGCATATAGTTGGTGTCTATTCCAACTTAAGAAAAGAGAAATTACAAAGTAAAATAACAAAAAGTTTGACAGAAAAAATTCATCATCATCTACCTACCATGTTTACAATTAATTGGGTTATTATGTGCTTCTTCCAAACAAAAAAAAAACTGCCTTACCAGGGCCTAAACTGAATAAATAACTTTTAGATAGGTATTTGATTTTGATATAATTTGCAGGCTCCCCTATCCCCAACGCCGTGTGCTGAGATCAGCGATGACGAGCTCGTCTCCATCTCGGTGCGAGACCTCAACCGCCAACTCAAGATGCGAGGACTATCTAGAGATCAGATTGTTAGGTGTGCTAAAGCTTCTTACAAAATTACCTTTTGGCTTGGTGAAATTGTGCAAATCTCAATAGCTTCATGTCGGTTTTGTAAAGGTCGGCAGCACATTGTCTATAAGTGACATTCTCAACGTAATAAAATATAGAATAGTCGGAACAAACATTTCAGAATGAAGCAGCGTCGTCGAACGCTCAAGAACCGAGGCTACGCCGCCTCGTGCCGCATCAAGCGAATAGAACAGAAGGACGAACTCGAGACTGAGAAGAGTCAGGTATAATCATCATTAGCATACGGCATTCTCCTAACCAACATTAAAAAAAATAAACATCGACTGTGTCTTTGTCTTTGTATGGTCGGTCACTTGACTAGGAATCAGATTTGTTGCATGGCCATAGCTGTACTCCTTAATTCGAGAGAACTTCTGCCTGCTTAAGTCTCTTATAAATCCTCATTTCAGAATTAAATCTATAAATACTTTTTGCTACCAATTTAGCGCAAGTCGTAATGCTGTGAGATCACTTCAGGGTATAACAGATTAAGATGCTAAACTGTTAAATGATTTGTTCAAAATCGTTTTCTGAATCGATTTATGTAACTTTTAATATAGACATTTAAAGTTACATAAATCGATTCAACAAACCATTCAAAGATTGAGCATTCAAATGTGTTACACGTTGTATATCGGCATATTGCACAGTGGTCACGCGGCATGCTTTAAAAAAAACTGCTAAAATATACATTGTTTCAGGAGTGGCAAGATATGGAGCTGATGCAGGAGGAAAATGGCAGAATCCGTGAGGAGGTGGAAGCACTCCGAGGGAAGTACGAAGCCCTGAAGAGATTTGCAGCCATCAAGAGTATCCCTTTGCCGCCTGAACTTGAAATGTTGCCGTAGAACTGTATAGAAGATATACTATCTGTCTGTAGGTAATTTAACCATAGCTTGCCGCCCGCGGGTTCACTCGCCTGTTCGAAATTCAGTCTTAAGTGTTATACACAAATGAACTTAAAAGCTATATATAAGTACGTCCCGCGGTTTCACCCGCGTTCCCGGGCGATTTATTGTTTTTCCGGGATAAATAGTATCCTATGTGTTAATTCAGAACATATTCTGTCTGTGTGCCAAATTTCATCCAAATCCATACAGTACAGTGCGTGAGAGTTACAAATATCTTGACATCCATACAAACTGTCACATTTATGATAGTTAGATTATTCTATAGCAGCAACGGATAAAATGAACCTTAATGGTAAAGCAATCAGATGAATTTTTCTGAGACAGTTTTTTCGGGAACTTTGAATTTCGTATAGGTGTAATTATTTTATTGATGTAATTTTTACTTAAATTGTAAATCTGTGGGCTCTCATATATTTTAATATAGTAATAATTTGTCCAATGGACACATTCAATAGACGTCAAATTATTATTGATGGTGATTTTTTCAAAAATCATCCTGTGTAAATCTAATCCTTTATATAATCAACAATAGGTATACTTAATTTAATTAATCATTAAACTCCTAGATTTCTCTAAGTATGTTGATCACAAAAACCGAAACAGTAGTTTGTGTTACTACAATATAATTTTAGTTTTTAAGAACTTTCTCAATAACATAACCGTTGTTTAAAAATATTTTTTTATATATAATTATAATAGTAAGATTCGGTTTTGGTTAAGAATTATAATGATTCTGGGTATTATAGTCTGTTTTACAACTGGATTGTAAAACAAGATCTTATTGAAATAAAAAAACTTAATTTATTATAGGCTTTAGTTAAAATAATATAGCGGAGCAGCGTGGTAGTACCGGTACATAATTATAGTTACCACATTTTTACATTATTCATCAGTATGTATCCTAAATATTGAAAAAAGCAATTATTTTATTTATAGAAGCTGGCTTTCTTTCGCTTTTTAATATTATTTGGATGATTAACGAAGAATTTAAATACCAGTCCCCGAAAATAAAACTAATATGTTTTGCCTTCGACTTAATTAGCCCAATATAAAATTAATGTAAGAAATGTGAATATGAATATATTCCAAGTGATATTTTTATGCATACTGTAATAAATATTATTAAGAGAATAATAAGATTGTTTTATTAAAACTTACGGTATACCGACTAGAATAAAATTACCGTAATCTCAACTGTTCTTATTTGAACACTAGATCAATATTTTAATTAAGTACTAAATTTTTCAGGCTTGATAGGTACTCAAATAAAAAAAAGTAAGTTCAAAAACTAAAACCCGACTACCGAAAAATCACGCTCTAAAAAGTATGAAACAAGGAAATATTCTCATCTGAAATTGTTATGTATAAACTATTAAATATGTATCGTCAATTAAATAAGCGAAACACATATGTTATGTATTTTAATGTATTTAATTAATATATATATTCATACTGATGGTGTTAAGAGGATAGCCGTGGTCATTATGCCACTTTGCCCAATGCTTATGATCGCTTACTAATGTTTGAATGTATTGTCACAGTTGTATTGTTTTGTTAGGGTAGGTGGCATACGACCACGGCTATCCTCTTAACACCATCAGTATGAATATATATATTAATTAAATACATTAAAATACATAACATATGTGTTTCGCTTATTTAATTGACGATAAATATTTAATAGTTTATACATAACAATTTCAGATGAGAATATTTCCTTGTTTCATACTTTTTAGAGCGTGATTTTTCGGTAGTCGGGTTTTAGTTTTTGAACTTACTTTTTATTTAAATTATTTTGGGGTTACAATTTCCTGATAAAGTATTTGAAGAGCGGCTTTTAATTTTGTTGTACATGTTCCTAAGTAATATACCAAACTTACACATAGGATCATGTTTCGAAATTTGAAAGACTTCTTAACCTTTCCAGTTCCTCAAGAGATCGAGGGTCATGAGGATTTTTCAGCAATTTATTATGATCCAAGGAACAAATAAATAATCCATCCAATGACCTGAGTCTGCTAAGGGCCACATAAGCCTGTCCCTTAGCGAATAGTGACTTTCCTAAATCAATTACTGCTTTATCTAGAGTGCAACCTTGCAACTTGTGAACAGTAACTGCCCAAGTAAGGATTAACGGTAACATTTTGCGTTGAATTTTACCCGATCCTCTTAATCCGTCAAATTCAGTCAGACAAGGTTCAATTCTAACAAGCCCATCTTCATCTGCATGTGTAGTGGAATCATCAAATTGTATGAGAACTGCGCTTGGATGTTCTCCATGCTCCAGCTGATCACGACGAAGAGCAGGCCATATTAAGGTCCTCACCACTCCCATCGCACCGCTCACTAAGCCTCGATTAATGTTCAAATTCCTGCGTAGCATTACACGCGAGCCAATACCGATATCGATACTGCTTATTATACCTCCTGTTCGGTTGGGATCGCTAGGTATATGTTCTTGTTTTGGAACTTGACCGTATGTTTTAGATTCTTTGCCCCCGTTTTTCACATTAAATTAAATTATAGAAGATTAAATGTCGATTCAGTCTACTTTATAGTTTTGCCGCGCCGGATTCTGCAATTGTTTTCAGTGCGATTATAATGTAAATATTATGTATGAATCTAAGCTTGTTTTGAAAAGAGTAATTTTTTATAAATATATAAATATATCCTGGGACATTCCTCACACACGGTCATCTGATACCTAACTAAGCACAGCTTGTACTTTGGAAACCAGATAACTGATATAATACATATACTACTTTTTGTTTGTAAATACATACTTATAATATACATAATTACATCCAGAATCAGTACATACAGACATGTTCATGCACACAAATGCATGTCCTGTGTGGGAATCGAACCCACGACCTGCGGCACTATAGGTTAAGACTCCACGTCTTAACTAACTGCGCCAACTTGCTGAGTTTATTGCCGGCTCTTCTCAGCAGATGCAAACTTCCGAACCGGTATTGGAGTATTAGAGTCAGACTTTTCATAAGTGCCTGCGAAGGTCTATTTGAATAAATGATTTAGAATTTTGGATTTTCTTGAATTTTGAGTACCTATTTATTATAGATATATGTATTTTGGGTAGGTATGGAGAGAAAATATGTTTGGCTCACATTAGAGGCGAGATTTTAAAAATTATTCCCAATTATCGGGTGCTTGCAAGCAAAGCCGCGAGCAATAGCTAACAATATGTATGTTTTTGAAATGTACTCATTAAGCCCTTTTATTTGATACCCAACACGGCATCATTAAAAAATCTTTTACTTTTAGTCCATGACTTTTTGTCCTCTAGAGGGCGCCATATCCAATTTAATGTAACGTCATATAGCCTATAACCAGTGGACGATCAAGACGCTTCCAACGATACCTCATTTGTCAATTTGTCATTAGTAGTATAGATGGTATGAGGGAAGAGATGAACATACATACCCACATACATACATACCGGTCAAAATCATAACCCTCCTTTTTGCTTCGCCGTAGTCGGGTAATAAAGTACTATGGGACCAAACTAAGCAAAGAAAATGATTTTATTATTACTATTGCCCGAATACTGAAACGGTGCTGAAACGCCACTCATAAGTAATGAGGGCTGCCGTTTCTGTGGCCACCAGTTGGCGCCACTAGCGAGTGGGTCCTATCGCTTTCGTTGACAAAGTGTATTTAGCGAGTCGGGGCCAATATAATTGATTATTAATCAAGTAAATATAAAAAGAGTATATTCATTACAGAAATCCACTTTTTTGGTAGGTTGTACTAGCCGCACATATCGCGGAAGAGAAAATGTTGTATATGATAAAGCAAGGTACTCGAAAGTTTCCGTATAAAAAAGAAATCCCTAATAAGCTACGTTATTCCGTAAATGAGACACATTCAAGGTCATAAAATCCTTATTCCATTGAACCAATAAGTATTTCATAAGATGTTGAAGGTTAAGGGCGGAGTGGAGTGGAGTGAAAGCACTCCAAAGCCACTTTTCGACCTTCAAGTCAATAATTATATTTGCACAATTGAGTTTCGGCGAAAAAGGTGAGGTAAAGATTTTTAAAGTAAGTTTAAGTATGGTTTACCAAATACAATTTGTCTGGAGAGCTAGTTCTGAATGTCACATGTCCCCCCTCGTCGGGCACAGGCCTCTCAAATTGCTACGCCGCTACTTTACTGTGCGACCTGAATTTGGTCGCGCGAGTGTCAAAGGCGATGAAAGCTTAGTGCTAGTGACGTCGAATGCCGAGACGAAGGACCCTGGTTCGAATCCTACAATGCGCTTGAGTTTTCTATGAAGAGAAACATCGTGAGGAAATCGTAGCACGGTGGTAGAGTTAGTACCCTCCTGGCTGCGTATCACCCTCAAGTAGAAAATCTGCCGCCAAGCCCTATCGGTGTGCTCCGACAGCTGCACTTGAGAGCCAGTTCCTTCTAGGATTTGTTGCTTACCACCTTCAGCCACATCATCAATGACCATGGTGAGATTGTGGTATTATAGGTACATAGTAAAAAAAAGGTAAGTGGTAGAAGCACGATGCCCTATGAAAATCTTTGAGGTAAGTATAGGAATGAAATCGCACCGCTATGAACTTGCGGTACCTAGGTACATATCAAGAGTTGTCGAAAGCTAATAGTCCCGTTTTGAGAAGATAATCTTTTCTTTTCTCTCTTTGTCTGTTTAGCTGTCAAAACGGGCCTATTAGATCTTGCCTGCTTAAGGTGGATGCTCAGCATAAGGCGAAAATTTTTTTTTTACTTTCGTATAACTACCTATATGGCTAAATATATCAGTGGTTCGCGACCGTATTGGTTTCAAAATTCAAAATTCAAAATCATTTATTCAAATAGACCTTCGCAGGCACTTATGAAAAGTCTAACTCTAATACTCTAATACCGGTTCGGAAGGTTGCTTATTTGGCATATTGTGGAATTTATAAAAATAAACAAATTTCTCGCCTCATGCTGAGCTCCTATCTTAAGTCTCCTAAATCTGTGTCCCATTATCAAAGTTAACGCCGTTTGTTTAGTAAACCTTAGGGCTTTATCTAGGAGAACATTTATGAAGGCCAAACAAAGCTACTGAAGTTACCGCCGCTTCGGAATCGGAAGCCAGCTTTCAACGTGTGAAGAACCGGAAAAAAACTCAGCAAGGTGTTTTTTTGTTGATAAAGCTTCGAAGTCAGTTTCAAGTGAATTAAAATACCATCAAAACAAAAGTAATAAGGCAAAGTTACGATTAGTGAACACAAACAAACAGCCTGGCTGTGCCATCCGCCTGCGAGTGCGAGCTGCGACTGAATATTTCTATTTTTGCCCGGGGAACAGGAATTAATTAATATTTTGCACAATGCCGCTTTGAATCATTTGTTACCGGTAGATGTGCTGACCGCGGTAACTATACGCTTGGGACATTTTACTTGGCTTCGTTTTAATACGTAACTATGATTGTAGAGAGGAACGTATAGCATAGCTGTGTTATTCTTAGGTAGTTCTTGCAATTACAATACTAAAAAAATTGGTACATACTGTACCGTGTCAGGTCGCCAGAGCTCAGGAGGAGCAGCAGGGTCGGCATCGGCAACATGCGAGTGATACCCCTGCTGTTGTCGGACCATAGGCTACGATATCGAGAAAAAAACCTAATAGCACCTAGTAATACCGAGCGATATCATTCAAACAGCAACTAGTAAGTGCTTCTGCACTGATTAATAACGGTATCGACCAATAATTGTACCTGAATATTTAGACTTAGCCAATCAGAGATCATTGTCCGTCGTAGGGTATGGAATATAGTAGGTATTTCAAACAAAATGAACGTCACTGCGCTTCTTTGGGCTAATTGTTCAATGGGCTACGGTAACCGCATACTGTCAGGCGGGCGGCTTGTTTGTTAGGTACCTAAGTCGTGTAAAAAAATACTTATATCTGACAGAAGCTCAAGTCCATAGTTGTAGTGTCGCGCACGCAGTGAAGCGGGCAAAGACAAATTACTTTATTCCTCTCCCCCTATTTATTTATTGTGTCTCCCGCCTTTCATTATATATTTTTTTGTTTATAACTGTCCCTTTTATTTTCCGAATTCACTTTGGCCCCTAAATTCTTGTAGTGTAACATTAATTGGATTTTCCTGTTCGAGACAGGAAGTTGTTGAGCTAGAGGCTTCCGAAAATATGGTTAGCTTCTAGTACCTGCCTATACTAAATCTACACACATAAACATGGTGGAAAAAAGCGGATGGTGGGGGAAAGCAATAATGTAGCATTTTTTTTTAATGGAATCATTTTTTAATTTAAAAGATTTTTTTTTAATCCCTTCAATCGAGAATCGAACCGATCATAACGTGGAAAAAGTTAAAAATACCTTGGGATAGCGAGTGGGTTTAACCCCGGGTGAAAATAAGTAAAAACTAAGTGCTAAGGCTTTCTTGCTAATTTAGCATCGAGGAAATATCCCTTTAGAGTAGTAATACTGAACAATCAAGTTTCGAAACTATAGTCAGTGATTTGTCACTGAATCGCTGCATCTGTGTTTGTGTTTTTACCCGACTACGGCGAAGCAAAAAGGAGGGTTATGATTTTGACCGGTATGTATGTATGTGGGTATGTATGTTCATCTCTTCCCTCATACCATCTATACTACTAATGACAAATTGACAAATGAGGTATCGTTGGAAGCGTCTTGATCGTCCACTGGTTATAGGCTATATGACGTTACATTAAATTGGATATGGCGCCCTCTAGAGGACAAAAAGTCATGGACTAAAAGTAAAAGATTTTTTAATGATGCCGTGTTGGGTATCAAATAAAAGGGCTTAATGAGTACATTTCAAAAATATACATATTGTTAGCTATTGCTCGCGGCTTTGCTTGCAAGCACCCGATAATTGGGAATAATTTTTAAAATCTCGCCTCTAATGTGAGCCAAACATATTTTCTCTCCATACCTACCCAAAATACATATATCTATAATAAATAGGTACTCAAAATTCAAGAAAATCCAAAATTCTAAATCATTTATTCAAATAGACCTTCGCAGGCACTTATGAAAAGTCTGACTCTAATACTCCAATACCGGTTCGGAAGTTTGCATCTGCTGAGAAGAGCCGGCAATAAACTCAGCAAGTTGGCGCAGTTAGTTAAGACGTGGAGTCTTAACCTATAGTGCCGCAGGTCGTGGGTTCGATTCCCACACAGGACATGCATTTGTGTGCATGAACATGTCTGTATGTACTGAGTCTGGATGTAATTATGTATATTATAAGTATGTATTTACAAACAAAAAGTAGTATATGTATTATATCAGTTATCTGGTTTCCAAAGTACAAGCTGTGCTTAGTTAGGTATCAGATGACCGTGTGTGAGGAATGTCCCAGGATATATTTATATATTTATAAAAAATTACTCTTTTCAAAACAAGCTTAGATTCATACATAATATTTACATTATAATCGCACTGAAAACAATTGCAGAATCCGGCGCGGCAAAACTATAAAGTAGACTGAATCGACATTTAATCTTCTATAATTTAATTTAATGTGAAAAACGGGGGCAAAGTTTGTATGGGACAACGTGATTCCTTGGTCCGATCTACTTAAAATTTTGCATAAACATTACTTATCAGAATTGATGGAAGACGTATTTCGTAAAATCGTGTTATTTTAGGGGTGATTTGCATCAAAGTTGATATCAATACTCCTTAGTACTTTTGATTTAAATTACTTTTTATTTTGACACATGTTTGAAAACTCAATCTGATTTTCACAGATTACAGAATAAGGCAGATGGAGCGCGCGGAACACGGGAGTGAGTTACATTATAATCGCACTGAAAACAATTGCAGAATCCGGCGCGGCAAAACTATAAAGTAGACTGAATCGACATTTAATCTTCTATAAATTTAATTTAATGTGAAAAACGGGGGCAAAGTTTGTATGGGACAACGTGATTCCTTGGTCCGATCTACTTAAAATTTTGCATAAACATTACTTATCAGAATTGATGGAAGACGTATTTCGTAAAATCGTGTTATTTTAGGGGTGATTTGCATCAAAGTTGATATCAATACTCCTTAGTACTTTTGATTTAAATTACTTTTTATTTTGACACATGTTTGAAAACTCAATCTGATTTTCACAGATTACAGAATAAGGCAGATGGAGCGCGCGGAACACGGGAGTGAGGCCAAAAAAGTAAATACAAATTGAAAAGCACATACCTAGTATTCGCTTTTGAATTTGTATTTGCTTTGTTTAAAACACATTATTTTATGAGAAACACTTTCTTTTTAACTTTGTTTAAACATAGCAAATACAAATTGAAAAGCGAATACCAGGTATGTGTTTTTCAATTTGTATTTGCAACCGAACAGGAGGTATAATAAGCAGTATCGATATCGGTATTGGCTCGCGTGTAATGCTACGCAGGAATTTGAACATTAATCGAGGCTTAGTGAGCGGTGCGATGGGAGTGGTGAGGACCTTAATATGGCCTGCTCTTCGTCGTGATCAGCTGGAGCATGGAGAACATCCAAGCGCAGTTCTCATACAATTTGATGATTCCACTACACATGCAGATGAAGATGGGCTTGTTAGAATTGAACCTTGTCTGACTGAATTTGACGGATTAAGAGGATCGGGTAAAATTCAACGCAAAATGTTACCGTTAATCCTTACTTGGGCAGTTACTGTTCACAAGTTGCAAGGTTGCACTCTAGATAAAGCAGTAATTGATTTAGGAAAGTCACTATTCGCTAAGGGACAGGCTTATGTGGCCCTTAGCAGACTCAAGTCATTGGATGGATTATTTATTTGTTCCTTGGATCATAATAAATTGCTGAAAAATCCTCATGACCCTCGATCTCTTGAGGAACTGGAAAGGTTAAGAAGTCTTTCAAATTTCGAAACATGATCCTATGTGTAAGTTTGGTATATTACTTAGGAACATGTACAACAAAATTAAAAGCCGCTCTTCAAATACTTTATCAGGAAATTGTAACCCCAAAATAATTTAAATAAAAAGTAAGTTCAAAAACTAAAACCCGACTACCGAAAAATCACGCTCTAAAAAGTATGAAACAAGGAAATATTCTCATCTGAAATTGTTATGTATAAACTATTAAATATTTATCGTCAATTAAATAAGCGAAACACATATGTTATGTATTTTAATGTATTTAATTAATATATATATTCATACTGATGGTGTTAAGAGGATAGCCGTGGTCGTATGCCACCTACCCTAACAAAACAATACAACTGTGACAATACATTCAAACATTAGTAAGCGATCATAAGCATTGGGCAAAGTGGCATAATGACCACGGCTATCCTCTTAACACCATCAGTATGAATATATATATTAATTAAATACATTAAAATACATAACATATGTGTTTCGCTTATTTAATTGACGATAAATATTTAATAGTTTATACATAACAATTTCAGATGAGAATATTTCCTTGTTTCATACTTTTTAGAGCGTGATTTTTCGGTAGTCGGGTTTTAGTTTTTGAACTTACTTTTTATTGACTTAGCCAATCACAGCGCGTGTGTCCTAGCGTATTGTCGGCGGTGGGAAATTGGCGGAATATAACCAAAATGAACGTCATTGCGCTTCTTTGCGTTAATTGTTCGATGTTCTTTAGGCACGTAAAGTAACGGGCCTGCTATCATTTAATTGGGCCTACTACGCGGGCACCTTGAGAACTTCACTAGCCTACGTCCAGGTTCCGCGGTGGGCATGCGTGGTGGAGTATCTGCCCATTCCATTTCACCCTCATTTGTGTGCAGGAGGCCTGTGCTCAGCAGTAGGACATTATAGGCTGATGATTATGACGACCTCAAAAAAGTGGCCGGACTGGGCTGGATGCGGGTGGCAAGAAACCGGAAGGAGTGGCGCGCTCTGGGAGAGGCCTATGTCCAGCAGTGGACTTAAAAAAGGCTGATGATGATGACGATGATTATGATGAAGTGCTAAGGTATCAGTCGATAGGTTCAATATTATGAGGATCAAAGTCTTATAAACATGGTGTACTTACTTATTAAATTAAGACCAAGCAATCCATACTTAAAAGTCGTGACAAGTTTTCACGACTAAGCCTCTGACCCGATGCGATGAAATTTGGCACGTAGATAGCATAAAGTATAGGCTACTTTTTATTCAGGGAAAGCGGGTGAAATCGCGGGGGACTGCTAGTGTTACATACATTTTGTAACGGTGTGTACAGGTCGGTTAACGAAAGCTGGCACGTTCACAGTACTCATAAATTTGCAATCAGTCAAGTCTAATGGACGAATGCAAAAATAGACCACTCTATATTTATGAGCAGTAGCAAAAGCAAAACAATAACTGTCTCCTTCATACTCATAAGCTTGACTTTGCGCGAGAGAGACGGTGTAAATGTGTTGAAACGTGCCAGCTTTAGTTAACCGACCTGTATGTCTGAATGGATCAGCCTTGTCTTGTGAGCGCTCCGCAAATGCTTAGGTACCGTGGGTACCATAACTACTCTCATATAAATCCAGGTGAAATGATTATGGTTGCAGCTATGAACACTTCATGCTTCCCAAACGTGAGAGAATCCGCAGGTCAATGTAAATCCTTATTAAATTGCTCATTTATTTACAAATAGGTAACGTCCGAAAGATGCTCCTTGATAAATCGAAGTGGAAATTCCAATAAAATAATTGGATGAATTTAAATAATTAGAATTTTATTCGGAAAATGTTTATCGAAGTGTGTCCTTCATAAGGACGTTACTGTCCTATTCAAAGTTTGATTTATATGATAATAATGATTTAAACGCTTACCCTATTACTCATAAAACGCTATTTAAGTAATATAATTCTAATTCTATCTCTTTTACTCGAATTGTAACTATTATAACATATTTATTGTAAATCAACTAAAAAGGCCGTCCGCCAAAAGTCTATAAGTACCTACTAATTTCCAGTTGCGGAAACTTATTAGTAGCTTTAAACATATTTTTAATTTCATAAAAGAATAACTATATTTAATAAAGCTGTTAGTTTCCCTTAATTATATAAATAAATATTCTGATTATATGGTCATGATTCACGTACGTCACCTTGACGGGCCAGCTGACGCAGTTGGTTTGGCGACCTATCTCGCCGCTGGTCGTGGGTTCGATTCCCACACAGGAAATGCATTTGTGTGCATGAACATGTCTGTGTGCCCTGAGTCTGGGTGTAATTATGTATATTAAGTATGTATTTACAAACAAAAAGTAGTATATGTATTATATCAGTTATTTACTTACATTCCTTTACTTTTAAAAAGTCATAGTGCCAGCTCATGGCCAGCTCCTATTTTTTTCTCTTTTTTAAGGCGGTTTTATCGGGGTCTCACAGAATGATCTATCACTTTCAACCCGCTTTTTTGATAAACTACAAATATACTATAATGTCCTACTTTCAGAGTATGAGGAATGAAAAAGTCCTAATTTCAAAAAGTTTCTATAAAAAAATAAAGAGATTGTAATATAGCTCGCCAACAAAACAAAATAGACGGATTAACAAAAAAAAATACAGAACAAGTGAAAAATGTGCCGCGTAATTATTATTTACACTCAAAATGCAGGTGTAAGAATATTTTCAAACTCCACTTATAGATTCTGAGCGGACTGCCGAAGTTTCACAACAAATTTTCTTCGCATTAACCGTTTTCTTTTTACGCTTCGTAACAAAAATAATCGTAGAACGGAACGCTTTGGGGACTTTCGCGCGGTTTTTTCTTGAAAAAAAAAAAACTTTGTACACTGTTTCATTCAGCTGGCGTACGCATGTATAATTTCCACTCATTTAGGGGTTTCTTTGTTCTTTTCCTCTCACTTGTTGTCCAACAATCAAGAGGCAGAACTTGGGTTGCCTGTGCGTTGTTTTGCTTTTTTATTTTTTTAAGTTCGTTAAAGTGAAGGCAAGCTTAGGCAATCAAGTACAGCCTCGGTTTGATTGTTGAAGTCTTTGAAAACTTGTATTTTATTTTGTTTTTCTTTGAACATCTACCTGGTTGAATTTACATCCGTCTTTTGTTGTTATAATATAATGAAGGAAGCTGATCTAATGAAGGAAAGTAGAGCTCCGCGTTTACTTATGCACTGAAGCTTAAACATACCTTACAAATAAATGCTGGTATCTTGCTGGTATCACCAGCTCCTACTGGCCTACCACTAGCTTTTTGGAGAAGGAAATCAGCGTGAATAAACCTGCATGCTCCGGAAATTCAAAGGCATATTATTGGTGGTTAAGGTGTTGGTCTGCTTAAGTTTGCTATTTATTTATTTACTTATTAAATATTTATTCAGTCTACTTTGTAATTTTGCCGCCGCGCCGGGGCACGCAATTGTTTTCAGTGCGATTAGAATGTAAATATTATGTAATGAATCTAAGCCTGTTTTGAAAAGAGTAACTGCTGAGTTTATTGCCGGCTCTTCTCAGCAAATGCAACCTTCCGAACCGGTATTAGAGTATTAGAGTCAGACTTTTCATAAGTGCCTGCGAAGGTCTATTTGAATAAATGATTTTGAATTTTGAATTTTATGATGTTGATCAATTTTGGGCGCATGTGGTGGACTATACAATTAATCTAACATGCTTAATTCTAATAGGTAGGTAGGTAGTACTATAAAGTACTTACCCTGCCGACGTGCTATGGTTTCCTCATGATGGTTTTCTTCAATGGAGTTTCAAGAACTGGAATTCGAACATATGATCACTTCGAAATTCGGCGTCACTGGTAGTGACGCCGAATTTCGAAGTGATCATATGCTGTTTGTTTGTATGTTAGAAGGCAGAAAATATAAAATAATAGTTGATGGTAAGCGGTTGGCGTCGCATATGTATACAGGGTGTTTTTTTCCCAGCAAGTGAGGGAACTTCTGAACTACAGGTATTAGAGAAAACTGCTGAAGGAAACCTCGAGCTGAATTTTGAAGAAATTAAAAGTTCAATAAAAAAGTGAAAAAAAAAATAATCAGCCGGTAATATTAGCAATAACTACAAAGTACCTTCTTGGCTCTCAAGTGCTTAGCTATTTACCTCTGTAAATAATACAGAATCATCTGTATGAGTTAGCGATAACAGCGGAAGTAGACAAACTGCAGTTTCAACTAGATACAACAAGACTACAGCAGTTGTAGAAGCGTTGTAGTTACTTCAAGTTTGTCTGATTGTACTCAAATGGTTTATTTGATAGCTGAGATACTAGTATTGCCTGTGGCTCTACACGTTTACACTTTAGCAAACTTTGGTTCTACCTGTAATCTGTATTATAATCCTTACAAACGTTTAGTCGTTTGTAATGTTTACACGACTTAATTACTAAAATACATTTAATATATTAAGACTGTTAGCTGGATGTGAGTCTCATCCTTTTGAATGTTTTATGTACTTTTAAGTTTCTACTGTTCTATATTACGTATAGTTTTCTTTTTTTTTGGCTCTTTTGTTGTTTTTATATTGTTTGTATATTCATTTTGACTGTTTTTTTAATCATTTAGTCATTCTCCATAGGCTGTTTATATCAACAACTATTGGGTACTCCTTGTCTTCCGGTGTAGAGTCATTTGTTAACGTTCATAAGTGCCTTATCGGGGCCTAAATTGAATAAATGCTTTTTGAATTTGAATATACTAGTTATTGTTTATATATACATTTTGTAATGTAACTAAATGACTATATGTGGCAAAATAAAATAATGAAACTATTTTGATGAAATTTACTAAGGAGTAGTTTGGACTCCGGAGATTGACATAGAAGATACGAAGTTAAGAGACATTTAACTGAATTACTTTCAAAAGTCGTCAAAAGATTTGTGATGACAGTATACCCATTAAGTAAAGTAATACGTAAGCAGGTATTTTTAATACTTACTTAAACTTATTAACATAAATGTATGTAGTTTCAAAAATTCAAATCTACAACACATCAAATAATAAAAACAATAAAGAAATCTCAAATGCCACTTGTCCAATCACTACATAATTATAAAAAAAAATATAGAGCTTATGATGGTACCGCTCGCGCGCCGGTTGGTACCGGTCGGTAATGGTACCGAGTTCGCACGGTTTCATTCACTCTAGGCCGTCATTTATCCTCGTGAATTTTTCTACTTGACAAATGTGCCGTATTACCCGCGCACTGTGCTTCCAACGATCACGAACTGTGGACAAAATTTATATTAAAAAAATATACTTATGTAGGTTTTTTTAGTCACAAGGTTGAAGAAACGGTAGGAGGTTCTATTGCAGTAGTATAAGTTAGATTGAGTGGTTGCCTGAAAAATCAATACAGCCTGATCTACTGATCAAAGAACCATGAAAAGAGGATATGCTCTTTTTGTAGGTACTGAGAAATTAGGAAATTATTTCCCTGAGGGTTTAAGAGTGGATTTGTGTTTGTATAAGGAATTCAGTAATTGAAGAAAGATCCACAAAAATTGTAATTCGTATTTGTTCTTTTCATCGGCGTTTTTCAAAACCCATCCTTAAATCTCTCGGGAACGCGGCTAAAAACTGCCAGGCGTCAGCTAGATAATTAGGCAAATTATAAAATAAACGAAACCATTTTACATTTACAAAAATAGAAATAAACAACTCATTTTTATAATTTTATAAATAACAAATGACAAAATAATATTTGGTCCACCCATCACACCGAAGCGAACCCCATTGCGAAAGCAGGTGTATAACAGCAATTTAGCGAGCGGCGTACATATCATATAAATTCGTGCCGTAACACGATTTACTTGATTTAATGTGGTGCTGTGTTTTTTGCAGCGAACATATTGCATCGCCTGGTCTTGCTGCATGACGTATGATCGACATTACATTTGCATTCCTCATCATGCGTATACGGTGAAAAATTGGGCTTTTCAACGTGGATGTGTTATACACCGTCATGTAACGGTGCGGTGTACTGAATCGTTTGTAGTTTTGAGCGGAGAAATGTGTGATTGAATTGATTGTCATTTTGGTCATTTTTATTTGTTTACTCAAAAGGCACTTTATGTAATAAGGATCTTAGTTTTAAGCAGTTCCTAGTCTTGAAATATAGGGAAAGACTGGAAGCCTTTGAAATGTGGTGTTGGAGGAGAATGGAGAGGATTAGCTGGACGGAGATGGTCACGAATGAGGAAGTATTGAGTCGAGTAAAAGAGAAAAGGAACATTATGGAGACGATAGAGAATAGGAGGGAAAATATGTTTGGCCACCTTATACGACACGACGAATTTATCAAAAATATAATAGAAGTAAAGATAGAGGGAAAGCGAGGAAGAGGAAGACCAAGAATAAGTTACACGGATCAAATGAAGGCAAAAATAGGCGTCGGGTCATATAAGGAAGTGCAAAATGTGGCTAATGAAGAAATCTAAAGCTAGTATTTTATATAATTAATAATTTTCCCGAAAAAATATAAAAAGCCGCTGAAAATGTTACACAACTGTGTAATAAGAGGTAATCAAGATTTTTTCCACAAAGAAAAATGATGTAGCTCCATATGGCGCGATGAAAAATCTTCTCTTTTTTGTTTAACAGATCCCTTTCCTATTACAATGCGTATTACATCTGTGAAACGATCATTTTTAAAATGAATGTGCCAGCCACAGACTTTATATCTAGATAAAGTAAAAACAAGCGGGAAACACCACTTTATCTCTTCAAAAAACAAATGATTGATTAAATATTGTTACAAAGTATAAGTATAGATAGATCAACATAGCTCTCTTAGAAAGCTCGATAGTAAAGGCTCTTACTTAGCTTTCCTTTATTGCTATACTAATGACGAAGCTGCGATGAAGATAAAATTATGAACACATAAAAATCCGGTCAAGTACAAGGTGCACTCGCACACGAAGGGTTCCGCAAAGACGTGTCTTGTATAATTTTTATTATAGCGGCAATAGAAATACTTTATGTGAATATTTCAACTGTCTATGATAAAGGTGGCCACTATGAAAATCTCAGTAGAATAAAGAAGGTTCTGTCTACCTATTACGCTGTAGCGCCCTGCTGGATTAGCTTTATGGTGTTCGTTACCATTACCACCAAAGTTACGCGGTAGAGCCCCTGGTCAGAGTTGCTGGGCACCGCTGGATGCAAGCGGCCCAAAACCGTTCGAAGTGGAAGTCAATGGGGGATGCCTATGTTCAGCAGTGGACTTAGGCTGATAAGATGTATATTCTACTAAAGCGATGGTTTGACCACAATCTCAGTGATCACTGTCGTAAGTGATCATGTGACCGAAAGTGATACCACACACACAAAGGCTAGTAGGAAAGGGTACTAGCCAGTAATGCGGTTACTACAAAGTACCTTTCTATATATTTCCTCTCACTGACTGACTGTCGCGTAGATTAGCGCGTTTAAACAAACAATTAATCTCTTCAGCTTTATAATATTAGTATATGGATATAGCCAACAAATCGTCAAATACAACGTCATAACATAACAAAGAGGCGATCGTATAACAAAGAGATGTCTAGACAACTTATTTTTATCTCCTTAAAACTGTGCTCAATAAACACAATGATTATATTAAAGCTTCTACAGACGACACTATTTGGCATCCGATATGTAGATAGGTGTAAAGTAGGCAACTTGACACCAAGGTTGACACAAAATTGGTATGGCAAGGGAGATCGGCCCAACATGGGCCCAACCGATGGCCCTACATATCGGGAGCCTAATCGTGTCGTTCGTAGACGCCCTTCGTCGTATAGGTACATCCATTTCCCAGAAAGAGACAAATGTAGTGCAACAAAAAGAGACAAATTCTTGTTGAAACTCTCTCTTGTCAAAACGGGACTATATATTAGATTATGCTGGGATAATTAATATCACTTTTATACATACTCCAACTTACGAACCTCCCGCAAAATTTTTAGATAAGAAAGACGTGAAAAACCTACAAGGCGGAGAAGTAACATTCATAGTGATGTGGGCAATGTGTGTCTTGTGGGCCCAGTGGTAAGGTAGAATTTCCCACTGGGCCCACAAGACAGGCCTCTTTGCTAAAACGTAGTGTTTTGGGACATATCGTCGACGTGTGGTAAAAACCTCGTAAACTATAAATGTTCATTATTTTTTCTATTATTTATTTGTTGTGTAGGAACCCTCGTAACGTGTATTACTAAAGCATAAACACTATTATAATGGAAATAAGACGAGAAGCCGTTCTCTCTCTTAAAATCTCTATTTTGACGTATAGTTGACGATCGATCGATGATTACAATTATTTTACAACACTATTACAACTGCGCATTACGTTTCTTATTGCCTCGCATAACTTCAGAAAAATAAAATTAATTATTTTCCCGACTCCTCGATAATGTATCGAAACAACAACAATGTATGTTGTGAAAATGTTTTAAATTCCCGAGGAATTCCAATGAAAAATATAATATTGGATAAGATATCAAACGATTACGTCAAAATAAATCGATTCGACCGTACGAAGAGCTAAAAGTGGGAAATTTTCACAATCTGATCTGAACACTACTATTTGCAAGTTTTGAGATATCACTTTAGAATTGTGCGAACCTAGCGAGTTGCAATACTTAGCAGATATAGGATATAATTTTCTCATTAAAACCTAAAGCTTTCGGAGAAGAGAAAATGTGCGAGGAAACCAAAGCATGGTGGTAGGGTACTTTGTAAGTAGTAAAAATTCGCTAAGCAGCTGGCTAGTGACTTCCGACATCTGCATTATACTCTGTGGCTGCACTAGAGAGCTAGTCCCATTCTAGGCTTACCACCTTTCGACCAGATCATCACTTAGGTACTAAGGTGAGATGGTGGTCAAACATAAGTTTATAAAAAGTAAACGCAAGAGAAACTGTGGTAAGAAATAAAAAAAATGATGATGCCGAATGCGAGTGAGTTTCAAAAGTTCCAACAAAACCAATAGTAGCAGTTCCTGGCAATATTAATGGCGCAGTGAGAACTGTTGCCAGCTTCCATAACTCAAGTGTTCAAAAACTGGCGGATAACCGGGCGCCGTGATAAAACTTCCACCGATCCTTCCCAGAGATAAACCTTTTATTTTACTAAATTGCACTTTCTCATATTTACTTTAAGAATATCATATTTTTGGAGAACAGTAATATGTTATTCCTACGCTGCGCTGCTATGACTTGTTGTTTGACTTAAGCTTACGAACTGGGAAATGGCGAAAGATTTTTTTGCTATTTGATCCTGCAATATTTGTATTGCAAGTAAGTACCACAGAGCTGCCTTCAAAGTTTTTAAGGGCACTAACCTAAACCAGCGCCACGCTTTGATGGCTGTTTTGATATTTAGCCAGCCGTGCATCCATTAATTATATTTACAGCTGCTGCACAGCTATCCTAGTGTTCCAGAAAATAAGAGCTAAATATAATGAAAATACTTTCTAAATAAACACGGCTATCTGATCCTAAACTAAGTAGAGCTTGTACTACGGAAACCAGATAATCCAGAGTCAGGACAATGCGACATGTTCTTGCTTAAAAATGCATATCATGGGTGGGAATCGTACTCGGTATGGAATCATAACCAGCCACGCCAGCTGGTATGTCAAAGCCGTTAAGTGTCCTTTAAAGTGGTAAAAAGCCGCCAGCTCTGGGATCCTGTGTGACGTCCACCAACCGCTTATAGATTTCTCTAAACAGGTGGTGGGCGGGTGGTGTTTCAGCCCAAAACGGCTCAAATTTTTACGTCAATCAATCAAACAAAAATATTTATTTGTGCAATAGGTACATACAATGGTCATTCCTATCTAAATGGATCTAAATCATCTAAATGCGGACCACTATATTCTCACCAAAATGGCATTACAAATCATAACAAAGATATACACAAAATAAACACAATCAAAAAAATAATATTTGTAGGGGACGCGACCCTTGTGGTATGACTGCTAAATAAGTAGACTTTGTAACACTTAAATAATGTTTATTTCGTCTAATATTATGCTAGATGGAGAAGCTAATGAATGCGACCGTGTTGCTGACCGGAAAAGTATGCACTGAGGTAAATGCACACTTGGTGCGGCCTCGCTATATGATTTGTTGGCTCAGCAAAACGGTGTTCGATCGCATTGCATCGAACAATATTAGTGTGTTTTTTTTTATATTGGAAGTGTTCGGTAATCAGCTATATTTGCGTTTTTGGGGTTCTCTGCGTTGTTAACGTCTGACCATAAAGTTAACATGTTAGCTGATGGTCATTCATATTCGTAGGTAATATCTCAGAGTACCTATATAAATACTAAATATCATCTAGCTATGGCAGAAATATGGTTTCGTGTAAATATTTCGATATTTACTTATACTAAACCTTGTTCCAATTATGAAATCCGCTAGGTAACTTGGTAATATCAAAGGTTAATAGTTTGAACTCCTGTCGTTGAGCTGTAAGTGGGTTTCTCGCTGATATTAATATGAAATTTACCTCTTCTTATTTCATATTTCTGATGTGAACGTCACAGACAGATTATGAATTAGTGTATGCCAATCGTTATAACGTAATTTTAACAACGCATCTCACAATCTCAAGAGATCTAATGGTTTTTTCCAGGGTATGATCTATATGTATGCTAGATTTAATTTGAATGCTTTCAGCCATTGGGCCATGACTGTATAACAAAGATATATTAAAACTTTCGCGTGTACAATGTAAAGCTGGCTTCCCACGGTGCGTGATATTGCGGACGCACGCGCACCAGTCCGCACCACGCACTGTGGGAAGGGTCTCGTCCGTGGTCGCAGAGGACGTCTGTGGCGGTGCGCCGGTATCCGTCGCGAGGCGGTAACTTCAAAGGTGCGTTTAATTAATACCA
The DNA here is from genome assembly GCA_947623365.1 of Achlya flavicornis. NCBI lineage: Eukaryota > Metazoa > Arthropoda > Insecta > Lepidoptera > Drepanidae > Achlya > Achlya flavicornis. Next base: position 248,174 of record OX392493.1, read on the forward strand.
CAGCCGCGGCTGCAGCGACGACACGTTCTCTTTCACTTTGTATTTTGAAATGAAGTTATCAAAAGATCTACACAGACCGACACGCACCGTTGGAAGAGCCCTGTCTGCGTGCGTTGCCGTCCGTGATCGTCGGCTGATCGGAAGCTAGCTTTAGACGGATTAATATTTTGTCTGTAGATTGATGCATTTCTCATAGCTGCATAGTTACATAGTTACCCAATGGATCAGCATTTATTATATTCTGAGGATTATGGTTCGTATATCCTGTGTGGTATACTTGCTTATCAAACTTTAACCCCTTTATTAATAAATAAGGTGTAAGTCAGTCTTGTAACACCCAGGTATTAAGATAGCCCCAGCCCTTTTTGTTTATATGACACTAGCAGACCCCCGCGGTTTCACCCGCGTACGGTTCGAATTTTCTCCTTCGAAAACCAATGCACGCCACTGATTATTAGACACAACAAATCAAACACAGATATTTTTAAAATTAAAACTAAAAACCTATCTTTATTGGATAAAATACCACCGACATTGGTGCCGATTCTGTTGTAAATCGCACTAAACTAATTTTAGTCACATCTCATCTCTTTCTTACGAACATTATTGAAAAAGGACAGAACATGTTTCAAGCTGTCAAATTAATCTTTGCCGTCTTATTTTGCGTGTATTTAGGCGTAACCGCGATAGATGGCGACTAAATTTAAATTGAAAACGAGCATTGGACTAATTTGACAGGACTAAATTTCTTACATCCTTTTCTTATGTTCTGTGTTAGAAAGAGACATAGTGAGATTAAAATTAGTTTAGTTGTAAACAACAGAATCAGGGCCAATATGCAATAAAACACAAAATACACGAATTTATGAAAATAAAAATGAAAACGCAACGTCACTCTGCAAGTTCCCGCCAAAAAGTCCGAGAAAATGTACTTCCAAACAAATTTCGAAATTAAATTTTGAATTCTAATCCGATTTTTTTTTTTATATTTGACATTCCAATTTTGAAGAGCATTTCAGCATATTTGCATTGCACCAAGTTTTTTAATAAAATGGGCTCAGATCAGATTACAGAACAAAAGGCAGATAGAGCGCGCGAAACTCGGGAGTGGGGCCAAAAAAGCAATTAGGTATAAATTTAAAAAAACATACCTGCTTTTGAATTTGTATTTGCTATGTTTAAAAGCTGCTGTGTGCTAATTTATTAAAAAGAAAGTGTTTTTCGTTAAATAAAGTTTTTTAAACAAAGCAAATACAAATTCAAAAGCATGTATGTGTTTTTGAATCTGTATTTGCTTTTTTGGCCTCACTCCCGTGTTCCGTTCGCTCCATCTGCCTTATTCTGTAATCTGTGAAAATTGGATTGAGATTTCAAACATGTGTCAAAATAAAAAATGTTATTTAAATCAAAAGTACCTACTAAGGAGTATTGATATCAACTTCGATGCAAATCACCCCTAAAATAAATTTCTATCCCTTCTTGATCCCGTAAGGCGATGAGTTTCAATAAAATATGAAACATGTCTTCCATCAATTCTGTTGAAGAATGTTAATGCAAGACCAAGGAATCACGTTGTCCCATACAAACTTTGCCCCCGTTTTTCACCCCCTTGTAGGTAGAATTTCGGAAAATCCTTTCTTATCTGATGCCTACCTCATACATAGAACACACCCTCCAAGTTTCAGGTTTCTACGATCAGCGGTTTAGGCTGTGCGTTGATTGTCAGTCAGTCATTCAGGACAAAGCATTTTATATGTATAGATTAGAAAGTAACGGATATATTTAAAACCCAGGTAGTACTAAGGGGGTAAATGTATCTAGATCTGTCAAGTTAGTACTCGGTACTTAGGATATCCCTCATTTGAGCTGGCTACTCAATACTGCACTATCACTTTAGGGGTGACACATACATTGCTTGCTACGACAAATTTTTGTCTTGTAGATTCTCATGTTTTTTAGGTATTCTCATTAAAAATAGTAATTGGTAACATCGTATAATATATTTTATTAAGTAATGTTTTTAACTTAAAAATATGATAATTATGTCAAGAATTAAGACTTAAATTCAAATAGAGAATGCTCTGTGGCACTAGAACGTTGCAAGTTACAATAATTGACTAGGTATGGTGCATTTTAATCAGTTTAAGTAAGAACCAGTGGTATGCCGGTTCGTAATAGACTTTTGATTCAAATTATCGTAAACAAAAAATTCGTCCAATTTGCCTACAACCAACCAACAATATCATCAAAAACTGTTATAAAAAAAACTTAAACCGACTTCAAAGTACACTAAGAAGTAATCAAATCCTGATGTGATGACAATGGGACCAAACGGGAAGCGTACCCTTACGAACAAAAAAAGAAATCAAATCGGTTAATAAATGACGGAGTTATGAGGTAACAAACAAAAAAAAAATACAACTAAATTGAGAAACTCCTCCTGTTTTTGAAGTCGGTTAAATATGGTAGCTATTTAAGAAAGAGACAAAATGTAAAAGGATCTGTATGTTTCAACCCTTAGACAGAGATAGGTAAAGTAATAGAGAAGCGAGGGGTATTATAGCTGTTACCGTCAAATACTGGAATTGCGCGGAGTCTGCGATCCGTGCTCATCCACCTATTAACTTCGTGTTGCTGTTACTGTGGTCAATGCGATTTACAAAGTACCTAGACTCTTTTTTGTTGACTTGTTGAATTGAATTGAAATTGGACGTATATATTATGATACCTATAATAGTTAGATTTTAGTTTTTCTTGCCTTTTTATCCAAATACTTCAACTTAGTCCTTTTCTCAGTGACAGAAAATCGTCGTAAAAATTAAACAAGTTATTAAGACTTATTTTAATAAAAATATACTTATTTTAATTGTATTTCAAAATTACGAACTAAAATTTTCTCTTCAACGTTATTCCAAAATTCTCATAAGTAATTACTAATGTCTCAAAAACTAGGATCAAAAACCTTGAACGTATACAAAATGGCGTGTTTAGCTCTTGAACTGCGACAGTAATAAATCACAGCGCTGAATTTCAGTGGCGGTGGATAGTTTCGACTCATTACCCACATGTCCATTGTGTATCTAGCTCAGATTAGCCCGCCCTGGGTCCACTGGGCTATCTGAACGGGCTATCTGCACGAGCTATCTGCACGAGCTATCAGAACTTATAAACTGTTTACGTATCGGAAACGAACGAGCTCGAATTGGTAAAGAATAGCGTTTATTCGCTCAAAGAGCAGCTCGACTCTTAGAATCTCCACCTTATAGAATACCGCAGCCAAATAACTTTATGCTGTGTTCCTGCGCGTGAGTAAGATTGCCATAGTTCATCGGAGAGAGGGAAGGGTCTGTAGCAAGTAATTAATGCCGCGGGGTGCTCCGGCTGTGGCCCCGCTTACCATCTGGTGGCCCGTATGCTTGTTTGCCAACTTAGTTATAAATTACCGCCCACGATTTCCTATTTCACTCGCTTAGGGCACTCTTAGGCATAGGTCATAGCATAGTGCGAGCAAATACTAACTAATACTTCGTAACATTTTTGTAGAGAGGTAGACACGGAGAACAGAAGGAAGGAACTCCCTTCTGTTCTCCGTGGAGGTAGACCATAGCGTGTATTCGCTCAAGGAGCAGATCGACTGGGGAAGTACTTCCACCTTACAGAATACCGCAGCCAAATAACTTTATGTTGTGTAAAGTTGTGTTCCTGCGCGTGAGTAAGGTCGCCAGAGCTCATAGGGGAGGGGGGAAGGGTCGGTAACGCGTGAGCGATGCTTCTTGTGTTGCAAGCGTCCATATGGCTACGGTAACCGCTTACCATCAGGCGGGCCGTATGCTTGTTTACCGATAGTGTTGTATAAAAAAAAACATTTTACTTTCAATAATAAATTCATTTCTATTGATCCTTAGTAGCAGAAATATTTGCACTGAAAAAAATTTTTATTTAACAGTAACACAAAATTTTACTACCAATAACCTAAACAGAGTGACTTGCGAACTAAAAATTATCAGTAACAAAACTAGTTTTGGTTCATTACTAAATTGTTTGATTAAATCTAAGAGATATAAGATTAAATGTAACTAAAGTTAGTTTCCAGACAACAAAACTTCAACATACATAACTAGTTTTGTAGAACCTTTTTTTCAGTGTGTGTGTAATAATATAGGGGGAATCCTCGATTACAGATTATAAAATACACCACATTACTCTCAGTCCCAAAGTATCAGATATGGCCATACGATCCATAAAATCAATTGCCCCGTATGCAAGAGCATCACTTGAAAGAGGCTCGACTGATTTGGCTGTTTTTTCGTTGTGTCCGTAATTTTCGGGACAAGGTTTGAATGAAAGATTTTTTTTGACAATCCACCGGAAAAGTGGGATATATCACCCGGGCGACGCCGGGCGCGACCAGCTAACAATATATGAAGCAGTTTTCATCCTCCTGTTGTGTACAGTCCCAATGGTACGTAAGTTACGTTCAATGTAGCAGAGTGCTTGTACGCATTATCTCTCGTTTACTTTTATTATTATACACTAGATAAAGGTACACCTTTCTTGGATTTTGCTCTAAAATTAGCTCGAATAAAATATCGTGAAGAGACCATAGCACTGTGGAAAGTACAGAAGGAAATGGAACTTCGTACCGCAGACACTCTGGTTGTGGAATGAGCTCCCTCCGATTTATTTAACAGTAACACAAAATTTGACTACCAATAACCTAAACAGAGTGACTTGCGAACTAAAACTTATCAGTAACAAAACTAGTTTTGGTTCATTACTAAATTATTTGATTAAATCAAAGAGATATACGATTAAACGTAACTAAAGTTAGTTTCCCGACAACAAAACGTCAACGTATATAACTAGTTTTGTAGAACCTTTTTTTCCGTGGTGGTGCACCCAAGGGAGTACAGCAGAGAGATTCAGAGTCGGCAACCCGTGATGCCTCTGTCCTCTGGTGTTGCACACGTCTTTAGGCTAGCCGTCTGTAGGCATCAGGCGGGCCAGATGATTGTTTGCAGAAAAAACTGACTAACAAATATTGAAATCGTTAAGAGATTTAGTCGTGAAGAAAAATAATGTTTTTTTGGGAAAGTTGTTTGTTATCATGAGTACAATCATGTGTCTAAGTCATCATCATCATCATCAGCCTATAATGTCCCACTGCTGAGAACAGGCCTCCTTTCACAAATGAGGGTGAAAGGGACTGGGCGATACTCCACCACGCGTGCCCACTGCGGATTGGTGGAGGTAGGCTAGTGGTCAACCTACTGTTGGAATTTTTAAAGCCGCCTAGGAGGCATCCAACTAGCTTAACGACTATCACAATTAAGTGATAACCGGGACCAACGATTTTACGTGCCTTCCGAAGCCCGGAAACGCTCGATTTGAAATACCACTAGGCGGTCACCCATCCAGGTACCGACCACGACAGACGTAGCTTAACTTTGCCGATCGATTAAGAACGGCTAATCATGCTACGCCACGAGCGCTTCTATGTGTCTAAGTATCGTTTACTAATTACCAGTCACCGTTATATGTCTGTACTGTAAGTCCTGTGTCTGGGTGTAATTATATGTATTAAGTATGTATTTTCAAACAAAAAATTGAATATATATTTTTTTATATTACTTACGTAGCAAACAAGCATATGGCCCGCCTGATGGTAAGCAGTTACCGTAGCCTATGGACGCTTGCAACACCGGGGGTATCACTCGCGCGTTGCCGACCCTAAATATATGTATTATATCAGTTATCTGGTTTCCATAGTACAAGCTCTACTTAGTTTGGGATCAGATGACAGTGTGTGAGGAATGTCCCAGGATATTATTATTATTACTAGTTCTGGTACGTAAGATGTACTCAGCTATCTATAATATTGATTTGAAGACAAGAAATAGCTTGTGATACAACCATCGTAAATGTTAAAACGGAGAAAAAAAAGAAGCTCTGTTTTCTCAGAATCAGAATACGGCAACGCGGGTATGGAACCGACTGGATGTTCCAATAATTTCAAATTAGTCCTATACAAGAATAATTCCCTCATAGGCTCATATACTGGTACACATAAAACTGCAGGAAAGAGGAAACGATATATTCCCATGAGATCATTCGTTGCTCAAGTTTTCTTTAGCTTATACAGTCCACAGGGTTCCAATTTTGTGACTATACAATGCTAGGAAGTTTAATGAAAAAATAAGGTTTTCATCAAAACTATCATCAACAAATAAATAAAATATCCTGGGACATTCCTCACACACGGTCATCTGATCCCAAACTAAGTAGAGCTTGTACACACGGCTACCGATCAAGCTATTTCCAATATAAGCTGACCTCTCATTGTACAGAAATCCTATACAATGCGAGATCAGCTTATACTGGAAATGTATAGCTTGACGTGTAGCCGTGTGTACTATGAAAACCAGATAACTGATATATTACGTTTACTCATTTTTGTTTGTAAATACATACTTAATATACATAATTACACCCACATGTCGTGTGGGAATCGAACCCACGACCTGCGGCGCGATAAGTGAAGTCTTAACCAACTGCGCCAACTGGCCTGTCATATTTAATTGCTAATTGTCAGTTTTATATAATAGTGATCCATGTTTCAGTCTTTACATAAAAAGGTGTCTGTGTCGGAGGTAGGGTGCGCAAAAACGTCGACTGCAGTGCTACGTTTCAGTGAAGTGAGCTCCGACTTGGTACCGATAGTAGAAAAAGGTAAATTAAAAATTCATAGGTATTTTAATATAAAGTTTTGAATGTATATTATATTTTATTAATACGAGCTATTCGCCCTCGGGTTCACCCGCGCACTTCTTTTGCACCTCATTAGGGGTAGAATTTCCTTAAATATTTTCTTAGCGCTCATCTACTTTATATACACGGTTATTGGTAAAACATCGTATGCAACAACTTTTATTCTTTAACTTTTAAAAATCATCAGACTTTTATACAAAAGTAAAAATATTTACATTTAAATTCAACGCTCTAACGAACTCTACACGTAGCAAAAGGCTGAGTGACAATGCACAGGACGCGTAGGTACAACAAAATACAGGATTTAAATGTGTTAAATGGAACAATAAAATGTTTGTTTTCGGTACAAGTTTTATGGTTTGTAAAAAGTCCATAGAATAAAGACTAAAAAGTCATAGAACATCAGTTGTTGTTTACGTCAGTAATATAGTTCTGTCAGGTTATTAATGTTTTACGAAAAACCCTGAATAGAACTTCTGTGAAAAATTGCAGTAGTATCTGTCTCTTCGAGAATTTTAGCCAGTTGTTACGTGATAACTGCAAATTCAAAAACAAATGGTAGAAGGAACCTGACCCTTGAGGGTGTCAGTCATATTATCGCTCGTAGCCGGCCTGGCATGTTATACCAATAAAATGTCTTTATTCTGTGAAATGCCATTAATTTTTGTAAAGGTAGGTATGTCTTTTTATTTATCGTAGTACCTATCTTCCGTCTCATTCTTTCGTTCATTCTATGAATAACTTTTTTATGAAATCTTTTAAGTTTTTTTCTAATATTGATTAAAAATAAACAAAATGAGGTATATATTTTTTGTCGACTCTACCCCTAATAATTTGCGCCAAGCGAAGCATCACTTTTAATCTCAATATTGAGATGAGGACAATATGAAACTACACCGTGCTCTGTCTCTCTTGCTCTCAATACTGTAACATATAGCTGTCTCATTCTCTCACGATGTCATATCGTAGTTCTGTCGGGAATGTGAAGAGAAAGATAGTGACAGTGTTATACATATTTGATTTGTTAGATTATGCTGTGATTTGTAATGTTTGGGAGGTTAAGTTGTTTGTGGACTGTATTTTGATGGTTGACCATTTTCGATAACAATTTTGAGTAAACACGGAGGCAGGTTACAAACAGACAATTATTGATTTATATATTAGCCCCCCATAGCACAGGGAATCCTAGTTTGAGGGGCTAGAACTCATTTAAAATTACGTACATATAAATGTACTTAACTACTTATAAGTTATACTCGGCTATTAATGACATTATCCGCAGGGCTCTTGTTGTCGCTAACGTGCCTTCCGTACTGGAACCAGTCGGTATTGCGCGGGGCGATGGCAAGAGACCGGATGGTATGTCTTTGATCCCTTGGAGTGTCGGCAAGTCGCTGGTGTGGGATGCCACATGTGTCGATACACTCGCGCCATCTCACTTACCGGCTACTTGTAAAGCTGCAGGGGCAGCGGCGGCCAGTGCGGAAAATTCAAAATTCAAAAAATATGCATCGATTGGACCCAATTATATTTTTATGCCTTTTGCGGTCGAGACCTTGGGACCATGGGGGTCAGAAGCTCGCCGTTTTGCTCGCACCTTGTCTTCAAAATTGATCGAGACCTCCGGAGACCAGCGGGCGGGGAGCTTTTTCCGCCAACGCGTCAGCTTGGCTATCCAAAGAGGAAACGCTGCCAGCCTTCTGGGAACCTTGCCGTTAATCGGAAGCAGCGGCAGGCTTGAGGAAATTTTCTATATATAGATTATATTTTGTAAATATAGATTGTATTTTGTACATATTTGTTGTAATTATACCTAATGTATGTACTTACTATATATTGTTTCTAAATAAAGAAATTATTATTATTATTTGTTTTTTGAATTTCACGGTCCGAGGACCGGTCCTTTTGGAATGCGTGCATGGGGATCCAACACGTAGAGGCCCCTTTAAGATACTTTAATGTGTTGGGATATGTACAATAAGCGGATTCTATCTCTGCCCGTACTATTGAAGAGATACGGCGAAAGACAGCATCCGCGAAGTGCAAGGACTATTGCAGAGAAGAAGGAAATACTGGGTCTATGGAAGGGAGCTTGCTGGACTGGTTGCTGGGCAATGATTGAGACAACTGGCCCGTAAATAGTCGTTGATAGACAATGTTGTGGATTAATATTTTGAATAGAATAAGAATCTATAAAAAAGACACACGATTAAGAGCTGCTGTGAAGTGCTGTGTGTGAGTAAAAAATAGCTACCTATATATATCAGCTTATCCTATATTATGGTGCAAGATGCGAATCCCTTTGTTCGTTAAAAAACTGACAATCGCGCTCGTTCGGGGCTCGCAAGCCCGTCCACGCTACGCGAATCGTGTGCTCGCAGTGTGCTCGTTCGATGCTCGGCTCCTGCTCGATTCGCGTAGCATGAACGCACCATTAGGTTTATGTATGAAACTTAGCACATAAGATAACAAGACAAAATCGCGAGCCAGTAGAGGTAATAATTTCTGATTTCGTAGTTCGAAACTTGGACAAAAATAATAAATGCGTAGGAGTCTTCCTAGATCTTGCAAAAGCATTCGACACTGTCTCTATCCCAATCCTCCTGACTAAACTGGAGAAGGTAGGTATTCGTGGTTTGACTCTTAAAATATTTACTGATTACCTCACTAATAGAACACAAAGAATCAAAATTGGAGAATATGTAAGTGCTGAAGAAATGATAACCTACGGAGTCCCACAGGGCAGTGTGCTAGGTCCATGTTTATTTCTCATATATATAAACCAGCTCTGTGACATGGAACTAATGCAAGGCAAAGTAATTACTTTTGCTGATGATACGGCATTACTATTTCATGGCAAATCTCGGGAAGAGATGGTGGATAAGGCTGAGACCGGTTTGAGAAAAGTCATGCTCTGGTTAAACACGAACATACTGACACTAAACCTTGACAAAACAAAGGTGGTTACATTTTATAAATCTAATAAAGATCTTCGCTCCAATAATCTAAGTGTTCCGATTCGAGTTCATACATGTATGCCTAATGACTTGCAGTGTACATGTACTACTCTGGATGTGGTTCCGGTTGTCAAGTATTTAGGCCTGTTCGTAGATAATCTATTATCTTGGAAGTATCAAATTAGTGCTCTAACAACACGTATTCGGAAGTTGATCATAATTTTCAAAAGACTCCGCTCCGTTGCCGATGCTGCACTACTGCGTACCACTTATCTAGCGCTCTGTCAATCCATCCTTTCCTATGGTATAACAGCTTGGGGTGGAACATTTAAAACCTACTTGCTTAGTGTTGAGCGGTCCCAAAGAGCAGTTTTGAAAGTCATGTCGAGCAAACCCTTTATATACTCAACTACAAAACTATTTTCTGAGATTAAGGTATTAACTGTGAGGAAGTTATTTATATTAAAAATCTTACTAAAACAACATTCGTCCACTAAATTTGAAAAAAATACTGTAGCCTTCAAGCGTCGAAAGGATAAAATCTTCTTAATACCTAAATTTAATTCGGAACTAGCTCACAGGCACCACTGCTTTTTGGGACCGTTCCTCTATAATAGATTTAGTAGTTACATAAATATTTACCCCCTTAATTATAGTAACTGCAAGAAAGCTGTAACTGAATATCTGCTTACATTGGATTATAATAATACGGAAACACAACTAAAAATTCTGAAATAAATAAAAAGATTTGATTGGGAAATATTAGGGTAGTTTTGAATTCTGATCATATGTTGTAAGTGTTGTAGCACAGCAAATGGACATATCTATACACACATACAGCAATTACCTTCAGACACAACCTTTAAAATATATATAGTCATGTACAAACATAGGTTTGATGATACTGTCCAGGCAACCAAAAATGTTGTGAACCTTGTGGCAAAAAATATATATGTATATTCATTGGGAAGTACTTAGTATCTGTAACACAGGATTAACCTAGTACGGATGCTAAGGTGCTACTCCTTTTAGTGTGTCTTACTTTAATTCTACTGTTTACCTTGCTTTGTGTTGTTACAAGTTTTTGTTACAAAAAAAAGTATTTATTAGTTATCTTATTTTAAGTTTGTTCCTTGTGCTACTGCAGACGAGCTGGCGCTTGTGGCAGCCCCTTCCCTAAGGTCAGGCACCTTAGGGAAGGGGTTTGCCACAGTCGTGACGTTGCAGTAGCCTAAACATTATATTTTGCTTTTTGTATTTTATTTTAGCGTAAGGAGTTTATTTGTACAACTTTTAGAAATAAATTTCATTTCATTTCATTTCATTTCAAACGTATTTGTTTACACTAAACAGTTTACAACAAATGCCTATTGATAATTGTGGTGTCCCCAGCAACGGGCATGACCTGACAATGCTAAATCGGCAGTAGAATCCAAAACAATTAATAAATTACATCTTCCCGTCTCTAACATCGACAAATCAGTATCACCGCCCGTCGATTGATGACAGCCATATATATCGATATGATATGCTCCTCACTGGGATCTATCGATACTTATTAATCGATGCAATACCTCACATCACTACCCTCTATACGTTATGGTTTAAACGAGATTAAGGCGCTGCGCAAACGTGTGTCTTGTGTCAGATATCGTACATAGACGCCGCGGGTTGCTACTTCTGGTCACTGGTAACCGTAATTGCTGTGTCCTGTGGCGGCGATCGGACAGTCACCGCTTGTTTTCAGTCAGTTTCAGTACAATTGTAAGGATTTTTTTAAATGTTGCTTGTGTCTTCAACTGACGACTTTTAGTTTCCAGTTACCGACACTGAACACTTTCGTCAACGAGAATAGAAAGAAAGAAAGAAAGTGGAAGCAACTGGACACAAATCTGCGCAGGGAATGGCTGATACTGGTTCTATAGAAATAAAATATTCATTGGTAGCTTGTGTGAGACACAAGACACACGTTTGCGCAGCGCCTTAGTTGCTACGAGTATGTGTATGACTTGATATTCTGCCGGACAAGAGTAGGTATGTTATCTGAAGTAGATGAATTACTTAAGAACTGATAGAACCTAATGGTGCGTCCATGCTACGCGAATCGTGCTCGCAGTGTGCTCGTTCGTGGCTCGGCTCGTGCTCGGTTCGCCAAGCATGTACGCACCATAATAAGGTTTAAAAACAAATAAAATAAAAATATCGACTTCAAAACACACTAAAAAGTATGAAATAACTGATCTGATACTGTTTTGAAGACAGTGCATTATTTTCATGTGCTCTTTCGCTGATTTCAAAATACTTTTATGTTGTCTGTATGTAACGTTTGAGTTACTATACTCATCTGATTGCGTGTGTCAATTTGATGAGTAGCTGTAGCCGCAGGCCGTATTTGAAATGGAAGCAAAAGAGGCCTTTTCCTTTGCAAAATTTCATAGAAATAAAATCTAATAATCGAGAGAAAATACAAAAACAATTATCCATTTAGTTAATTAGTGAAAACTAAGTCATAACTAAATAACTTTGTAACAACCACTTTCATTGCACTTACAAGTCTAGTTGTTGACTTAAACTTTATATTTTGTTTATTAATTATTTGTTTATTAGTTTGATAGCTGTCTGGTAACTGAACATTTATTATTTTTGTTTCAAATTGTTTTATATTACTTAAATAATAATTGTTTTTATATTTATCTTTTATTTGCAACAAATATGTACAAAACACAATCTATATAATAGAAAATTTCCTCAAGCCTGCCGCTGCTTCCGATTAACGGCCAGGTTCCCTGAAGGCTGGCAGCGTTTCCTCTTTGGATAGCCAAGCCGACACGTTGGCGTAAAATGCTCCCCGCCCGCTGGTCTCCGGAGGTCTCGATCAATTTTGAAGACAAGGTGCGAGCAAAACGGTGAGCTTCGGACCCCCACGGTCCCAATGTCTCGACCGCAAAAGACATAAAAATATAATTGAGCTCCCCGCCGTGGTTTTCCCAATGGAGTACAATATGGGGTTCTTCAAAAGGGGTGTGAAGAGATCTCTGCAGGGTCGGCAACGCGCGCGTGATACCCCTGGTGTTGCAAGCGTCTATAGGCTACGGTAACCGCTTACCATCAGGCGGGCCGTATAGTAAGTGGTATAAAAAAAAAATGGGTCCAATCGATGCATATTTTTTGAATTTTGAATTTTACGCACTGGCCGCAGCTGCCCCTGCAGCTTTACAAGTCGCCGGTAAGTGAGATGGCGCAAGTGTATCGACACATGTGGCATCCCACACCAGCGACTTGCCCACACTCCAAGGGATCAAAGACATACCATCCGGTCTCCTGCCATCGCCCCGCGCAATACCGACTGGTAACGCAACGTACGGAACGCAAGTTAGCGACAACAAGAGCCCAGCGGAAAATGTCATTAAATTGAATTGTAATTATAATTGTTTAAAAGTGTCAAACTCTAATATATGGAGGAACCGAAACATAACTAAAGCCATCAAAGCCAGGCTCATCTGAGCATTGCGTTCCCCATATTTCTGTACGCCGCGGAGAAGTGGACTCTAAGGGAAAGCGAGAAGAAGAAAATAGATGCTCTCGAAATGTGGTGCTGAAGAAGAATGTTTGGTATATCTTGGACAGAATTCCGTACAAATAAGTCCATACTCCAGGAACTCGGTATTAAACAGCGTCTATCCTCCATAGTGCAGTCTCGCATCCTTACTTTCTTTGGAGACGTAGAGATGTTTCCACAGAGCGATTGGTGGTGCAGGGTAAAGTGGAGGGCACCAGAGCACGTGGGAGATCACCCATGGACCGATCAAATTAAGGCCGCAATAGGCGGTCTCATCAACGACTGCACCAGAAAGGCAGTTAGGGACGAATGGCGACGTGTTGTGAAGCGCGCTACAAATGACGTCATGACGACCACGTTCACTCTGTCAAGAGTGACACGCATGAGAAGAAGAAGATTGTGAGCGGATGTAATGCGTCCCGGATCAAAATTCAAAATAATTTATTCAAATAGACCTTCGCAGGCACTTATGAAAAGTCTGACTCTAATACTCTAATACCGGTGATCATAACGCTTCATCCGCGGACGAATGAGGTATTTTCCATATATGAACATTACTCTATGTGTCTGCTTGTCTGTAACCTTCTCACCTAAACCTCTGAACCGATCGGTATGTAATTTAGCACGCAGGTAGCTTATGGTATGGAAGGGACATAGAATGCGGGTGACACCACGGGTGACAGCTAGTTTCAAATTAGTCCAAACAAAACAACAGTAAAAAAAAAACCTTTTGACTCAGTTCAGCGGCGTGCCATTGGAATAGGCTAGGTACATGACTACTTTTTTATGATTAGAAATAAGAGTCAAAAGTGGACAAAGTCAGAGAGCATCCAAAACGCCCCATACAAATTGATACTCGAACGTGACGTCACTTTTGAGTAGGTACCACTGTATGACCACTGTACTGGGGATGTGTGGAGAAAACACGTAATTTGTAATTTTGGTCGCAGTATTGAAGCCTAAGGGTCCTAAATTTGGCTTTTAATTTACTTTTGGAATGTAAAAGAAATGACCTAACAGCTAACTTTGAGGTCTCGTATATTTGAATTTTTTATTTTTTCGTTTGTTCCACTTTGTTATACCTAATAATTAGCTTTTTTCCAATCTGTTTAACTACGATTTGTTTTACCTAAGTCAAAGTCAAAGCCATTTATTCAATTTAGGCCCCAGAAGGGCACTTATGAAGGTCACATTCACTGAAGTTACTCAAAATTCCTTTTGTCAACCATCCCTAGATCACAGGAGGCTTAGAACACCTTAGTCTAAGCTCTAAGGAGAGGCTTTGCTTTCATATGTGTGTTCTACCACTTGTATTACGGACAGTGTTCTGAAGAACATCTTCCTTACCAACGCACATCTCGCCATCGACGGGGAGTCTATCCTCACACATTGGAACCAACATGGGCTCGCACTGTAGCACTGTGCGGTTACAAAGGAGCTTCCTACCGCGGACGTTCAGGTTGTGAAATGAGTTCCCGCCGAGACTTGCCCAAGGGAGTACTTACAGCATGGGGTTCTTCAGGGTCGGCAACGCGCGAGTGATACCCCTGGTGTTGCAAGTGATAATAAGCTACGGTGACCGCTTACCATCAGGTAAGCCGTATGCTTGTTTGTTACCTTATTAATTGTATATAAAAACAAAAATAAATAAATTATAAATCTTAGTAGTCATTTAGATACATCATGTGGGCTGCCGTTGTAAGACTACTGAATTGTCGCGGTGTTTACACGTATATATTGACAGTGAGGCTCAGAACAAACATGCAGACATGTTCATATTGTACATGTATATACACACAAATATTTGTCTTGTGGCGTAGCAGTCAGGGTATGTTACCTTTACGACAAGCGGGCCGTCAAACGTCAACATAGGTATTATTGCATAGATCATATACATGTTGTGTATTATGAGTATATTATAAGTGGCACCAGTACGTGGATTAGGTGCGTATTCGATTAGGATTAAAAAAAATAGTGGGGCGAGTCTTCGTTGATGGCACGTTCAAAAACGTACCGAACAGAAACCGCTATATTGAATCTGTTTCGAATTAAAACGAAACTAATTGCAAGAAAGTTACTTAATAGCGCCGTAAGTTCATCAGGCATGCTAGTTTTCTGTAGTAGGTGGATTTAGTTTTAAGGTTTTTTGAACTGCACTGGAAGATGTTCGCCCCAGATAGCTTTAAACAATTAAGCGGACTAATCGGCGAGAACTGATGGCTCTCAAACCGCATTAGTTCAAACCATTTATTAGCTTCGCACCGTAGACACTGATCTATTGGATGGAATGAGCACCCCGCCGTGGCTTTTCCAAAGTTTTTCATCATATCAGCCTATGGATGTCCACTGCTGAACATAGGCCCATTGAACCCCGATTAACTTCCACTTCAAACGGTTTTGGGCCGCTTGCATCCATCGGCGCTAAGCAACTCTGACCAGGTCGTCGGTTCACCTGTGCACCTGCGAAGGTCGTCCCGCTCGGCGCGCACCAGTAGGTACGTGGTCACCACTCGAGAACCATTCTTCCCCAGCGGTTATCGGCTCTTCGAGCGATGTGACCCGCCCATTGCCACTTCAGCTTACTAACTCTACGAGCTATGTCCATCGTTTTCGTTCTCCTACGTCCTCATTACGGACCCAAAGTTTTTTAGTGTATTTTATTTGCAAAATATACCGTATTAAGTGTCACCAGATCCTCCTTTAACCGTAGGATCCTCGTGAAGGTCCAATCTACTGTAGCTGCTACCGGTTCAAGTGGCAGCTGGGAAGAACTGGCAAGAACTCATCAAGTTAACGTTTTGTTTGGATAATCTGACCCACTCAAACTTCTTCTATATTTAAGCCCAGTGCTCTTGTCACAGCTTCCTCCACTTCACTTCAGTCTATCTCCTGCAACTACTACAACCTACATTTTATTATATCATTTCTAACAATGAGCTATCAGGGTTTTCTATGAGAAAAGAAGAAAGAAAAAATATTTGCGTCAATAAAACAATATATTCTATAAATCAGATCCAGTAACACTCTATCTACACGTCCCAATCCACAAAAGCTGTTAAAATTGAATACACATAATATACAATACTGAAAATAACGTACCCTTTACGAGGGTAGTAAACCGGTACACACACAACAAAACAAACAAACAGACATACGATTCAATCGTAAAATCCATATTGAGGCAACGTTAATGCCAAGGGGTCGGATTTAAATGGATCTCTTACTATTTGTTGGGTCTAGTTTAGAAGTGAGTTTGGGTCGAGATATTTACTCTCCAGCTTTCGCTCTTCAGAGGTAAAAATTTAAGTATATTTCTAGATAAAGATGACTTTGTTGTGTGGGTGTGTGGGTTTTATTGTGGAAGATCAGGGTAAGAATCAAAGCACGAAACTCATCCAGTTGATCAAGCAGCGGGAACTGCTACCGACAAACTGTTTATTTACAGTTTGGTAGGAAAAAAGTTTTTTTAAGAGTTAAATAATTTAAAGACGTAGATTTCTGCTAAGGCAGGGTTTCGCAACCTTTCTTCTGTTATGTTTCCCTAGATTAACCCCTGTCCACGTACGGGATGCGGGGATAAGCAGCGGCGAGGAGGGGGCAACCGGCTCGTAGACGTCGTAGCCGACATCGACACTGCAAGAACGAGCGGCTTCACCGACGCCCGCGTCCAATTCTTCTCTAAATCAGTCTAATAAACCTATTAATATCTCATCAGAACCAAACACCCCTCATAATATTTTCTTTACAACAAAACGCATATTATTTTAACGACTTATGTGTCGAAACTAACTCAAAAATGCAAACGTATTTCGCCCCGCTTGATATCTCTCTACACTCTAGGGGAGCTCGCACCGCTGCGCTGGTTGGGAACTCCTGTGCTAACGGATTGTCTAATATGAATGTATTTGTTTAAAGTTTTGTCGAGCTAAGGCTAATCTTGAAAAGGTGCCTTACTCAAAGTGAAAGTCAAAGCTATTATTCAATTTAGGCCCTAGAAGGGCACTTATGAATTACTTTTCAACCGACTTCAAAAAAAGGGGAGGTTCTCAATTCAGTTGTATTTTTTTTTTGCTTTTTTATGTTTGTTACCTTATAACTCTTTTATTTACCGATTTGGATAATTATTTTTTTGACTGGAAGGGTAAACTTCCCATTTGGTCCCATTGTCATCAGATCAGGATTTGATTACTTCTTAGTGTACTTTGAAGTCGGTTTTGTTTTTTGTAAAACAGTCCAATTATAGTCATACATTTTTTCCGTGGTGATTTTTTTCTATCTATAGTGAATAAAGACATAAAATAGGTACTTCTCACTCGAAGTAACTTTACGGACAAAATTTTATCGAGAACACATAGTAAGGATTTGTGTTGAAACGAAAAGTTTTAATAGCACGAACTTTTCAGTAATATATCAAAATGTTTCCCAAACTCCGCTTAATTGTTCCGGATGTGTTTTTATAATGTTTTATTATTCTACCTACATTGTTCACAGCATCTTCGATATGAAATCCAGGAGGCCGATGGCTGCCACGCTCGTCATACTTGTGGACAGGTGTTGCTTGCAGGTTGCAGGAGATAATTATTACAAAAAATATGTTTTGAAAACATAATTCAATAGATTATAGAGATGGGTTTTCTCATTTCAGTGAATGGTTGTATTGTTTCTTTCAATATATATTTTTTAATCATATTAACATAAAATTTTTTTGATAATAATAATGTTTGCCTGTTCATTTTTTATTAAATTTGCTTGCCAGGTTTATACGAAAGTATGTATTTTTCATATTTTATCACTAACTCCGTAACAATAATTTGAGCAAATACGTAGTCTATCGAAACAATATTCAACAATATAAAAAAGCTGCTAGATGTTATTGCAGGTGAGTGTACACATCAGTTTTACTAACAAACTCAGTGTTTTCTCAATAATGCTGCGATTTCTTGAGGGGTCGACAGAGACAGTTTACTTTGTATTGGTTATAACAACTAGGGATGGTAATGTGCTGTCATATCGATAAAAGATATTTTAAATATTTGATCAACTTTTGAAATTGTTTGGGGAAGAGCGCGGAACAAAGCATATACAAATTTGAAAGCGAATAGGTACCAGATCTTTTTTTTTCAACTAAGGTGGCAAACAAGCATACGGCCCGCCTGATGGTAAGCACTTACCGTAGCCTATGGACGCTTGCAACACCAGGGGTATCACTCGCGCGTTGCCGACCCTGAAGAAACCTCTTCACGCCCTTTTTGAAGAACCCCATGCTGTACTCCATTGGGAAAACCACGGCGGGGAGCTCATTCCACAGTCCGAACGTCCGCGGAAGAAAACTCCTTTTAGCCCGTACAGTTCGAAACAAATCTGGTTTCAATGTGTGAGGATGGACTCCCCGTCGACGGCGAGAGTTGCGATGGTAGAAGGTAGCCGTGGGCATCAAGTCGAACAATTCCTTAGAATACTCTCCGTTGTACAAGCGGTAGAACACACATAAGGAGGTAAAGTCTCTCCTCAGACTGAGGGGCTCTAAACCGCTTGTGAGCTCGAGATCGTCAACAATTCTGACGGCACGTCGCTGAACCGAGTCTATAGGCCCAAGCTGGTTTGGACACTAATTATATTGAAAAATAACTAACCAACAGGTTTCGTTATATATTTGGTGTGAAGAGATTTCTGCAGAGTTGGCAACGCGCGAATGATACCCCTGGTGTTGCAAACATCCAAAGACTACGGTAACCACTACCACCAGGCGAGCCGTATGCTTGATTGCCACCTTAGTGGGGTATAAAAAAAAGCTATATTTTCAGCCACCGTGTTACTACTTACTACTTGTTACTTGTTCGGGGCTCCTTTTTCCGCAAGTAGGCCGCTTGAGTGGGCCTTTTTTGCGTGAATTGTGCTGGCTAAGTCATCAGCCAGCCTAGCTCCGCCCAGAAACGCAGGACTCTCCTGGGATGTCCACAGGTTTCGCGGAGCGACCTCGTAGACCGATGATTTGCGCCCGTTGGTCAGCGACTCCCTCGCACTCCAGGATGACGTGGGCGGCCGTTTCATCTGTCTTCAGCCACCGTGTTAAAAAGTAAACCTTCTATCATTATTTATCGATGGTTACATGTCCCATCCCTACTGCCTCTTCTATTTGAAGCCGAACGCAGTAGAATAAGAGATGGCAACAATACCGGCAGGCTAACAATACATATTGTAGGTAGGAGCACACTGAACCGATATAAATTAACGATAATTAACCTACAACATGCTTCGCTGTTCTTCTTGTTTACATTAGTAAGCCTATTTCGGAAGCAAGTTCAGAGGCTTTATAACAAAAAAATAAAACGTTGGGAAACGTTTGAAATGATTAGTTTTTGTTTGTATGTGTTTGGAAAATATATAAAAGTACGGCTTATTCATATTTTCTTTTAAAAGATAAATACACTTTTTTATCACCGTGTGTAAGTAATTCAGAAACTTCTGTTGTTTTCACACACGATTGCTTTCATAGTTTTTCTCCCAGAGTTTTATCTACAACTCAAAATAATTATTCAAAACAGTTTTGTAAAGTTAACGCTCGCTGTAAACCTACCTATATTTAAAAGTTTTAAAACAGAGCAGCCGTATTTATCTGTATAACGTATAATAATGTGCCATTTTTATGGTTTCTCTATATGGAAACCATGTCAAATTATCCAATTTACGGTTTTCATACAAATTGTCAAGATAATGGTCATCTAATGGTGCGTCCATGCTTGGCGAACCGAGCAAGAGCAGCTACGAACGAGCACGCCGGGCTTGCGAGCCTCGAACGAGCGCGATTGTCAGTTTATTCACGAACAAAGGGGTTCTCATCGTGCTCGTTGTAGGTCCGTTCGTGGCTCAGCTCGTGCTCGATTCGCGTAGTATGGACGCTGCACCTGAAAGTGTACAAAAGTGACCTTACCCAAACACAGAGACAGCCTAGGCCTCCTACTACTAGTAGTAACTAATTGGATTAGTTCGCTTGTGAAGTGAAGTGTCAGAGGCCTCACAAAGGTCACTTTTCACCAAAGACCATCGTTTCAATCGTAGTAAAAGTTCGTAGTGAAAAGTAATAAAGTGTTGGAGTACGAAGCGAAGTTTTCTCATATGTTGTGTGAGATAACGTTGAAGTTACACCAGCCGGGCGCGCGGGCGAGGCGACTCCGCTACTAATGTTACGAATGTTATACTCAATAACGTTCCCAGAACCTACTACTGTATTCTTTACACTTTTATGGACAGAGGAAACTGTTGAGAAGACTTTTTCCCTTAATCTCAAAAATAATTGAATCAAATGGATACGATAATCTTCAGAGCGCTTGTTCGAAGCAAATTTGAGACTTATGCATTTGTTTGGATGAGGGAAGTACCGATCCGCAGTGGGCATGCGTGTAGTATTTGCCCATGCTATTTCAGTAGTGGGACATAAAGGGCTGTTATACATAAGTATACACACTAACTTTAAAAGATATCACATCACTAAAATATTGTCCTCACCGGCGAGGACCGTCACGAAGTCCTACCCAGTCTCGTCCTCATCCAACCGACCCTAATTAGTCATTACTGATGACTTATGAGCCAAAAAGAAACACCAGAGAGTGGATTGACTTTGATTTATTGCGAAGAACAAAGTTACAAAAACACAGGAGCAAAATTGAAAAAACAAGTGAGAAACAGGGCTGTCAAAATCTATAGACAACGATACTATTTTTTTATAGACTAGTGATGAGTTTACAATTCAACAATTACCATAAAACTTTTGTGAGTCACGTGCAGATGGAGAAATATTCCTGGCAAAAAAAAAAAAAGAAACAAACCAACAGAATCTGCTTGTGAAGCACGCTGCGAATTAGTTAGTCATACAAATATAAATTAGACCAATAGGTAACCTCTATAACCTCTCTTTAACTAATATTTTCATGCGTAGAAAAAAGTTTATCACTACAAGTGCATATTTTTGCAAACCACAACCACAAAGTCAATTCAACCCTATTGGACTTCGATCCGAAAGATAAATAAACAGTTTTCCACGGTTTGGATTTCAAAGGCAAAAATAATTAGAATCAGGACACTCCGAACATTTCCCTGTCCTATTCCGGAACACGCATCGGACACCAATAAAACGAGCATTAAACACCCACCTTTCTATTTGACATACAGCTTGTAGTAGCCATGTCACTTTGTAAAGTGAGAATATCATTGTGTTTACCAGCTTTTACCAGCATTTTCATGGTGTGCTGAAGACTATTGTGGCATGTAAAGGCTTTATTTGCTTTCTAGAACAATTGTAATTTTATATCTTTATACGACTAAGTCGGCAAAAAAGCATACGGCCCACCTGATGATAAGCGGTTACCGTAGCCATATGGACGCTTGCAACACACGAAGCATCGCTCACGCGTTGCCGACCTTTCCCCCCTCCCCAATGAGCTCTGGCGACCTTACTCACGCACAGGAACACAAATTTACACAACATAAAGTTATTTGGCTGCGGTATTCTGTAAGGTGGAGGTACTTCCCCAGTCGAGCTGCTCTTTGAGGGAATTAACGCTACGCTCTACCTCCTCTCTTATGCAGACTAGGCGATAGTAGGTCAGTGGTTACTGAAGTCGAATGGCGATTGGCGCGGGTCCGAATCCTACAATGGGCTTAAACTTTCGTTGAAGGAAAACGTGAGGAAACTATGGCACGGTGGTAGGGTACTTTGTAGTACCCACCTGACTGGCTACGACCTTCAGGCTTAAAATCCATTATAAAATCCTTCTAGCTTAACACCTAAACCGAGGTCGCTTCACGCTTTTATACAGTACTAGCTGTCCAATCCTAAGATATACTATAATTATAAAAGCTTATTTATAAAAACGTTAGCTCCTCCTTACTAATAAGTTACTTAGCTAAACTAACTTTAGTAGTAACTTCAGTAGATTTGACCTTCATAAGTGCCCTACTAGGCCCTAAATTGAATAAACGGCTTTGACTTTGACAAAGGATAAGGATGAAAAGTTGCAAAACAAATATAGAACCATCAGGATATGCTCTCAGGGTTCGCATAAAGATTTCCCAACTCCAGGCAGGTAGGTATCTGTCTTCGACTCAGTTAAAACGTAGGCTGAATCCGAAATCCCAGCAGATTTGCCTAAAACCACATACTCTGCTAGTTTGCTTTACACTGTTTAACCACTGTGATGCTGAAGCGATGGCGATACATCGAAATATGAAAAAGGTTGTTTTTTGTACAAAATGTAGTACACCAAGGAAAAGTTTATAAACATCTGATGTACTTTTCCAGTATCGATTTCAAAGTGAATGTGAAAATTTTGTTTTTTTATGTATTTTAATTTATTACGTTAAAGACGTAGCTTTGTGAATTGCGTATGAGGCGTATATCGCGGAACTCTACCCGAAGCTTGTGTGTTTTTTTTGGGGACATATAAACATACAACCCACTACCGTATACGTTCGCAACACCAGAAATTCTCTTAATAATCTGCAAGGGTTTGAAGAGGTGTTGAGATTAGTCCCTGTGACAGAAGCGGAAGGAGCAACATTGTGTGGTTCTTATTTGGTCCCGGGTACTTCACTGCCAGCTCAGCGACACCTCCATAGCGACCTTACTCCAAATTTGAGTAATGTTATTTGGCTGCAACGTTCTGTATGGCGGAGGATGACCTCAAACTGAAAAAATCACACCCTTCTTCAAAAACCCCATGCTATCTCCCTTGGGAAAACCACAGTCGGGACAAACATACAAAAATACGAGTATATATTGTTGTTAGCTGCTAAACTGTTTCATATACTATCGTATTATAGGTAACTATAACTTATATGTATAGTATAGGTTTCACTGGAGAACCAGCTTTAATTCTGAGCTTAATGCGATTATATGGAGCTTTTTGTGGCATCGGCTAATTTATTGGAATCCTATTTATTCCACCTAGACCATGGGACTTGTAGGTATAATCTAGAATTACCGAAAATTATTTACTGCTTATCAAATTGCTTGATACCTAGAAACATGTTATTTAGATTAGGTATTGATTTGTCCAAACATCAGACAATTAAAGCTAAGAATGAATGTTGTCTTATATGTTGTTCAATCTAATTTTGTTCCATTTAGTTTAACGTTCTTTTAGATTTTTTACTCCAAACAATTAACCTAATATGTATTTGCTTCTCGTTTTCGTATTAACACCTGTAAAAACTTGCCTAACCTGTAAAAATTATAATTTATCGTATTCTCTGGGTCCTAAAACACAAGCTCTGCTTAGCTTAGGATGTTAAGCTACTTTAGTTGTAAGGATAACATACTGTCTGTCTTAATTTCATATAGGTACTTGTAATATTATTGCTGGCAATAAATACTTATTATTATTATATTTTAAAAAAATGTTAATTGTTACCTTATCTTTGTTGTCGAACGCAAATTATTTATTTGATTCCAATTTCAATATTGATTCTCAGCTGAGTACACACGGGTTTCAATTTAGTTGCCTGACAACAAAGTCAACACAAGCACAGATTACTATACAATATAATACTCTGTGACACAAGTGCGTAAGACCAAAATTATCTACAAAATGATCACTGCAACATCATATAAGGTAGGACCGAAAGGTCCCCGTTGTTTTAATACAAAGGTATTGTAGAGGTGTCATCAAATTTTCATGCGTCCCGTTGTGCGGGATTCCCAGCCCGGGATTGTTCCGGGACACGAGTCCCGGGGCAATTGGATGAGTTTTGTCGACTCACCTATTCTTTTATGAGTCCGTAATGCGAACGCATCATAATATTACTTTGAGTGGGAGTCTGGTTACTTGCCTTTTTATTTGAATTTTTGATGGTATTGTAGTTTTTATGTACTCGTGATAAAACCATGTTATTTCCTTTCCTTACTAATTCTATTAGACTTTTTTCAATGAAAGTTTGTTTGAACATAATTCTTTGTCATCGATCGAACCAATGATTTTATAAGTAAAAGAGGTAGATAGGTTATAAGCTCTCCGCGAGTGGCACGATACAACTTTGCTAGTTAGTTCACTTTAGCTATGAGTCACGTCAGAGTATCAACGACTCGACATGACAGTGTGCCATGTATGAAGTTCAAATGTTGTGTAGGTAACCTATCTACCTCTTTAGTTATAAATACATTGGATTGAACCAACAAAGCTACATTTGGCCACATATTGGTCAAACATAGGTCTATGCACAATAAGATAAATCTTTAGAATAAATTGCGTTAAAGTTTGACCATGGTAGGTAAGTGATGATTTAAGCAGACAAAGCCTATAAAAAGGAAATGGCTTTCAAGTGTTATTGTATATAGTATTGTCAGAGTATAGTAGGTGTATGGCGACCGAATTTTTATAAAAGGTACACCCTATAGCATCATCATCATCATCGCATGTATGCGCAATATTCACAGTAGAAGCGCTCGTAGTGTAGCATGATAAGCCGTTCTTAATCGATCGGTAAGTTAAGCCACCACCGTCGTGGTCGGTACCTGGATGGATGACCGCCTAGTGGTATTACAAATCGAGCGTTTCCGTGCTTCGGAAGGCACGTAAAGCCGTCGGTCCCGGTTATCACTTAATTGTGATAACACTTAATTGTCGTTAAGCTAGTTGGAGGCCTTCTAGGCGGCTTGAAAACTCCAACAGTAGATTGACCACTAGCCGATCCACAGTGGGCACCCTGATTTGTGAAAGGAGGCCTGTGCTCAGTAGTGGGACATTATAGGCTGATGATGATTAAGACGATGAATATTCACAGTAAAATTCAAAATTCTAAATCATATATTCAAATAGACCTTCGCAGGCACTTATGAAAAGTCTGACTCTAATACTCTAATACCGGTTCGGAAGGTTGCATTTGCTGAGAAGAGCCGGAAATAAACTCAGCAATTACTCTTTTCAAAACAAGCTTAGATTCATTACATAATATTTACATTCTAATCGCACTGAAAACAATTGCTTGCCCCGGCGCGGCGGCAAAATTACAAAGAAGACTGAATAAATATTTAATAACTAAATAAATAGCAAACTTAAGCAGACCAGCCCCCACAAGCAGCACCTGTTCACAAGTATGACGCGTGTGGCAGCCATCGCCCTCCTCGCCATAATGGAGGGAAGTGAGCGACCCGAAAAAATTACGGCATCATACTCCCGAGCTAATAAGGTCGATATCCGTCAATAAGGCTGAATATAAAGTCCTAATATTCCTACTCGGACCCATCCCTGGGGAGCGTGGGACCTGTGATTCTACCTAAATATTTGATCTAGGTAATACCTAGTTTTGCCCTTGACGACAGAAACGCTGAGCTGTCATGTTGTTGGGCAGTTTTTCCTTTTCTTTTTCCTATTGTGTCGTGGAAAAACAGGACTTTCACTTAAGTAGCTGTCTTTGGTTGTAATCACTAAGAAATGTTTCGAGGAAAACATTTTTTTATTTTGTTTGTTTATTAAGACTAGATTGCGCCAGGCTGTGTCCGAGGGATCTAATTTAATAGAAATTCAGCCTGGAATTACTGCGTGATTTTGTAAGAATCGTCTATAAAAAATACACAGAAACTTGCACACACACTTTTGCATTTATATCTTCTATCAGCCTTACTCATAAACGCTATTTAAAGTTAAGTACTAACAAACACAAAAGTAATAACTTAAAACAGTTATTTAAAAAAATCTTCACTCATAAACGCTATTTATCCTTATTCACTGCTTAAAAACGTTATTTAAGGAGCTGTCAAATTAAACAACCTACGACCCTTGTTTAGCGCGTTAAATAGCAAAATGGCCACCAAATGAACAGCTGATGCTTGATTGTTGTAAAATATTTTTCGTTTATTTCTGAAAATACGATGGATGTATGATGTTAGATTATATAGAAACACCATAAATTACTACCTGGATGACCGGCCTTTGCTCGTTTTTTTTGTAAATCATAATAGTTATTTTTCACAAAAGAAGGACCTTAAAAAAATGGAAAATATAATAATAATAATAATAAAATTCTTTATTTGCAGGCAGAGGTACCCATAATGGTGCTTACTACTTAAAGCAGTAAATGTAAAATTAAAGCTAAAACACAATACACAATAGTGTTGAGGTCAATAGACTTACTTAGTAAAACTACACAATAGTGTAAAGGTCAATAGACATGTATAAATAAAACAGTAATTTAAAAATAGCAATAAAAACACGTTTAAAATCGACTATTTTCGGTTCTCATCCATATGAAGAGAAAGCCAATGTCTGAAGATTGGACTATTAAAATCGTGACACACAGCCCTCAGGATCGCATTCTGTGATCTCTGCAGTCTACCCCAAAATGACGCCACTCGCGTTCTAATTACGGCAAAGAAGTCAGGCACCCCCATCTCAGCGAACATACCAGACGCGCTACAGTACCGCGGCTGACGCATGAGTATGCGAAAACAATCATTGTATTGCACCCTCATGGTACTATATACTTTTCGACGGTATTTAACCCAGAGTTGGCAGGTGTAGAAGCATTGACAAAAAGCATTGAAGAGTGTCAATTTTACCTCTTTGCTACACCTGCCAAACCTTCGCGCCAGCATGTTGCACCGTACAGAAAGTGCCCTCCTCTCACGTTCGATATCAGCGTCATCGTTCAGATTATCCGTAATAATATGACCAAGGTATTTGAACCGCTGCACCATCCTCACCACTGCTCCATTCAGCCGTAACACGGGAATATTCTCCGGACCCTTCCCTGCCCTAAATACCATCGCTTCGGTTTTATTTACATTATATTTCAGCCCATGTGCAGCTGCATAGTGCTCACAGACCGAAAGCAACCTACTTAATCCCTTGATCGAGGGGCTGAGGAGAACCATGTCATCGGCATAACTTAGGTTGTTTACACATAGGCCACCTATGTGACAGCCTATGCGAGTCCCCCGCAGCTCCTCGATCAGCCCATTCACGTAAATGTTGAAAAGGTCCGGAGATGTCAATCCACCTTGACGAACACCACATTCTAACTTATAGCTGCTAGAAAAAGCGTCGCCCCATTTAACTGTATTAGTTTGGCCCTCGTACCAAGCCCTCAACAGACCAACCACCTCCCCTGAAACACCTGAATCGCGCAGTTTTTTCCAAAGAATTGAATAATTCACTAGATCAAACGCACGACTCAGGTCGAGAAAACAAGCATACACTGATGTTTTGTGTTCCACGTAGTAGTTAACTGTATGTTTTAAACTTATAATGGCAGTATCTGTCGAAAGGCCAGGACGGAAGCCAAACTGTGCATCATCAATGCTAACATTCCTTAGCAGCTCAGGCTGGATCAGCCGCTCAAACACCTTACCCAATATTGTACCCAGAGATATAGGGCGGTAGTTAGCTGCAGAGCCACGATCACCAGTCTTGTTCTTTATTATCGGTACGACTATTGTCTTAGTAAGGTCTGGCGGAACAAACGAGTATTGAAGGCATAAGTTAAAAAGCTGACTTAACTTTGTGTACAAATGCGTACCTGCGTGAATAATGTGCTCGAGACTGAGACCGTCATAGCCTGGTGACTTCCCACGCTTCATCCTTCTCACTGCTAATGCTACATTTCCAGGCGTGAAGCGAATCTGTGAGAGTTTAGTACTCGGCTCATCGACATTCCCAGTCCCAGACGCATTCCCTAATATAGGTTGCGGTTCAACAGAAAACATTTTAGCGAACATGTTGGCAATTTGATGTGGATCCTGCAGGCTGCCAACACTTACTGGCAAACTTTGTTTACAGTCAAATTTCTTGGTTTCTTTCCAAAATTTTACGAAATTCTTATTTTTCCTACTTTTAGCCAAAATATCCAATTTTATTTGTTCTTCATTTCTTTGACACCATTTTAATTTACTTTTAAATTTATTCCGACTCATAACCATATTATCAAAAGTCAACCCAGACCCTGGCTTTCCCGCCATTAACCAACAATTAAAGTAACTTCGATATAATTGGTGTACTTCCTTTACATGGAAATTCCACCCAGGTACCTCTTTATTAACTCTTCGAGGATGAGAACAACAAGTAATAATAGCACCATTTTGTAAAACAGATACAATTTCGGAATACAATTGACATATAAACTTATAATGATCTTTTATCTTGGAGCATTCCTTAAAATCGTAACCAATAACACAGCAATCACACACAGAGCTATCTACATCTTCAATTTGCGTCATCATATCCATACAATACCTATTATACTGTTCTATTTGACTTATATTCCGAACGCCCCATTTGATTTTGTCCTGCTTAATATTACTCTTAATAACACGCCCTTCTGACATATTATAAATATCCAAGGTAACGCGTAATGGAAAGTGGTCCGACCACGATACGTCACTCGTCACCACTCCCACCGACACCACAGTGTCCCAGGCTGCTTTGGTCGTCAGACAATGATCTAGCCACCTGTGAGAGCCGTGCGCTTCACTCACAAAAGTAAATATGTCCGTATTAATGCCTAACTTCTCTATATCTGCACAATACCATTTCTGCTCTTCACAAAAATTCAGAAGCTCCTTTCCAAATCGTGCAGTTGGATGTGCATTAAAATCTCCGAGTACATACACGGCTTGTACATCGTTCTCATCTATAATAGCACTCACTCTCGCTAAGCAATCCGTAAATTCGGGAAGATTATTGGGATCGTCAGTTGGCATATACACATTTATAACTATGAACGCTCGCCGCCCCATGACTACACGTATCGCAATTACTCGGTTACACAAACCTTTAATTACAGTTACATTTGGAAATTTTGATTTATTCCACAAAATTGCAAGGCCTCCATACGGTCTCCCACGCAGGAGGCCTGCCGACGTGTCTACTGATGATATCGCTGTCGATGAAAAGTCATCATCAATGCTTTGTACATAGTCAAGATCGTGTGGCAACAGCCAAGTTTCCTGCAATGCAACGATATCAGATTCCTTACATAAATCACGTACATAAGACACAGATCTTTTTATGGATTTGCAATTAAACGAAATCATTGTCGTCAACTTTCTATTACTATTGGTTGTACTAATCATGTTGAATTAAAATTGTTAACGTTTTTATCTGTCGTGGCATTACGCTCGTGAAATATTCTGAATTTAACCCCAGATGGCCAGAAGTCAGTGCTTAGAAATACATCTAATTTATTCCGCGCCAGCGAAACTTTAAAAGACTTAAAAGTTGTGACATTTTTCTGAGGTAGAAGTTGTACGTTTAAACAATTTTCCCCCTTATCCTGTATATGCTCCTGAACTTGTTCAGCAGTAGTATCTTTCGATAATCTCGATACATATATCATCACGGGCATTTCCGCTGCCTGTATTTTACTAGGGCCCTGCGCAGAACCACACTTATTACTGGTTTTTTTCTTATTTTTCTTATATGTTACTTCGATAAACTCGTCATTAGTCTTGTAAGTGTTGTTTACGTTCATCTGGGTCTGAGTCTGGGTGAGGTCGCACTGTGATTGTATCCTATTTGTATCAGTGCGCTGCGCAATGTCCCTGTATGTAGGAGTATGCACAGTCTCAGTAGTGGGGTGCGTGCGAGCAGGTCGGGGCATAGGATGCGGTTGTGCAAGCGAGCGCCCTGCTGTATACAAATGCCTAACGGGTGTTTTGTCAGTTGAGTCTTGGGTCGAGGGCACACGGTCTGCTTTCGCTTGAATCAGTGTACAAGTTACTTGTTCCTTTTCAGTTGTCTTAATACTCACATTATTTGGCTGTAAGCTAGTTATACATTCTTTAATGTCCAGTATATCGCTCTTCAAAGACTCAATCTCCGTCAATGAGCCTTCAATATGCGGGTATCGGGCCTGATTTGCTTTCAAAGAAGCTACTTCACGCCTTAACAAAGCCATTTCTTTAAGGAAACTTGTAACGTCGACATGGTCGAACGTGACGGGTGGAAGCTTAGATAGTCTTCTAGCCACAAATACAGGCAGACTTTCTGTGTCATGCTCCTTAATGTACTTAATTATCTCCTGCAGGCTCTTCTGTTCGGAACCTTCTTTCCTCCTAAGTAATTTCTTATTCGGCGCAAGCAAAGAGACTGCAATATGTCGAGCGTCTTCTATTTCCGAGGATGTATACGCACTAACACATATTTGTATGATCGCTGATTCCAGTAATGTATCCACTTTATCCGAAATAAAGGCTAAGAGCTCATTAATAACCACTCCACAAGATTTGCATTTTGGCGATTCATTACTTTTCTTCGCGTTTACGTTATTTGACGAATGCGGAGGCGACCCAAGCATTTTGCACGTGCGTACTGCACGCTGCCCGTGAACGTGTGACTAAATATGATCATCTGAACTTGAACAGGGTTCTTCTGCTTTCGGAACCGCCCGATTTCCCATCTGGCTATGATAACCGTATAGATGGTGGCGAAATTTACCTTCGTAGGTATTCTAATGATATTGTAGCAGTTTTTCATTGCCTGAAAACACGGTTATAACGACGTTTCCTATTTGATGAATCGCTCTATCATAGTATTCCTTTATTATATCGAAATAAACTTTCACCAATGAGAAATCTTATAAAATACCATGAGTTACCGAACTCATGCTATTTGAAATCTACCTACTATACTTATCATTGCTTGTGCCGTGTGTGCTACATAATTTAACTAAATTTAATTAAAATATGAGGGTTTCAGATCAGGAGGACCAAGATAATATAAATAATATTAGTAATAACATACACAATTTCACGAGAGATTTATTTACACATAATTATTGCCAACATTAATTCCATTAATTTATTAAATGTTTGTATTTTTATTTTCCAATACTCTTCCTCCAAATTCATAATTCCTATACGTTTTACATGTATTTCTTCAGCTATTTGGAATTATTTTTCGATCGCTGTTTAAGCCAGTTGATCAGACTATGAATAAGAAATGTTCTTGTTCATAGACCAAGTTGTTCTGACCTGAAACAATATAAATTCATACATTATTTCTTGAAAATACAAGTTGAAATAGAATTTGTAAATAAACTTGTAAATATTATAATTTACATAAAATTAAGATTCAAAAATCTAATTACCTTTTTATTCAGAGGTTAATAAAGTTCGCAAACAAACCGAATTGGGATGAGAACATCCCAATTCGAAAAACGTGATCTTTTTCTCGTTCTGAATTAATTGTTAATTTCCATTTTCTAATTAAATATAATATTATCATAAAACACAAAATAAAACTTTTCAAAATGGTGCCGTTTCTTTTTTATAAAACCTCCATTACTGTCAAATTTATGGTCTTGATGTTGGTGTCGCCATATATAATATTATTTTTGCTCTTTAAATCCTTCAATAACTAAATCATGACTAAAAAGCGTTTATGAGTAAAGAAAAGTTAAACACTGAATAACATTTTAAATAGTACTTAGCTATCTACTACTTAATCCGTTATTTAAGAGATTTTTATGAGTAAGGCCGTATATATATAAAAGTCGTGACTGACTGACTGATATATCAACGCACAGCCTAAGCCTCTGGTCCAAGAAACATGAAATTTAGAGGGTGTATTCTTTGTGAAGAGTAGGTATTCACAAAGAAATGGTTATTCGAAATTCCACCCCTAAGGGGTTAAAATAGGGGATGAAAGTTTGTATGAAACTTCGTCAGTTTTCGAAGTTAGGATCTTAAAATTTTGTGTTTAGGCTGAAGATTGAAAATTAATTGATACGTGTCTCAGCGTTTTTAATAATTCCACCCTCGAAGCGGGATGAAGTTGTTTTTTTTTTTCTTTTATACTACAATAAAAACATGTCATTTGTTTCCTGTAGGGCACGCGGGCGAAGCCGCGAGCAGAAGCTAGTTTTGTCATAAAATGAACTGCGCAGGTACTTTTTCTGATACTTAAAATAGTGCACCTATTAGCACTAATCTGTCATCATCATCATCATCATCAGCCTATAATGTCCCACTGCTGAGAACGGGCCTCCTTTCACAAATGAGGGTGAAAGGGACTGGGCGATACTCCACCACGCGTGCCCACTGCGGATTGGTGGAGGTAGGCTAGTGGTCAACCTACTGTTGGAATTTTTCAAGCCGCCTAGGAGGCATCCAACTAGCTTAACGACTATCACAATTAAGTGATAACCGGGACCAACGGCTTTACGTGCCTTCCGAAGCACGGAAACGCTCGATTTGAAATACCACTAGGCGGTCACCCATCCAGGTACCGACCACGACAGACGTAGCTTAACTTTTCCGATCGATTAAGAACGGCTAATCATGCTACACCACGAGCGCTTCATAATTACCATAAGTGCCTTACCAGGGCCTAAACTGAATAAATGACTTTTTGATTTTGATTTGATTTTGTTAGCGCGCTAGTTCGGAAGTTAGGCGATAGCTTAAATCAAATGATAGTGTGTCCTTGTATTTGGTGTATAGTTTGATGCATAATTTAGTACACTGATAAAATTAAATAATTGGAGGTGAAGTCACGCAGGTGAAGTCCTAGCAAACGAATCATTGAACTAATTATACGTCCAATATAAATCAGCCAGTATGGAAATTCCCAAACATTCAAAACATAATTGGACTGTTTTACAAAATACTTAAACCGACTTCAAAGTACACTAAGAAGTAATCAAATCATGATCTGATAACAATGGGACCAAACGGGAAGTGTACCCTTCCAGACAAAAAAAGAATTTTCCAAATCGGTTAATAAATTACGGAGTAATGAGGTAACAAATATTTAAAAAAAAAATAAAAAAAAAAATGGACTGTTTTACAAAAAACTTAAACCGACTTCAAAGTACTCGAAGAAGTAATCAAATCCTGATCTGATGACAATGGGACCAAACGGGAAGTTTATCCTTCCAGACAAAAAAATAATTTTCTAAAACGGTTCATAAATGACGGAGTCATGAGGTAACAAACATAAAAATTATGAGGTAACAAACATAAAAAAAAAAATAAAAAAAAAATATATACAACCGAATTGAGAACCTCCTCCTTTTTTTGAAGTCGGTTGAAAACAGAATAATCTTCAAAATGAGAATCAATCAATGAAAACGAACATGCTGTTCGTTGGTAGCGCATCACTTGACAAGGATGGACAGAGTTGAGTAATTTTTTAAATGATCGTAATAATCCGAAAAATGTAAAGCGGTGCCGAGAAATTTGGATAATCCGGGTATAACTGAAAATGCTTTTTTCCATGAGACAGGCTACTTTTTTATCCTTAACGGAAACGCGGGCAGAACCGTAAGGGACAGCTAGTATTCTTATGTTTCTTGTCTACGTCTAAGTTAGGAAAATTCATATTTTCAGATTATACCCCCTTTCTTATGCAAGATTAATGATAGCATGGAAACTTTGTTGCGTCGGAGTTTTTAAATTTAAATTCTTAATTACAAAGTTAATCTATCACACGGGGTTGTTTGGAAAGAGTTATAAAAACATTATTTCATTTCTATCTGGGACCCTTATTTTTATTTTAAGGGAAACTACTTCTTGAGTAAACTAAGCTGAGACTATCTTCAAGTTACGAATGTTTGTGGCCGGTACCTGGATGGGTGACCGCCTAGTGGTATTTAAACTCGAGCAATCGCTTAATCGCTTAAATCACTAATTGAAGCGCTCGTGGTGTAGCATGATTAGCCGTTCTTAATCGATCGGCAAAGTTAAGCTACGTCTGTCATGGTCGGTACCTGGATGGGTGACCGCCTAGTGTTATTTCAACTCGAGCGTTTCCGTTCTTCGGAAGGAAAGCCGTTGGTCCCGGTTATCACTTAATTGTGATAGTCGTTAAGCTAGTTGGATGCCTCCTAGGCGGCATACCCCCACTGATCCACAGTGGGCATGCGATGTGAAGTATCTGCCCATTTCCTTTCACCCTCATTTGTGACAGGTGGTCTGTGCAGCAGTGGGCAACATTATAAGCTGATGATGATGATGAGCTCTAGGTTTCGGTAAAGCAAAAGAGAGGTAGAGCATAGCGTTTATTCGCTTAAAGAGCAGCACGACTGGGGAAGTACCTCTACCTTACAGAATACCGCAGACAAATAATTTTATGTAATGTTCCTGCGCGTGAGTAAGGTCGCCAGAGCTCATTGGGGAGGGGAAGGGTCGGTAACGTTCGAGTGATCCTTCGTATGTTACAAGCGTACATATGGCTGCGGTGACTGCTTACCACCAGGCGGGAGGAGACCATAGTATGGTGGTTGCACGCTCAAGTTGAACATCTGTCGCCAAGCACCTAGCGGTGTGGTCTCGCACCTACTCTTTAAGTTAGTCCCTTTGGGCTTTGTGTGCTTACCATCATCGGACCATGGTGAGATTGTGATCAAACATAGCCCTATACGAAATCCCATAAAACACCACTGTGGACTTGGTGAAATGTAATCTTATCCAAAAACAAATCATTTATTTATGTCTTCCTATAAAAAGAGAATTGTTTCTGTTGAGCAGTTTCGCTTGCACAGCCGCCGCAGCCAGGATAGTTTAAGAGGTCAAACGGCATCTATAAATACACGCACAGTGAGAGAAACCTATTTTATGCTAAGCCTGAGATCGGCCGTCAAAATTGTCGCTCGTAAAAACCCGCGAAATACTCTCCGCACATGTCAAAGTCTGTCAGAACTCTGTACGTTTCCAAGGTTACACGATATTTTTTATTCCATGTAATTTTTGAGGGAGGAGGTCACTTCCAGCGTTGCCCACTATATCATACATACATACCTATGTATAATATGGATATATTATGTCTGCTCTGATAAAACTCTGACTGAAAAAAAAAACCCTGGCTGAGTTTCTTGCCGGAGTCTTCTCAGTTTAAGTGTATTTGGAACCGGTGGTAAATTCAACTGTATGTACCAATTTAACGTTCATAAGCGCCTTACCAGGGCCTAAATTAAATAAAAATCTTTTTGATTTTGATAAGTTTGGGAGCTTTGGGGCGAGATGTTGTATAAACCTTTTAGTAAGGGCGTAAAAACAAAACAGTCTTCAAATCCCCCGAGTATTGACAAATGTCAATAGGCGTACAATTTTTATTCAAAGAACAGAGTTTAGCCTA
This sequence comes from Achlya flavicornis, assembly GCA_947623365.1. Classification (NCBI taxonomy): domain Eukaryota; kingdom Metazoa; phylum Arthropoda; class Insecta; order Lepidoptera; family Drepanidae; genus Achlya; species Achlya flavicornis. The sequence goes on from OX392493.1 coordinate 283,525, forward strand.
TTGTTTACACAATAAAATAACAGTCTGCGTCAAATTGCTGAGCCAGTTAGTGATTGGTATGAGATAACCTACCTATCCCGCCTTCGTGGGGTCGATTCACACTCCGGACAAACGTGTGTTATCTATATCACTCATTTTACAGAAAAAAACATATGTTCGTGAAGTAGGACACACACTGACACTTTTGAAGTGAGCGAATAAATCTGCGGTATCACGTCATTCTCTTCCGTGATAATTTATCGTATCTTACGATAGTGGAAACATTCTCGAACCCAGCGATCACGTCTCATGAAAATAAGACGGGCTCGGCTGTAGTTTTATGTAAGTTTTACTCGGTTACCATTACCGAGGGTCGAGGGTGAGGCCGGGGCCGGTATCGCGGGCCTCAGGGGTCGTTCGGCTTAGCCCTGATGTGCAAGATATTTTAACACAACTTGCGGTCAGATTGGAATCTGTTTGGTTTGTGATTGGAATCGCCTTGTTTTATTTTTTAAAGGCGATATTGTGTATCAAAGTCTTATCCCACCAGCGGGCCAAGTCTGCTATTTTAAACCAAATAAGTTTTTTTTTTAACATTTTTAATACAATCTTTTTTGGTGACTGTACTTTTTGTTGACTGTACTTGCATTGTCTTTCAATATACTAATGTGTATCAAAATATCAAGTCAATCCGACCACTGGAAGTGGGTTAAATTTGACTTGCAAGATTCCACCCGAACAAACATAGTTACTTGCAAGTTAAAAAAAGAATCTTGTGTTTCGCGTGTCTAAATAAATTTATTCTTTCTTTCTTTCAATTGTAATAGCAGACTTGGACCCCAGGTCGTGGCTTTGAACTCTTCATTGAGCTTGAGCTTTTCGGTTAAGGAAACCGTTGCGGTCAGAGGGTACTAAGTGGAACCCATCTGGCTGGCTGAAACCCTCATGTTCAAGGTCTATCTCTATAGATCATACCTTGGCCTGGTTTTAATGTATAGAATTCTCTTTATCCCGAACAAGCATTAAATCTATGGGACAGGAGAAAGACCGTAGAGCGGAACTTCTTCTCTGTCGTTTCCTTTCGCTCTTGGCAGAGCGGTCGTGGTCACGTTTGAGGCGTCCACATCGGTGATAGAGGCGGACACGGCTCTCCGCACGAGCTCCCGCCATCTGTCTCTGTTGGCACTGACTGTCTGGTGCACTCAGATACGCGGTTTACCACTGCAGATTTTACTTGGTCAGACCAGCGCATAGGTGACCTGCCGCGCGATCTGGTTCCCTCCACTTTTCCCTGTATGACCAGCCGTTCAATGGAGTCGTTATCCCGCGTAGAAACATGCCCAAAGTACTGCAGTATGCGCGACTGTACTACGGCCGATAAACGCTACGTGATGCCTAGCTCCTGGAGTATGGACACGTTGGTCCGAAACTCCGTCCACGATAGAGCGGAACTAGCTTCACTTATTTAAATAAAGATGACGACAATACTGTTTTATTTTAATACATAATATGTAGCTAAAATCAAAACAAGGCTCAAAGTGACCTCTTCAAGCATTTAAATAAAACTCAGTGAAAGAATTAAAACAGAAATATAAAAACTGTTTTGTATTTCGGAGCCGGCCGCGTTTTCGAATTACAGATTCGACTGGGATAAAGCAAGTGTTCTCGTCTCGTTAAAAATATATAAATATTTTAAACGCTGGATTTTTTCATCTCTTTTACTAGTTTAATTTGCGGCCATGTTGTTTATTTTATTCAGTTTAAGTGGAGGTGTTTGCTTCAATTATTTTAATGTGATGAAAATAAAGAATTTATTTAATTTTCATATTGCATTTTTTGAGTTCTATAATAATAGTTGATGTCTAGGATAATAATGAGAATTAATTAAATAGGAAAGAGAAGTACTTTGGATTAATAGTGAACAGTGGGGGAACTGAACAAATATAAAAAACCGGCCAAGTGCGAGTCAGACTCGCGCACCGAGGGTTCCGTACAAACCTGTAGGTAAGGTAATGGTAGTATAGACCTGAGTATTTGATATTAATTTCAATTTATGACCTATTAAAAAAAAACTACTTACTAGATCTCGTTCAAACCAATTTTCAGTGGAAGTTTGCACCGTAATGTACATCATATATTTTTTATAGATTTATCATTCTCTTATTTTAGAAGTTACAGGGGGGGGGACACACATTTTACCACTTTGGAAGTGTCTCTCGCGCAAACTATTCAGTTTAGAAAAAAATGATATTAGAAACCTCAATATCATTTTTGAAGACCTATCCATAGACACCCCACACTTATGGGTTTGATGAAAAAAAAAAATTTGAGTTTCAGTTCTAAGTATGGGGAACCCCCAAAATTCATTGTTTTTTTTCTATTTTTGTGTAAAAATCTTAATGCGGTTCACAGAATACATCTACTTACCAAGTTTCAACATTATAGTTCTTATAGTTTCGGAAATAAATGGCTGTGACATACACGGACAGACAGACATGACGAATCTATAAGGGTTCCGTTTTTTGCCATTTGGCTACGGAACCCTAACAAGGCCTTTCTTGATGAAAGAAAAATTATACGAGAAATATGTCATTGAGAGCACACTAACACAGATGGTGGCTACTGAGCCACCATCTGTGGCGTGTGTGGTGTGTTTCTGAGGGAACTACCACTGGGTAGTGATGTCGGATACCGAGACGAAGGTCCCGGGTTCGAATCCTACAATGAGCTTGAGCTTTCGGTGAAGGAAAACATCGTGAGGAAACCGTAGCACAGTGGTAGGGTACTTTGTTACCCATCTGGCTGGCTACCACCCTCAAGTTGAATATCTGTCGCCAAGCCCATATAGGTGTGTTCCGACAGCTGCACTGAGAGCCAGTTCCTTCTAGGCTTTGTGTGATTACAACTTTGGCCACATCATCACTCTCCATGGTGAGATTGTGGTCAAACACAGGCCTATACACAATAAAAAAAAACTTGATTTGTGCAGCCTTTTATAAATATACATAGGTATGTTCTGTGAAGCGCTCGTGGTGTAGCATGATTAGTCGTTCTTAATCGATCGGCAAAGTTAAGCTACATCTGTCGTGGTCGGTACCTGGATGGGTAGTGGTATTTCAAATCGAGCGTTTCCGTGCTTCGGAAGGCACGTAAAGCCGTTGGTCCCGGCTATCACTAAATTGTGATAGTCGTTAAGCTAGTTGGATGCCTCCTAGGCGGCTTGAAAAATTCCAACAGTAGGTTGATGGAGTATCTGCCCATTCCCTTTCACCATCATTTGTGAAAGGAGGCCTGTACTCAGCAGTGGGACATTATAGGCTGATGATGATGATGTTCTGTGAAAATAAATGGTGTGATTTGATTTTTGGGGACAATAAAATTCTTCCCTTTCACTTATGACAATTACAATAAAGTTTTTTTGGAGCCCAATTGGGACTTGTTTAGTAATGTCTTTTCTAACATACATAGACGTTGATATTTAAGTCATATCTATACTAATAATATAATAAAGCGGAAGAGTTTTTTCGTTTGTTTGTTTAAACGGGCTAATCTATGGAACTACCAGTCGGATTCGAAAAATTCTTTCACTAAAAGGAAGCTACACTCCCCCCGAGTATTATTGGCTTTTTATCCCGGGATCGCAGGTGAAACCGCGCGAGACAGCTAGTTTAAAAAAGCGACAAAAAAGACAAAATAATAAAATAAAATTGCCCAAAGTAGACGAATAACTTTACGTGCGACTAATTACGTAGGACTTTTGGACTTTGGATACTTTGACTAGAACGGAATTAACGATTAAAAGATATTTAGAGAGCATTTCATGGGCGCCCAACGTGGGACTAATCTTTTATCCTATCTTTGGCTAAAATTCAAAATTCAAAATTCAAAATCATTTATTCAAATAGACCTTCGCAGGCACTTATGAAAGCTAGGCTAGACTTTTTTTAGAATTCCATTAGAAATCCTATTATGTTAATGACACTATTATTATATCATAGGCTAAGCATAGAAAAATATGTTTGTTTATGTTTGAGTGACGGTTTAGTTGTTTCTATTTTGGCGCCCAACGTGGGCTTACCCTTGGTATGACTTTTTCACACTGCCTTTGATCATACATAATAATAACCTTAACTTCTTAAACAAACATTTCAGCCAGTATATTTATTAGTATAACACCTTTCTATTGCCAAACCAAATAAAACTTTGACCATTTCCAATAGAGCTGAAACTCATAGTAGAGTTGTATGTAACAATAATAAAAGTTACAAGCAATTACTTATTATGAGAGCTCACATCAACTGCTCTGAAAATCGGCTTATGTAGCACAAAATCGTTCTGAAACTAAACTTGGAAACATAAGTATGAGAATTGTGTTAATAAAATGTTCTACAAGTCTTGAATCCCTAAATGATACAAGGAATCTGTAGATCATGATCCGTTTCGATCAGTTAGTAAATCATTCATAAACAAAATCAACTCTTATTAATAAGTATTTAAAGACTAATTTACAAACATTACTCTTTCACAATACCAACCCGTATATCATCCCGTAAATGACGAATACGTTCGTTCGCAACCCGTAAATTTCGGCGTCGCCTCGGCCGAATGAATTGTAACCGATAATTTACTGCCGACTATTCGACGTATAGGGTTCGTAGTTAGAGCGAGATAGGTGTATTCTCTTACACTGCACGCTATTGGCTTATGTTAAAAGCCTGTGTCGCGAATTATCTGATATTTGACCAGTTCAGTTATAGGTAGCATCCTCGAAATAATCTGGATATGAACATTGCATTCAGGAATTTAACAGTAAAGGCTTTCTAGTCTTCATCTGGTGATGTTTGTTTTGGCAGCAGTAACTCTATACTCAGTCGTGAATTCGATTCCCACCCAGGACATCCATTTGTGTCCATGAACATATCTGCTAGTCCTGAGCCTGGGTGTAAATTAAAGTTTAAATTTAAAATAGTACTTATATATATAGATCAGTTGATCTGCTTTCCGTAGTTTGGTCTATGGTCAGTGTTGCCACATCACTCAATCCTTCTACCATAATAATATGATCCAACCAATATGAATAATTATCTAATAAATATCTAACACGATCTTTGCCACAGCATTTGCTACTCTAAGATCCATCGCTTTAAACAAACTTCAACAAAAAACGAGAGATCTCTTTGAAAAGTGGGTAAACCGTTGTTATTCACTCAGTTTGTAGGGAGCGAAACAATATGCAATTACTTGTGTAATGTACAAGATTAATACACCGAGTCGGAAGACATCTGATTTCATAACGTTGAGATGTTTGAAATTGTATGGATACGGTACACAGTTGTCTTGTATTAAACTAGCTTCTGCTCGCGGCTTCGCCCGCGTGGCCTACAGGAAACAAATGACATATTTTTATTATTATTGACAAATGAAAACAAAACAAAACAACTTCATCCCGCTTCGAGGGTGGAAGAATAAAAAACTGAGACACGTATATCAATCTTCAGATTAAACACAAAATTTGAAGACCCTATCTTCGAAACTGACGGACTTTCATACAAACTTTCATCCCCTTTTTTTACCTCCTTAGGGGTGGAATTTCGAAAAACCCTTTCTTAGTGGATACCTACTCTTCACAAAGAATATACCCTCTAAATTGAATGTCTCTAGGACCAGCGGTTTAGGCTGTGCGTTGATATATCAGTCAGTCAGTCTGTCAATCAATCAGTTTTTTTTTTTATAGATTTGGCTCTAGTAATGCAATTAAGGTCAACGCTATTACTGAAGTTACCACCGGTTCAGAAGTCTGTCTTCAACTGAGAAGAATAGACAAGAAAATCAGCAAGGCTACATTTTAAAATGTTTTGTGGACAATCTTATTATATTTTTCTTTGGAAAATAACTATACCTAAGAAACTATGTATTTATTTCTCGATATATCTCTAAATATTTTTCAATAATATAAATGTACTCTTTAAAATAAATCCAAATTACCACCTTCCAAACTTCAAAAAATTCACAATTCTACACAACCACCCAAAAGATCTCGAAATTCTGCCGCCATTTACCGACCGTCATTTTCAGACACCGGCGGGTCTTTATCCCCGCACAATAAGGTCTATATTCCCTTGAAATTAACTGCTATTGTTTTGAATCCCCGCTTATTATCAAGCTTGCTAGTTATTTATGTACCTAGTTAACAGACGCTGTGTCTTTCAGTTTTCTTTGGCCTTTTGTCTTCACTGTTCTGTTCGTGACATGATGGATTGAATTTCTTTTATGTCCCAAAGATGTGAGATTTCGTGGGAAGTGTATTGTATTTTTTTGTTTTAATTACTTAAGAGATTATTAGCTTCTTAATGATACAGCGTGACCAAATTAATGTTATGTAATTAAATCGTTATTACATCTAAGTATTCTTTTGTTATTGATAAAGGATTTAGATAAACTAAAACAGGAAGATATAGTTTGTATTCCTAAATAAATAAACGTGAAACGAATTTGCATTGTGCCCTTTAAATGTGTCTTAGTCCAAAAAATATGTTATACTCATCATCATCATTATCAGCCTATAATGTCCCACTGCTGAGCACAGGTAACCTTTCACAAATCAGGGCGAAAGAGACTGGGCGATACTCCACCACGCGTGCCCACTGCGGATTGGTGGAGGCTAGTGGTCAACCAACTGTTGGAATTTTTCAGCCGCCAGTAGGCTTCCAACTAGCTTAACGACTATCACAATTACGTGATAACCGGGACCAACGGCTTTACGTGCCTTCCGAAGCACGGAAACGCTCGATTTTAAAAACCACTAGGCGGTCACCCACCCAGGTACCGACCACGACGGTGGTAGCTTAACTTGCCGATCGATTAAGAACGGCTAATCATGCTACACCACGAACGCTTCTCGATGAACGATGTTATCTTATTGAGCTGTTATTACTACCTACGTAGTTATACTATAACTATCGGACTAATGAAGGGCGAGTTCCGAACCTGTGGTAACTTCAGTAAATGTGACCTTCATAAGTGCCCTTCTGGGGCCTACATTGAATAAATGGCTTTGACTTTGAATGAAATATAGATAGATAGATAACTCTTTATTGTACAAAAAGTATTTAACAAAGTATAAAAAGATCTCTTCCAGACAATATATTATTTACCTATAAATGTAATTTTATTTACCTTTATGGAAATACCTAATCATAGTTACTAATACGTTAGCAAACAAGCGTACGGCCGGCCTGATGGTAAACAGTTACCGTAGTGTATAGGCGCTTGCTACACCAGGGGTTACACTAGCGCGATGCCAAAATAGACAAAATATCTTTATATATTTTTTTAAGAACCGCATGCTGTACTCCCCTTGGAAAACGAAGGTGGGGTGCTCATTCCACAACGTGAGCGTCCGTGGTAGTGAGCTCTTTTGTAACTGCACAGAACGCGAGACCATTTTGACATCTCTTTCGGAAGCTCCACTGTTGATTGTTGATAATTTTTAATGTAAGTATTTTTTAAGGTAATGCTGCCAGCCTTCTGGGTACATTACCCACGGGCAGTGACCTAAACTCGATATTTTATTTATAATATCGAGTTTAGAAAAATATATAATAGAATAGGAATTGTAAAATTTGTATATATTTTTATTTTCATTTTGTTATTTATCTATTAATTAGTTTAGTTTTAGTTGTTATTTATTATAATAAGTGTGTTAATATGTATTTTGTAGATGTGTCATATTCAATAAATTATATATTTTATGTTTTATTACTTTCAGAAAAAAAAAGTAATGTGTTTCGTTTTCATGGTTTTGTTATAAATAAAAGTATTTTATATCGTCAAATGTAATAGAAAAAAAAATGCGTATGCTTTAATAAAATATTATTTGTTTACAATGAATAGTTATTGAAACGGAAGTGTCCTACACGTGGCTACACATTTGTCAAAGTGGTGCGATGCGGCGCGCGAATAAAAGTGGAACGAGTGCCCACGGACAATGAATATGAATATGACACAGAAGTTACGCCGCGACGTGATTATCTTAATAATTTACCGACTTAAAAAAAAGGAGGACGTTCTCAATTCGGTTTTTTTTTGTTCTTTTTTATGTTTGTTATCTCATAACTCCGTCATTTATTAACCGATTTTGAAAATTCTTTTTTCTTCTGGTAGGGTACACTTTCTGTTTGGTCTCATTGTCATCAGATCAGGATTTGATTACTTCTTAGTGTACTTTGTAGTTTTTTGTAAAACAGTAATATTAGTGTATTATTTATACTTTATTTTTTTAGTGGCTAGACGGGGCAGTGCCCCGGGCCCCCAAGGTCAGGGGTCCCCTCGGACTCTGACTTACAAACTATAAATAAAGTTATTGAAAAAAAAGAAACGCAGAACTCTGAACGTGGAACTCTAGAACTCTCTCTGTGGGATCGGAGCCTAATATTTCGCAGCTGTTGACCCTTCATACGGATTATCATGACGGACAAGATGGCGGAACAGGCTACGATATGTCTTTTTTTAATGGGTGAAGACTACATTCAGCTCCAGGTATAATAATAATAAAAATAATAAAAAAAAAAAAAAAAAAAAACCGTGTCACTGTCATACACGAAAAATCATTTTTTATCAATATTTATATCGTTTTTGTGCTTTTTCTTCGACAACATTTAATTCTGAGACCTTTACAACACTTCTAGAAAACACAAAATTATTTAAAATACTTTATGCATTTTCGCTTTATCCATAAAAATTGCAATAGTCTGTCTACTAGTATGAAGTGACAGTTGTCAAACTGAATTGAACTGAAATCACCACAAGAAAAAATATTGACAAAATGATTACAAAGACATGCTGACAAGGAGCAGAGCACACCTTAGACCCCCGGACCCGCCGCCTCGCTCCGCATCGCAACAGTCGGTGTCATACGCAGTCGCGACACCGACAAACGCAGCAGCGTCGAACGAGAGTGACGAGTATTTTTCGCCGCCGACGTCGCCACCACCTGTACGTCGGCGGCGAGGCCGGCCACCTCGCAACTTGGGGCCATCGGACCAACCGGTTCCGAACAGGGTCCCCGTTCCCGGTGGTGTAGTGCGGCGCATGAGATGGACGTCATCAATGAATGAGAACGTCATGCGCGCCTACTACGAGGCTACAGAGGGGGGAACTAACCTCACTGCGTATCGTAGCCGAATGCTGTCTCTGTTTCAGGTCCATGAGCCAGCTGCCAACGTATCGGCGCAACGACTATCGGATCAGGTACGGGTCATTCAACGTGGACACATGTTGGCTGATACCGTGCTTGATCGGCTACGCTCGGAGGCACTGAGTAGTCGTGTCGTCCCTACTACGTTATCGCATCCTGTGGCCCAGCCTGTGGCAAATGCCACGGCCGCTTCTCGGCCTGCCACCGATGTTGATGATGGTATGGATGACACGGCTACTGAGGTAAGTACCCAGTATATTGGTATTTTGAGGAGTACTTTGGAGGATGTGGTTCGGGAGTATCGATCCATACCGCATCACCTTAAACCCCGTATACCTCGTTTGCCCATGAATAGATGTAATAGAGCGCTGATGTGTACTTTAGATTCACTACTGGCAAGTTACTTTGACAGTAGTGCAGACCTTGCTGATACGCACTCTCTTCTGTATTGCGCGGCGATAACGGCATGTCGTGTAGCACGCGTCAAGTTCCCCAACACTGATGCGGCTACGCGACCGAAACCCGCCGTACCCGCCTGGCAGTGCAGAATAGAGGATCGTATTAGCGAGGCTAGGGTACTCATCGGCAAGCTCAGCTGCTTCAGGGAGGGCAATATACGCCCTAGAGTGATGCGCTTTGTGAGACGGGCATTCAACGGGACTGATGTCAACCCCCGCGAATATATGTCCCGTGTCACAGAGCGCATTGACTTCCTGAAGCAGAAGATTTATGCATGGTCAAACCGTATACGCAGGTATAAGGCGCGCGTGGATAGATACTCTCAGAACTCCATATTCCAAAGGGATCAAAGGTGGGTTTACAGGTCATGGGAGCGGCCTAGCCAACCAGATAGTGATGTGCAGCGGCCGGATATTAACGCCATGACTTCATTCTGGCGCAATATCTCATTCTGAGGGCAACTGGACTAGCGACGTCGAGCAAGTGTGCGAGCCTATTCAAGAAATGGGGGCTATTAACATCGAGCCCCAAGACGTAGCCAGTGCAGTCCGTTCAGTGCCTAATTGGAAGGCACCGGGACCGGATGGACTGCACAACTTTTGGCTTAAATGGCTACGCAGTTCGCATGCTTGCTTGGCGTCCCAGTTCCAATTAGCCTTAGAATCTGGGTCACTCCCAGAATTTCTAACGACTGGTGAAACCCACCTTCTCCATAAATCCGGTAGTACCACGGACCCAAAAAACTATAGGCCGATTACATGTTTGCCTACAGTTTACAAAACTCTTACATCCATTCTGAGAGCGAAAATCGCCAGGCATGTTGAAGAACATTCAATAATGTCTGCCTCTCAGAATGGATGTAGGAGTGGGGCCCGTGGTACTAAGGAGCTACTCCTCATAGATATGACTATCTGTCAGCAGGTTCGCCGTAATCGAAGGGATCTGTCGACATGCTGGATAGATTACAAGAAGGCCTACGACTCTGTGCCGCATTCATGGCTCATGAGGGTGCTGGAGTTGTATAAAGTCAATGCAACTCTACGCACTCTCCTGATGACATGTATGAGGCAATGGAGAACGGTCCTTCTCTATCCAGGATCTCGACAGATCCTTGGTGATGGCGATCCAATAAAGATAGAGCGGGGCATTTTCCAGGGTGACAGTCTGAGCCCGCTGTGGTTTTGCCTGGCCTTGAACCCTCTAAGTACACTCTTGGAGGGCTCTGGGTTTGGCTATCGGTTGCGAAGAGGTGATCAGGTTATATCCCACCTGTTCTACATGGATGACCTTAAGTTGCTTGCTCACACTGAATTCCAATTGACAGGATTACTGAAGGTCACTGAAACCTTCAGTAACTCTATCAGGATGGAGTTTGGTGTGGAAAAATGTGCGGTCATGCATGTAAAGCGGGGGAGGATGGTGGAATCTGGGGGCATCCAGCTTTCAGATTCCACCCAACTGAGATCACTCTCCGAAACCGAAACCTACAAATACTTGGGTATGTCACAGGCCCTTGGCATCAATGAGACTGACATGAAACAATCGTTGCGGGACCGCTTCTTGGGGCGCCTGAAAAAAGTACTCAATAGTCTTTTGTCAGGCGGAAACAAGGTGCGGGCCTACAACGGTTGGGTCATGCCGGTCTTGATGTACTCCTTTGGCATACTCAAGTGGACTCAGACCGAATTGGACACCCTGGATAGAAAAGTCCGTACATTGCTGACTGCACACCGTATGCATCACCCTCGATCATCAGTGATGAGGTTATATATCCCGCGGAAATGTGGTGGTCGAGGTTTTTTAAATGCCAAAACCCTACATAATCGCGAGGTATATAATCTCAGAGAATATTTTCTCCACACTGACAGGGGGATGCATACGGATGTTGTCGCAGTGGACAATGGATTGACCCCTCTATCTTTAGCTAGAGAGAACTGGCGCAAGCCTGTGGTGCTCACAGTAGACGATCGCAGGAAGGTATGGCAGGGCAAGGAGCTACACGGAAGGTACTATCGGGCCCTTCATGGACCCGATGTGGACCTTGCAGCCTCCGTGGCCTGGCTACAATTCGGTGACCTCTTTGGGGAAACCGAAGGTTTTGTCTGTGCAATTATGGACGAGGTTGTGATGACGAACAACTACCGGAGATTTATCCTGAGGGATGGAACCATCGACATATGTCGGGCATGTCATCGCCCAGGTGAATCCCTCAGGCATATAATCTCCGGATTTTCGCGTCTCGCAAACGGTGAATACTTGCACAGGCACAACCAAGTAGCCAGGATAATCCACCAGCAACTTGCCCTGAAATACCACCTGGTGTCGTCTGAAGTGCCGTACTACAGGTATGTGCCAGAATCGGTTCTCGAAGATGGTCATATCACACTATACTGGGATCGATCTATCATTACTGACAGGACTATTGTCGCCAATAAGCCTGATATAGTATTGATAGATCGCCAAGAGCGCCGTGCAATGATTGTTGATGTTACTGTCCCCCATGACGAGAACCTCGTGAAAGCAGAGAAGGATAAAGAAAGCAAGTATCTTGATCTTGCACACGAGGTTGTCGACATGTGGGCCATTGATACAGCAACCATTGTACCGATAGTCGTTTCCGCCCATGGCCTAATTGCCAAGAGCCTCGACAAACACCTTAAGAGGCTCGCGTTGGGTGGCTGGATCAAGGGCCAGATTCAGAAGGCAGTGCTCCTGGAAACGGCACGCATAGTGAGGAAGTTCCTGTCTCTGGAGCCTTGACCACCGGTACCTAGGACCCTGTTCCCGATGCCGGTGGGGAGCTGTTTTTATACTTTTAAATATATGTATTGTTTTTTTTTATATATATATCTATATTTAAAAATGTAAAAATAAGTGTAAAGATTAATAAATGGAATAATAATAATAATTTTTATTAGACCAAATTAGATACACTCAATTAAATTGAAGTCTCTGACACTTAAGGTAGGCAAGGCCTGTATACTAAGAGTCAGCTCCTTCCCTAGATATAGTTGACAAATCTAAAAGTGTTCAAAAGTTAAGTAAATCAGCAAATAAATTTATGAAAGAAAACTGACTTATATCTAAAATCTAAATGTCATGCAATTAACATCAAATTATAATTATTAAATAATATAGTATAAAATCGAGATGGCTTGAATTTTGAATGGTTTAGTTGGGGCCCTACATAGGCCTTAGTTTATGTTTTGCCCTAGGGCCTTTGGTTACCTAGCTACGCCCCCGGAAACATGATACACGCTGTCCTATATCTGCATGATCTTTGCCCGGGTTATCAATGACCGGAAATATGACCGGAGAGTGATCGGCCAGCGCGGCGCGGATGGCTCACCCGGCTCACCCGGTACCGGTAGCTACAATTACCTACCTGACAACTCGTGTTATGATGCGATCGGATTACCCGTTACCGCGTCATTACTCATTAGTTGAAATGACTGCTGATATGTGAATCGAGCGCTCTATTGCTAATTAATGTATCTCTATATAGTTTCTCAAAATCAAAATCACGAAGTGATTTATTCTGTAGACCCTGATAAGGTATTTATGAACGCTATTTACCAGCGTCTTTATTAGGGTTCCGTAGCCAAATGGCAAAAAACGGAACCCTTATAGATTCGTCATGTCTGTCCGTCCGTCTGTCTGTCTGTCTGTCCGTCCGTATGTCACAGCCACTTTTTTCCGAATCTATAAGAACTATAATGTTGAAACTTGGTAAGTACACAAAAATAGAAAAAAAACAATAAATTTTGGAGGTTCCCCATACTTAGAACCGAAACTCTTTTTTTTTTTAATAAAACCCATAAGTGTGTTGTGTTTATCGATAGGTCTTCAAAAATGATATTGAGGTTCCTACTATAATTTTTTTCTAAACTGAATAGTTTGCGCGAGAGACACTTCCAAAGTGGTAAAATTTGTGCCCCCCCCCCCCTGTAACTTCTAAAATAAGAGAATGATAAATCTTTAAAAAATTTATGATGTACATTACGATGCAAACTTCCACTATACGTCATAAATTGAAATTCATCAAATACTCAGGTCTATACTACCATTTACTTATATACCTACAGGTTTGTACGGAACCCTCGGTGCGCGAGTCTGACTCGCACTTGGCCGGTTTTTTTTGTTTTTTAAAAGATTAGAGTTGTAAAAAATTCTTCGCACTCAGATGAGGTCTTCACACTCAAACGCGATAGTTATGTTAATTCATTGCAAACTTTACAGCCGGGCCCTTCTTTGGAGTCCGTTTACTTTGGCATAAATGTGTAGGTAGTATGTCTATCTGTGAGAGTGTAGCGTTTGTGAAAATTATAATCGAAGATGAACCAATAATTTTTATCTCGGGAACGCGGTCAAAAGCTATTTATATATATATATATATATATTCAACTCATAAGTCTACTCCGAAAGAAACTAAAATGTGATAAGTTAATGACGCACTTTTCAGTTAATTATTAGGTAACCTAGATTTTTTGTACGACGAAGTCGGTAAGTAATCTTGAGGCCCGCCTGATGGTAAGCGGTTACCGTAGCCATATGGACACTTGCAACACACGAGGCATCACTCACGCATTACCAACCTTTTCCCCCTCCCCAATGAGCTCTGGGTATCTTACTCACGCGCACAATTTGGTACTTCCCCAGTCGAGCTGCTCTTTAAGCGAGTCAACGCTATGCTCTACCTCTCTTAATAATAAAAAGATAAAAAAGCAAGAAAAGCAGCACTTCTACACTAATCTCATAAATGCGTCATATATTGACGGGCCAGCTGGCGCAGTTGGTTAAGACTCTGGTTTTGATTCCATCTATCGCGACGCAGGTCGTGGGATCGATTCCCTTATAGGACATGCATTTGTGTGCATGAACATGTCTGTATGTCCTGAGTCTGGGTGTAATTATGTATATTAAGTATATATTTACAAACAAAAAGTAGTAAGTAGGTATATGTATTATAATCAGTTATCTGGTTTCCATAGTACAAGCTCTGCTTAGTTTGCGATCAGATGACCGTGTGTGAGGTATGTCCCAGGATATTTATTTATTTATTTATTCCAGAATATTATTCCTTTGATTCTATATCTGTTTCATCGAACACCCGGCTGGGGGCAACCTTTGCGGGCTTATCCGGATTGATCCGGTTCAGAAACCGGCTATAAAGGTTCCGTACATTACACCGTACACTCGAGCCGATATACTGGCTAGTAATAAAAACCCTGTGTCAATGTAGATAGACACAGACAAAGCCACGTACAAAAGCCAGTGCACCGCAGCAGTAAGACAAAGTTCCTATCAAAGCTGTATCAGATTGGGACAAACAACGTCTACAGAACTGCCGAGTTAAACTCCGAAACAGTTATTTTAATGTGGCTAAGTTCCGTTTACTTGCAACTTAAATATTTAAGCAACAACTGCAATAGTTTTAACTGAATTGAAGGTAGAATAAGGTAAGGGAACATCTCTGATTTAATGCAGTAAGCTGAAATACGCCTTTTTGGTCTCACAGAGATGTTGATCGTGTGTAATGTGTGAGTATATGATTAAGCTTTTGTAGAAGCGCCCGTGGTGTAGCAAGATTAGCCGTTCTTAATCGATCGGCGAAGTTAAGTTACGTCTGTCGTGGTCGGTACCTGGATGGGTGACCGCCTAGTGGTATTTCAAATCGAGCGTTTCCGTGCTTCGGAAGGCACGTAAAGCCGTTGGTCACGGTTATCACTTAATTGTGATAGTCGTTAAGCTAGTTGGATGCCTCCTAGGCGGCTTGAAAAATTCCAACAGTAGTTTGACCACTAGCCTACCTCCAACAATCCGCAGTGGGCATGCGTGGTGGAGTATCTGCCCATTCCCTTTCACCCTCATTTGTGAAAGGAGGCCTGTGCTGCTCAGCAGTGGGACATTATAGGCTGATGATGATGATGATGATGATATGCTTTTGTTGACTGTATCTCTAAATTCGAATTACCGATTGAGTAGTCCCAATGTTCATGAGAGCGAAATACGTTTGTTCGAATGTACGTAAGTTCGAAATACGTTAATGCGAAAAACTCCAGTGCAAATGTTTTTCGTCGCGACTAATACATATATTAAATTTAAAAACTATGAATCTATCTAATCTAAATATCAAGAAGACTATACCTGTATAATGTGTGAATTACATTATGCGTATGATAGGTTGTTAAAAACTGTTTTATGAGTTTACAAACATACGAACTCACACGAGTTTTTCGTTATTAAATACTTTCGCACTATCGTATTTCGAAGTCATGAACATTCGAGCTAGAGTTTTTCGCAATAGCATACATTCGAATCGAACCAACGTTTTTCGAACTCCCGAACATTCGAAGCACAGTCGATCGACGTTTCAAATTACAAAGTTCCGAAATACAGTCCATACATTCGAACAAGCGTATTTAAATCTTCTGATTTTCTCAGTTCAAGTTGTATTCCGAACCGGTGTAGAGTCAATCTTGTTAACGTGCCTTCCTAAATTGAAGAAATAGGAAGATTTACTACTTTACGATTTGATTTTGTTTGAACATTCACACTTCAGCCAATCGGTGTTACAAATTACGAAATACAGTCGCTTTTGTTTTTGCCTGAGTCTAGAATAAGAGATTTTTTTTATTTAACTACTGTGTAGCCAGGAGACTCATAGCACAGGGAAGCCTAGTTTGAGCTCCTGCCCCCCACAGTTAAATGTACTTACCTGATTATAAATAAAAAAAATGTTCTTTGTTTATTGTGGGAGTGAATAAATTATTTATTATCTTAGCTTTTTTTTACACAACAAAGTGGGCAAACAAGCATACAGCCTGCATGTTGTGAAGCGGTTACCGTAGTCTGTGTACTAACTTCGAAAACATCACTTACCCATCTGGCCAAATACAAGGCAATCATAGTTGAAACTTACTTGCACTTCATATCAGCCCATGGATGTCCACTGCTGAACATAGGCCTCCCCCATTGATTTCCACTTTGAACGGTTCTGGGCCGCTTGCATCCAGCGGCGCCCAGCGACTCTGACCAGGTCGTCGGTCCACCGCAGTGGGAGGTCGTCCCGCACTTGCACTTATTATAAAGAAATAACTAAGTTATTCTACCGTAACTTACGAATAGGGATGTCAAATGAGATAAGATTAATGATGCCCAAAAAATGTGATTTCAACAAATAAAATCGTAATAATATTCCAATTCCAAAATAAATTATGGGCATAATGTCCCCACTGTCGATCAAAATAAAACTTGTTCGAATCTCGATAAAAGATCCACAGATGATGTTTGAAAACAGGCAGATTAGTATAAGTCTAATTTATTAGCTCAGTAGTGGAGATGTTGAATGTCGTGTCGTGAGTTTGACGTGTGACGTAAGTCACGTCTAATAAATGTATTTTCTTTATTTCTTTCCGTGTGTATCCCATACAAGTATAAACAAAACTCGAATATTAATCTGTGATCGTATATACGCCACTTACCTATCAAATATCACACTGGTTTCCCGGTAAAACATGTCTGTAACCCTAAAATGTATGATCAACTGCGTATTTTAACAAGTTTTTCCAAATACGTACAATTTATTCTATTCGTTTTTTTTAATACCACTAATCGGTAAACAAGCAAACGGCCCGCCTGATGGTCAGCGGATTATTATTATATTCTTCGATCTGGAGCTCTGCATTGTGATTAAATAGCCGTGTGTAAAATGTCTTTTTTTATTATTGCCTGCGACATGGCAAGTTAGTCGACGATTGGGAAGCAGGAAAAAGGAATCCAATTCCTTACTTATGATATATAATCAAACTTTTGGCAAATTGCCTCCTTAACTTATAATACGCATCGAAATATATTAAAAATGCCTATTATACATAGTATATATACTATACTATATTGTACCTATATAGTTTAATTAGGAAGTATCAGAAAATTGTTTGAAACTTTCTAAATATGTGTAAAAAAAGATAAGATTAAAATATATTTTCATAGGATTTTCACCAATGGACGGAGTGATTCATTATAAAGTTTTAGTTACATAATTCATTAAAGTTTTGGCTAGCGTGTCCCATCTTAGGATTCGTGTTCGTCCCTTATGTGTGGGTCAGTGGCGAACGCAAGCCCATTTATAAAAAAAAAGAGAGAGGTAGAGTGTAGCGTTAATTCGCTCAAAGAGCAGCTCGACTGGGGAAGTACCTCACCTTACAGAATACCGCAGCCAAATAACTTTATGTTGTGTTCCTGCGCGTGAGTTAGGTCGTCAGAGCTCGTTGGGGAGGGGGGAAGGGTAATCCGTGACTGATGACCGGTGTGTTGCAAGCGTCTACATGGCTGTGGGAACCGCTTACCATTAGGCGGGCCGTACGCTTGTTTACTGACTTAGAGTTAAATTCCTTTTTTTTAAACGACTAAGTATATATGTTATCTTTTCACGCCTAAACCTATGGAATGGAACTGCTACTTTATCCCGGGAACGCGGATGAAATCGCGGGGTCAGCTAGTATTTATATGAATCAATGTTTTTCGATTAGACAAACAAACATAGTCTATATAGGTAGTTCGATTTTCTTACGGTTTTCATTGCGTTTCCCCAAAAAAAGTTTTAGGTTATGTACAATTGAACAAATACTCAAATACGTTATTTAATAATAACAATATTACAGATACAGGTCGGTTAACGAAAGCTGGCACGTTCACAGTACTCATAAATTTGCAATCAGTCAAGTCTAATGGACGAATGCAAAAATAGACCACTCTATATTTATGAGCAGTAGCAAAAGCAAAACAATAACTGTCTCCTTCATACTCATAAGCTTGACTTTGCGCGAGAGAGACGGTGTAAATGTGTTGAAACGTGCCAGTTTTAGTTAACCGACCTGTACAGTATACATTCATTCAATTTTATGTAATACAATAAATTATCAATTATGTTAAAACAATAAAATACAAATAAATGACAACGGCAAATGAATTTCTCAACACTATAGAACTCGACGAGCCATAATTTAGTTTTTCTTCAAAAAGAAAGCTACGCAATGCACCCATCCACTTACCAACCTTGACAAACAATAAAATTTAACCTTGCTTATCGAACAGGTAACTCGGTTCAATTGTCCTAAAACTCATTAGGCCCCACAATGGGCCAACGATAGGGCCAGCTATTAGTCCCACGGGCTTGGCGAGCGGCCAGCGTGGCGAAGGATCTACTGAATTTTATTGGCGGCACTGAATTTTCACCAGAAATTATAGCTGCTAACGATTCCCAGATATTTGCGCCAGATTGAGATATGTGGAGTTGGCTTTATGTTTCTGTTTTTTTTTTTTACACTCACTTCCTTCCAATATGGTGAGGAGGGCGATGGCTGCCACACGCGTCATACTTGTGAACAGGTGGTGCTTGTGAGGGCTGGTCTGCTTAAGTTTGCTATTTATTTACTTATTAAATATTTATTCAGTACACTTTTTAATTGTGCCGCCGCGCCGGGGCACGCCGGTATTAGAGTATTAGAGTCAGACTTTTCATAAGTGCCTGCGAAGGTTTATTTAAATAAATGATTTTGAATTTTACGATAAGCCTCCGCCCGAGGATCCATGCGCGTTTACCATATAACTCGTAGCCTAAATTACTATATCTCTATGCACAAATCACGCCAATCCTTTGCTCCGTTGCTGCGTGAAAGACATACAAATAAACACTCTTTCGCATTTATAATATTAGTAAAGAAGGAAAAACATCTGACTCACAAACAACACAAAATACATTTTTTACAGAGTATACAAAATACAGAGTTTCTTGCCGGAGTATTCTCAGTTTAAGTGTATTCCGAACCGGTGGTAAATTCAACTGTATGTACCAATTTAACGTTCATAAGTGCCTTACCAGGGCTTAAATTGAATAAATGACTTTTTGATTGTGATTGAGAGCCAAAAGAAGAGAAGAGAAATGGACAGCGACTCTGTTGAATTTAAAAAGGTTATAGTATGTTTGGACTTTTGTATGAAGACGTAGACTACAGTTGACTATACTGTTTATCCCCAGTGAGAACATGGGTGAAACGGCGAGGTGAATGTTAGCTTCCGAGATTATTAAAAAAAACAGTATTGTTAGCGACTCCACCGCACATACTGTTCCATTGTTTGAAGTATACGTAATTAAAATTGGTACGTTATTAGTTCTCACCTGAGATGGGGTGGAGAGGGGGGGGGGGGGCGAGTGGAGGCGGGCGTGATAGATCACCTATTACATATGCTGATAGACATTCTATCTTCATAGATTTATTAATCACGGATTTAATGCTACACAGTATTAATTGCCTAACTGTAGAACATTGAAGTCGTGATTAAGTCACTGACTCTGATTCTGTTGTTTACAACTAAACTAATTTTAATCTCACTATGTATCTTTCTAACAAAGATCATAAGAAAAGGATCTAAAAAAACGCTATGCTCTACCTCTTTCAAAACTTAATCAATGTATAGTAAAAGAGCAATACTTGAGTGGCAAAATACAACACTTATTTTAATAAAAGACACAAAAATATTTATATCAATGTTAGTGTAAACAGTACACGTAATAAGCGCTTCATTTCATCGAAATCCCCGAATTCCATATGCCTTAGATTTGGCAATTGAATAGAGATAAAGCCCCTCGTATTTTCAGAGATTGCACCGTGACCCTAATGGCTGGAGCCGTCCTACAAATGCGCATAAATCTACCATTTTCCTACACTGTGTTTTACTTTTAAGTGTTTAGCGTGTACCTATATTTATTGCATTTTCTTTACGGAGAACTGACTCTCAAGTGCAGCTCCCGAACTTGGGGGTATTAGCCAGCGGTTGTTACCTCACTATATTTTCCTTTCCTGAACGCTCAAGGTCATCGTAGGATTCGATCTTGTGACTTTCGTCACGGCACTCCACTACCACTGAGCTATCATGCATTTCATGATTAGTTTGTATGTTTGCACGCGCTAAACATAAAAACAAACAGATTAATTTGAAAAAATCTTTCGTACTTAGATACTTCGTCCGTTTTGAGGAAGTTATAGACCATATAAAATCACGCTTGTATTATATTAATTTGGCGCTGATAGCATGTAAAAAATGTTGAGAGGTTTTAATATATTGATAAAGATTGAGTCACTTCTGTAGACGTTAATATTATAATATAAGGGTATCATATAGTTTATATCAAAAGATCTATTAATATAACTAATTATTCCTTTTTTATATAAACCATGTTTCTTAATCGAATAGTATTGTAATAATTCTATTAGCTGGAAATATTTATTGATACAATCTTACACACAGTGGTTTGTCACGATACTTATGACTTAAGTAGTCAGTAATGGATCTATCACGAGTATCGTATTCTATTTTGTAGCACTTATAATGCTTTTCCGTGTAAAAATGGACTAATTAGGTAACGGAGAAGTTTCTAATAAGTGCGGGTTTAAGTCACACAGTCCTATAAAACAGTTTTAACATGATACTATTTAGGTTACATAAATAACAAGCTTACATTGTTCAAGAACCACACGAAGGTGGTCAAGAAGTACATCTATATCTATATATATACAATTCAAAGTCCTGACTGACTGACTGACTGATATATCAACGCACAGCCTAAACTGCTGGTCCTAAAGATATGAAATTTAGAGGGTATATAGGTGTAAAATAGGGAAAGAAAGTTTGTTTGAAAGTCCGTCAGTTTCGAAGATAGGATCTTCAAATTTTGTGTTTAGGCTGAAGATTGAAAATTAATTTATACGTGTCTCAGCGTTTTTAATAATTCCACCCTCGAAGCGGGATGAAGTTGTTTTGTTTTCTTTTAATGTTGTAGAAAAATATGTCATTTGTTTCCTGTAGACAACGGGGGCGAAGCCGCGAGCAGAAGCTAGTGATAAGATATTTTTTCACTTCAATAGTATTGTAAATAAGACGACATGAACTCAACCAAAAGCAGACATAATACTATAAATATAAAACACACGAATGTAACGTTTTTAAATGTCCAAAAGACAGTAAAAGCCTTTTTAACCTCAGCCAATATTGGCATGGCGGGGTGTTAATTTGGTTGAAATTTATTGGAGGCCAATCGCGAATATATTAGGGAGGCTGGGGCACGATGGGGCACAGAAAAGTGCCGCTGATTTATGGGTTGTGGCCGCGGCGGGCATGTGAGCGGGAGTAGGGTCTCTGATTTTGAAGTTTATGGGTTTCTAAATGTATATCTATATTTATATCGACGGGCCAGTTGGCGCAGTTCGTTAAGACTCCACCTATTGCGCCGCAGGTCGTGGGTTTGATTCCCGCACAAGACATGCATTTGTGTGCATACACATGTCTGAATGTCCTGAGTATGGGTGTAATTATGTATATTAAGTATGTATTTACAAACAAAAAGTAGTATATGTATTATATCAGTTATCTGGTTTCCATAGTACAAGCTCTGCTTAATTTGGGATCAGATGACCGTGGGTGAGGAATGTCCCAGGATATTTATTTATATGAAATCAATGTTTGCAATGTTTGTCTGTTTATAACATATGCGTTCCATTCGCATTGATCGTGAGTTGGTTTACGCAGATTGGAGAAGATTTATGTAAAAAAAAAAATAGAAACGCGTTGCAAACTATGCTGGGCATTAGCTAGAACATAATAATGTATTATAACTAGTAGCATACATCTCGTTCTGTCGCACGTGAAAAACGAGAGACAAAATTTTTATGTCAAAATCGAAATTAACTTTTATTCTCTTTCACCTCAGGGACTTCAACCATGCTCTCGAAGAATCGTTTTTTCTAAATAAAATACCCGCTTTGGTAATAAATAGTACGATAACTTAGTGTCAAAATATAGCCTACGGCGAGTTTGCGTATCAAACATTCACGCAAACACACACAAAAATTCGTAGGAAAGGACGACAAGCATTTGTCAAAATATTCACATGTCTCTAAATAAAACACTACACAAAGGCAAGTAAAGCAAGCAACACATATCAAACAAAACTTTCGAACAAAAAACAAAACGTTCACCACACTCCCGGGCAAGCGTTTCAGGCAATGCTAGATCCGGTTACGACCGGTTTTATCCGGCTTGTCGCCTCTTCAGTTCAAAATGGCGGCGTAATTTAGTCTACGATTCGGTCGAACTGCAACGCAACTGGAATTTACTTTTCTTAATGTTTCACTGTAAACGTCTTTGGAATTTTTGTGAACTACTTATTTACTCACAATGGTACATTCTCAATTAATCTGACTGTACGTTGGATTTGTCCTACTTAAATTATGAATGCGAAAGTGTAATGCTGCGTCCATGCTACGCGAATCGAGCACGAGCCGAGCCACGAACGAACCTACAACGAGCACGATGCGTATCCCTTTGTTCGTGAAAAAACTGACAATCGCGGTCGTTCGAGGCTCACAAGCCTGTCCACGCTACGCGAATCATCCTCGCAGTCTGCTCGTTCGTGGCTCGGCTCGTGCTCGGTTCGCCAAGCAAGGACGCACCATTATATTTTATGATAATGTATATGACAGACAAAATAGATTTATTCACGAAACTATCGTGACTATCCTATTGAAGCCTGCGCGAGCAAAGCAGCGAGCAAAAAGCTAGTTTGTAATATAATTATTCGTAGAATGAAATAAAGCGAGATTTAACGATGCATTTGGTAATTTAAATATCTCAATAACTAAAATAACCTTTTATCATTATCAACAATCGAAGGGTCAGAGCCAATTTTAAAGTTTGACAACCGGCGAGGTCGGGATGTCTGCCAGAGCTCTTTGAAACTTAAGTTTTATATTCATTTCTTCATTATTAAGTTTCAAAGTAAGATGATAATGTCTTTGTCTGGGACATAAATCTAGATCAATTCTTTCAAGTTAAAATTATCGCGAGGCCTTCTTATTATTAGAAGTTCTACGTGTCTAATGGCTTGGCGAAGCGAGCACGAGCCGAGCCACGAACGAGCACACTGCGAGCACGATTCGCGTAGCATGGACGTACCATAACAACATTAGTTTATAAGTAGATGTTAAAGGATCAGTTCATAGAGACTTTAGACAGTCCATTGAAGGTCATGGGTTCGTATCTTATCATCCTAACTGAATCCTGAATAATATTATAAATGCGAATGTGAGTTTGTTTGTTTTTTCATGCTTTAACTTCTCAACCGGTCATCGTGAAATTTAGCATGCAGATGGCCTATGGTGTGACGAGGGACATAGGTAGGTATACTTTTACCAAAGAACAGCGGGTATGTACAACGTGGGATTCAGCTAAAAAAATACAAAAATCCTCATTAAAAATTGTACTAAACTCTATTTTTGTTCAGT
>OX392494.1:0-25000 GCA_947623365.1 Achlya flavicornis
TAACCTAACCTAACCTAACCTAACCTAACCTAACCTAACCTAACCTAACCTAACCTAACCTAACCTAACCTAACCTAACCTAACCTAACCTAACCTAACCTAACCTAACCTAACCTAACCTAACCTAACCTAACCTAACCTAACCTAACCTAACCTAACCTAACCTAACCTAACCTAACCTAACCTAACCTAACCTAACCTAACCTAACCTAACCTAACCTAACCTAACCTAACCTAACCTAACCTAACCTAACCTAACCTAACCTAACCTAACCTAACCTAACCTAACCTAACCTAACCTAACCTAACCTAACCTAACCTAACCTAACCTAACCTAACCTAACCTAACCTAACCTAACCTAACCTAACCTAACCTAACCTAACCTAACCTAACCTAACCTAACCTAACCTAACCTAACCTAACCTAACCTAACCTAACCTAACCTAACCTAACCTAACCTAACCTAACCTAACCTAACCTAACCTAACCTAACCTAACCTAACCTAACCTAACCTAACCTAACCTAACCTAACCTAACCTAACCTAACCTAACCTAACCTAACCTAACCTAACCTAACCTAACCTAACCTAACCTAACCTAACCTAACCTAACCTAACCTAACCTAACCTAACCTAACCTAACCTAACCTAACCTAACCTAACCTAACCTAACCTAACCTAACCTAACCTAACCTAACCTAACCTAACCTAACCTAACCTAACCTAACCTAACCTAACCTAACCTAACCTAACCTAACCTAACCTAACCTAACCTAACCTAACCTAACCTAACCTAACCTAACCTAACCTAACCTAACCTAACCTAACCTAACCTAACCTAACCTAACCTAACCTAACCTAACCTAACCTAACCTAACCTAACCTAACCTAACCTAACCTAACCTAACCTAACCTAACCTAACCTAACCTAACCTAACCTAACCTAACCTAACCTAACCTAACCTAACCTAACCTAACCTAACCTAACCTAACCTAACCTAACCTAACCTAACCTAACCTAACCTAACCTAACCTAACCTAACCTAACCTAACCTAACCTAACCTAACCTAACCTAACCTAACCTAACCTAACCTAACCTAACCTAACCTAACCTAACCTAACCTAACCTAACCTAACCTAACCTAACCTAACCTAACCTAACCTAACCTAACCTAACCTAACCTAACCTAACCTAACCTAACCTAACCTAACCTAACCTAACCTAACCTAACCTAACCTAACCTAACCTAACCTAACCTAACCTAACCTAACCTAACCTAACCTAACCTAACCTAACCTAACCTAACCTAACCTAACCTAACCTAACCTAACCTAACCTAACCTAACCTAACCTAACCTAACCTAACCTAACCTAACCTAACCTAACCTAACCTAACCTAACCTAACCTAACCTAACCTAACCTAACCTAACCTAACCTAACCTAACCTAACCTAACCTAACCTAACCTAACCTAACCTAACCTAACCTAACCTAACCTAACCTAACCTAACCTAACCTAACCTAACCTAACCTAACCTAACCTAACCTAACCTAACCTAACCTAACCTAACCTAACCTAACCTAACCTAACCTAACCTAACCTAACCTAACCTAACCTAACCTAACCTAACCTAACCTAACCTAACCTAACCTAACCTAACCTAACCTAACCTAACCTAACCTAACCTAACCTAACCTAACCTAACCTAACCTAACCTAACCTAACCTAACCTAACCTAACCTAACCTAACCTAACCTAACCTAACCTAACCTAACCTAACCTAACCTAACCTAACCTAACCTAACCTAACCTAACCTAACCTAACCTAACCTAACCTAACCTAACCTAACCTAACCTAACCTAACCTAACCTAACCTAACCTAACCTAACCTAACCTAACCTAACCTAACCTAACCTAACCTAACCTAACCTAACCTAACCTAACCTAACCTAACCTAACCTAACCTAACCTAACCTAACCTAACCTAACCTAACCTAACCTAACCTAACCTAACCTAACCTAACCTAACCTAACCTAACCTAACCTAACCTAACCTAACCTAACCTAACCTAACCTAACCTAACCTAACCTAACCTAACCTAACCTAACCTAACCTAACCTAACCTAACCTAACCTAACCTAACCTAACCTAACCTAACCTAACCTAACCTAACCTAACCTAACCTAACCTAACCTAACCTAACCTAACCTAACCTAACCTAACCTAACCTAACCTAACCTAACCTAACCTAACCTAACCTAACCTAACCTAACCTAACCTAACCTAACCTAACCTAACCTAACCTAACCTAACCTAACCTAACCTAACCTAACCTAACCTAACCTAACCTAACCTAACCTAACCTAACCTAACCTAACCTAACCTAACCTAACCTAACCTAACCTAACCTAACCTAACCTAACCTAACCTAACCTAACCTAACCTAACCTAACCTAACCTAACCTAACCTAACCTAACCTAACCTAACCTAACCTAACCTAACCTAACCTAACCTAACCTAACCTAACCTAACCTAACCTAACCTAACCTAACCTAACCTAACCTAACCTAACCTAACCTAACCTAACCTAACCTAACCTAACCTAACCTAACCTAACCTAACCTAACCTAACCTAACCTAACCTAACCTAACCTAACCTAACCTAACCTAACCTAACCTAACCTAACCTAACCTAACCTAACCTAACCTAACCTAACCTAACCTAACCTAACCTAACCTAACCTAACCTAACCTAACCTAACCTAACCTAACCTAACCTAACCTAACCTAACCTAACCTAACCTAACCTAACCTAACCTAACCTAACCTAACCTAACCTAACCTAACCTAACCTAACCTAACCTAACCTAACCTAACCTAACCTAACCTAACCTAACCTAACCTAACCTAACCTAACCTAACCTAACCTAACCTAACCTAACCTAACCTAACCTAACCTAACCTAACCTAACCTAACCTAACCTAACCTAACCTAACCTAACCTAACCTAACCTAACCTAACCTAACCTAACCTAACCTAACCTAACCTAACCTAACCTAACCTAACCTAACCTAACCTAACCTAACCTAACCTAACCTAACCTAACCTAACCTAACCTAACCTAACCTAACCTAACCTAACCTAACCTAACCTAACCTAACCTAACCTAACCTAACCTAACCTAACCTAACCTAACCTAACCTAACCTAACCTAACCTAACCTAACCTAACCTAACCTAACCTAACCTAACCTAACCTAACCTAACCTAACCTAACCTAACCTAACCTAACCTAACCTAACCTAACCTAACCTAACCTAACCTAACCTAACCTAACCTAACCTAACCTAACCTAACCTAACCTAACCTAACCTAACCTAACCTAACCTAACCTAACCTAACCTAACCTAACCTAACCTAACCTAACCTAACCTAACCTAACCTAACCTAACCTAACCTAACCTAACCTAACCTAACCTAACCTAACCTAACCTAACCTAACCTAACCTAACCTAACCTAACCTAACCTAACCTAACCTAACCTAACCTAACCTAACCTAACCTAACCTAACCTAACCTAACCTAACCTAACCTAACCTAACCTAACCTAACCTAACCTAACCTAACCTAACCTAACCTAACCTAACCTAACCTAACCTAACCTAACCTAACCTAACCTAACCTAACCTAACCTAACCTAACCTAACCTAACCTAACCTAACCTAACCTAACCTAACCTAACCTAACCTAACCTAACCTAACCTAACCTAACCTAACCTAACCTAACCTAACCTAACCTAACCTAACCTAACCTAACCTAACCTAACCTAACCTAACCTAACCTAACCTAACCTAACCTAACCTAACCTAACCTAACCTAACCTAACCTAACCTAACCTAACCTAACCTAACCTAACCTAACCTAACCTAACCTAACCTAACCTAACCTAACCTAACCTAACCTAACCTAACCTAACCTAACCTAACCTAACCTAACCTAACCTAACCTAACCTAACCTAACCTAACCTAACCTAACCTAACCTAACCTAACCTAACCTAACCTAACCTAACCTAACCTAACCTAACCTAACCTAACCTAACCTAACCTAACCTAACCTAACCTAACCTAACCTAACCTAACCTAACCTAACCTAACCTAACCTAACCTAACCTAACCTAACCTAACCTAACCTAACCTAACCTAACCTAACCTAACCTAACCTAACCTAACCTAACCTAACCTAACCTAACCTAACCTAACCTAACCTAACCTAACCTAACCTAACCTAACCTAACCTAACCTAACCTAACCTAACCTAACCTAACCTAACCTAACCTAACCTAACCTAACCTAACCTAACCTAACCTAACCTAACCTAACCTAACCTAACCTAACCTAACCTAACCTAACCTAACCTAACCTAACCTAACCTAACCTAACCTAACCTAACCTAACCTAACCTAACCTAACCTAACCTAACCTAACCTAACCTAACCTAACCTAACCTAACCTAACCTAACCTAACCTAACCTAACCTAACCTAACCTAACCTAACCTAACCTAACCTAACCTAACCTAACCTAACCTAACCTAACCTAACCTAACCTAACCTAACCTAACCTAACCTAACCTAACCTAACCTAACCTAACCTAACCTAACCTAACCTAACCTAACCTAACCTAACCTAACCTAACCTAACCTAACCTAACCTAACCTAACCTAACCTAACCTAACCTAACCTAACCTAACCTAACCTAACCTAACCTAACCTAACCTAACCTAACCTAACCTAACCTAACCTAACCTAACCTAACCTAACCTAACCTAACCTAACCTAACCTAACCTAACCTAACCTAACCTAACCTAACCTAACCTAACCTAACCTAACCTAACCTAACCTAACCTAACCTAACCTAACCTAACCTAACCTAACCTAACCTAACCTAACCTAACCTAACCTAACCTAACCTAACCTAACCAGTCGCGAACCATCCGCGCCCGCGAGCGGATCATTTTTAGCCTTGCTCCGCGCTTAAAAAATCAAAAAAGTGGTAAAAAGTGATCGTACAGTGCCGTGCCATATATCAAAAGACGCGTCTCTGCGAGCCCGTTCGTTTGAGGTATCGTACTTGGAAATCCGATCACGCGACAAAAAGTTATTAGTGAAAAAGTGTTTCATAACCTCTAAAACAAACGTGTTTTTACATAAAAGTGCGTACGGCGTAAGATTTATCGCTACAACATAGTGTTTGGTAAATGTAGGAACTTGTGTCTTTGTGCCGTGCTAATTTCTGTGAATTTTTGGATTTTTCATGTGAGCCATTCCAAAGTTATCAACATTTTCCTCAAAACCACGTGTTTGCTAAAACCGTCAATTTTCAAGTTATAAAGGTCAAATTTTAATAGTATGTTTAAAGTGCTCTCATTAACTATAATTTGTGTTTAAAATAATTTTATCATTTATACTTTTTCAAAACAAAGTGCAGTTCGGTTGAAAATATTATTTCAAAAACTTTCACATTTTTTTATTCGAGATCTTCAGCGACAACCCCCCTATTTTAAAATTTTATTAAATCGTCTTTATACTCTAGTATAATAACATATTTTTAGAATCCACGCGACTCTATTATTAGATTTCTCCGAGTTATATTACTAGCGAAGGGGAAAAATTCGATCTACATTATTAACTTTGTTTGCCCTTGAATCTAAATTGAGTGGCCGTTGGACTGTTTAGCCATACCACTTCGTTCTCAATTAGTGTAATAGTGATCACCTTCACCATCTTACGTAGTACGGACCTCTTGGAGTACCATAAAAGCGGTCCAATAAGGCGGATTCTTCACATCTGCCTCTCATCAGTCCACCAGTGCCACCGAGCTGCTGCGGTTTCTCACAGCCCACGCTCGCCGCCCGTCCTGCCCTTAACCATTCGTCAAGGAGCGCTGGGGGCGAAGAGCATCTCGGCAGTAAGAAAATTGCGGGAGCATAGGTGCTTCGGGAGCAGATTCTAACCATCAACCGGGAAAAACGCGTCTGGGTTTGCGACTCTTTATTCATATGGACTGATAATTATTTTTATTTGTGCTCGTTACTTGTGTGTATCCTTTAGCATCAATTTGTTTTATTATCTTAATACCAGTTCTTGATTTAACTGCAATTTTCAAATTTAAAAATTCCATACTCGCCAATCTGAACTTTGCTTCCCTTTGGGGCCTGATCCTCATGAGATGGGCAGGTTCTGACTTATTTATCAAATAACAGATATCCTTACCTTCACTTAACAGTTATCATTATATTTTTATCTGCATTTTTTACGTAGCTATTCCATTACTCGTAATTCATTAATTTTGCTCTCTTTTTTTGGATCTTCAAATCCTAATCCCCTGTCAACCCTGAATAGCTGACTGAATCTGTGAGTGGCACTCCAACTAAATCTTGCCCTTATTCATTAATTTGGGCTTGGGACATCCAAAATCGGTCTCGTTCTCTGATTACCACTCTATTTGCAGATTGGTACCAACATTTTTAAATCCTAGGGCCAGATATCTAGGTCTTCGGTAAGGAAGACATCTGCTTCATTATTTTTTATCGCATCCGCAATTTACTCAGCTTCGGATACCAGCTTTCAAATCTCTTCTAGGTTTTACTGTTCCTGGTAAACAATTCACCAAACGAGAAACGGGACCCTGACGCCATTCGCGGATATCGTTGCTTTGCTCATAGCTTCCAAACCAGGCGTCCAATCGAAAATCCGAGCAGATTTTCGTTCATGTTACGATGAAGCTCTTTTAGGGTCTATCCGCCATATGGTACGGGTCTGGTCTTCCTAGCCTAAGTTTTGTTTACATTTCTATCGATAACTTTTTAACTACATCAGCCCTGGTAGATGTCAAACTTGTTTTAGATTCTAGGCTTCCCCCTCTAACTGGTGACACTTGTCCCGACCTTGAACTCCTCGATTTGGGAATTTGGGGACAGCCTTGGTGGGTTTTCTGGTGCCGGCGGTTGGAATTCTTTGTGGCCTTAAGTAATACATCTGTCCCGAACGCTGACTCCTGGGATACTTCGATATGGCAAGCCTGCCCGATATGAATACAGCTAGGGTTGAATCCCCCGACATGAATACAGCTAGGGTTGACCCCCCCGACAGGAATACATCTAGGATTGACACCACCGACCTGAATACAGTTGGGACTGCCCCCCCCAACATGAGCACATCTGGGGTTGAACCCCCCCCCAATCTGAATACAGTTGGGGCTCCCCCCCCTAGCATGATAGCGGCCAGGGCCGATAGGATTATTGAACTGGCAAATATAATACTGCATGAAATTACAAAAGAAAAAAGCGTACGCAAAGACTCCAAACAGGAGATAATCAGGTCTGCTAGGGAAATTAGGAGCATTCTTGACTCAACCGGCGATGCGTTAATACAGAACTCACAACTCTCCTGCTCTCCACCGAACACTTTTAAAGAGGATCTCCGGGACGTTGAGGAGACAATTGTTTCTAGGGTTACACAGTCAGTCACCCAGGCAGTCTCTGACTTGTTTAGCGGACGGATCGAGCAGGGTCCAATGGACATCAACAAGACAACATATGCTCAAGTTGCGGCTGAACATGGAAAGACTCCGACCAGGCACGGTAAGGCCAACCCAGCACTTGTAATAGAGGCTAGCAAGACCGAGCCTAATATCAACATCGCAGCGGATTGGAAGAAAGAGATCTCATTTCGCTCGGTTGGTTATGCCCCCACAAAAATTAAATCTCTGCCCGGTAACAGACTTAGATTAGAATTTAGTGAAGCATCACAAAGAGATGAAACTATCCGGCGTATAAACGGTCATAGTCGTTTGAGTGCTGTGCCTGCAAAAAATTTAAAACCCATGTTAATCCTTAAGGGCATCTCCAGGGACACCCACCCCGACGACCTCGTGGATGTCGTTATCAATCAAAATGATTGTCTCAGAACTGCTGGCCCGGATGACTTCACCCCCTGTTTTACTAAGCCGAATAGAAACAGCGCTCTTTACAACGCTGTATTCCGATTGTCTCCTCACCTCTGGCGCAATGTTATCAAATCAGAAAGACTGAACGTGGATCATTCCAGAGTCCACGTCGAGGAGTATTCCTCGTTCAGACAGTGCATGAGATGCTTAAAATATGGTCATACAGAAAGCAAATGCTCAGCTTCCCACGCTATATGCCCATACTGCGCAGATACCACACACAAATATAAAGAATGCCCCAATAGAAGACTCCCCAACCTCTCCAAATGTTACAACTGTGTGCAGCAAAACATAAGATATAATACTAACACAAACACCTCCCACTACGCTAATTCTGAACAGTGCCCAGGTATTCGGGCCATGAAAAATTCACTCATTGACAGGACAGACTATGACTAACTTTCCCAGAAACAATAACCACATTAAATTCATACAATGCAATGTTGCACACGGCTATTACGCACAAAACGAACTCTTTCAATATTCTTTCTGTAATAATATTCAGGTTATTTTTCTCACCGAACCCTTCTTAAATTCCTCCCGTAGAGTCAACTCCATCCCTGGCTACAGGGTATATCAATTCTCTTCCGATAGGGACGTCAAGGCCTGTATCATCATTAAGGATGACCTAGGTGCAAGTCTTGGCGTCACGCAACACTCCTCTCCCAATTTATGCATTGTAAAGCTCTGTACTTCTGATGGTGAGATTTATCTTACCAGTGTTTATGTCGAGCCCAGAAACGACAAGTATGGTACTCTCAACCGACTTGATCTTTTTCTTAACGCCTCACATGACTCTGAGCACATTGTGGGGGGGGACTTCAATGGATGGCATGATCAGTGGGGATCGACAGAGTCCAACAGGAGGGGTCACGATGTATCAGAGATCATGATGCTCTATAATCTGACTCCCTGTAATGTGGGCAAAAACTTTACGTTTGAGACCGTGACCATGGGAGTGACCCGTGGTTCTATAATCGATGTAACATTCGCCACCGACTCGCTGGCCTCGGGCATCCAGGACTGGCGCGTCGACGAAGCCGTATGCCCCATGTCGGATCACCACGCCATCCTATACACCCTTAAGCTCGGCAAACGCCATAATATGACCAAGAATAGAAAACTATCTACATTCGCCTACAATACCAGCATGGTCAAGGACTGGGATCCTATCAGCGAGGCGTTTGCCGAGGAAATGGCTGGGGAGGGGCTATCCGATGTGGAGATTGGGTCACTTGACGAACCTGGAATTGAGCGCTTTCTGCAACGCACCACTGAGACCATCCAGCAGGTCTGTTGCAGACACTTAAAGCGCCCTAAGAAAGGGATAACCAGAAGAGAATGGTGGACTGACGAACTTACTGACCTTAAAAGGAAAGTTATAGCAAACCACCACCTAATCCACTCTCTAAAGAGGAAGAAGCTACCCTTGGATGAAGCCCTTGATACCAGGACAGAACTTCGATCTAAATATGCCAACACTCTTAGAACTGCCCTAACCACCAGTTTCAGAGAGTTTTGCAGCGCCCAGGACAAGGAAGACGTGTGGTCCCTCACCAACCGATTGCTCAAGACCGCCTCACCGGCCCAGCCTCCATCTACCATTAAGAAGATTGACGGTAATTACACCACCTCCAGCTTGGAGACGGCTACAGCTTTCCTTGACCATTATTACCCAAATGATGATGGTCAAGAGGACACCACAGCCCAGGCAGATGTGCGGGCGGAAGCATACTCAGCCCCCAACACCCCGGACGACCCACCCTTTACCACTGAAGAGGTCCTCTCCGTCATAAAGGGAATGAATCCTAATCGAGCCCCAGGATCTGACCACCTAACGTCTGACATTTGCCTGTGCTTCATCAACACCTTTCCACAGCTTTTCACTGCAGTCATGAACCGTTGCCTCCATCTGGGGTATTTTCCAGTTATTTGGAAGGAGGCGTATGTCAAAATCATCCCGAAGCCCGGTAAAAGCACATACACAGACACTGCTTCATTTAGACCTATTGGCCTTATCAGTGTCTTTGGTAAGACCCTGGAAAAGCTAATCACCCGAAGACTCACTTACCACCTAAACACCACCAACTCATCAAGCGAGAGACAGTTTGGATTTAAGGAGCAGATTTCCACTAGCGATGCACTCCACCGTATAGTAACTAACATCACGGCCCTTAAAAGCAAAGGAGAGCAGGTGCTTGCTGTATCATTGGACATCAAAGCTGCCTTTAACAATGCCTGGTGGCCGGCGATTCTCATGAGGCTCAAACACGTCAGATGTCCTAATAACATCTACATCATATTGCGCGATTATCTTTCCGACCGACGAGTCGTTCTCGATGTGGGTGACAGCCGTGCCGAGAGAGCTCTGTCCAGGGGCTGTATTCAGGGATCGGTTTGTGGTCCCTCTCTTTGGAATCTGATTTTGGATCAACTTTTGGACCTGGACATGCCGGATGGATGTGACCTACAAGCCTTTGCGGATGACGTGTTTGTGGTGGCTCATGGCAAAGACGTCCAGATACTGGAAACAAATATTAACTTAGCTCTTAATATAATAATGCAGTGGGGAGAGAGCGTGAAGCTCGTCTTCGGACCGGGGAAAACATCTGCGGTCCCCTTTACACGCAAGGCTGGTGCAGTCAAGCTTCGTATGGGCAGCCAAAGCGTTGAGTTTTCGACTCAGACCAAGGTGCTGGGAGTTATATTGGACAGGAAACTCAACTTTATTCAACATGTCTACCATGCCATCAGCAAAGCCATGAGGATCTACCACAAACTCATCAAATTCGTGCGCCCCACTTGGGGCATTCAGGCCGATAACATCAGGATAATTTACCACCAGGTCATCGAGCCCATTATCTCTTACGCATCGAGCATCTGGCAGTCTGTCCTAAGATTCAAACACATTAACGCCAAGCTTCTTTCCTTTCAACGTTCCTTTGCCATTAAAATCATTCGTGGTTTTCGCACCATTAGCACTGTTAATGCCATTGCATTAGCCCAGTTAACTCCCATCAACATAAAGGTGAAGGAAATTGCCAGTAACGAAACGACCAGGATAACTGGCTCCAATAACCACCTGCCCACGGATGTTATGCTGGACAAAAGAGCAAAGCCTGCGGAACTTCTCCACCCTGCACTACGAAAGACCCTGACATTCAAGGAAGCATCTGATCAGGAGGAAGTAGATGAAATTATTGACCCTAACACTCACCTCATCTTTACCGACGGGAGCAAGCACGATGGTAAGGTAGGTGCGGCTTTTGTCGTGCATTGTCCGGATGGGGAAAGAGTGATCAAGAAATTTAAGCTGCATGACTGTTGCTCGGTCTTCCAGGCTGAAATACTTGCATTACATCAAGCCATAGAATGGGCCCACTCTAAACATCTTTGCAAAATCGGGCTGCTCACGGACAGCAAGTCGGTGCTCATGGAGATCAGCAACCCAAACAGCACTCACCCATTGGTGGTAGCTGTGCATAGAATCATCTCTGAGGATCCCATGGATGTCAGATTTGCATGGGTTAAGGCTCATGTGGGCATAGAAGGTAACGAGCAAGCGGACCTTGCAGCTAAACAAGCTGCCTCGTGTCACAGCAAATATAATTTTACCAAATTCCCAAAAAGTTACATCAAACTTCTCAACAAAATAGAGAGCAGAAAATTATCTGAGCGGGTCTACTCTAACAACACCAAAGGTCCTATCCTCAGGAAATGGTTTCCTTCTTTAGAGCAACTGGACAAAGCCCTCACAGTTATC
The DNA here is from genome assembly GCA_947623365.1 of Achlya flavicornis. Classification (NCBI taxonomy): domain Eukaryota; kingdom Metazoa; phylum Arthropoda; class Insecta; order Lepidoptera; family Drepanidae; genus Achlya; species Achlya flavicornis. The sequence continues at coordinate 11,781 of OX392494.1, forward strand.
AGTCCTACATTTGAATTCACGCAAATCCTCACGGGTCATGGCTATCATAAATTCTATCTTCATCGTTTCAAAATTGTTGACAATGACAAATGCCCCTGCGACGATAGTACATCGCAGACTATTGACCATCTGATACAGCATTGTCCTAGATTTTCCCGGACTAGACTGGACCTCACCATAGTAGCTGATAACCTTAGGGTTGACCCATTTGATATAAACCAGTTAATAACTAAAGAATCCGCCATCGAAGCATTTACAACCCATATCAACAAAATAGTCTCAAACCTAAAGAATTTCAACAAAACTTAGAGCCATTACCATCAGTATAATAAAATTGATCTTGAATACACACGAGTACCTATATTACTATGGTATATTGGTCACTGTTATTATTATTATTTTTTCTATTGCTTAAGATATTATTATAATTTGTGTACTAGTTTCTATATTGCATTTATGTGTAAATGCCTGTTGTAATTATAAATAATTACCTAGATTGTAGTGTATGTACGTCTCTGACAGACTGCAGTCTTTATCAACAAGTACAAAATGTCACCTAACTTTAAGAAAATTAATAGAACAACTTGTATAAATATACTCTTATTTTACAAACTTTACCTATTGTAGTATTTACATAATTTTCATGGTGTTTTCTCTCTGTTTATGATTTTGTCTGTATGTTAATTAATGATTGTTATATTCTGTGTCTTTACTTTATTTCTTTGACTTCTTAATTATTTTATTTTTTATTGACAATAACCAAATTATTGTAAACACATGTCCCTTTGGGGACTGTCACCAATTATTAAATTGTCACCTAACAGTTAGCAAACTAGAAGTAATAATATTAAAAATGTTATATTATTATATAAAAAAAACCTACCTAACTAATCTTAGTATACAACATGTAGTAGTCATAGCTTATGTTGAAATATATACTTATGTGTATTGGGCAACACCCTGTGATGACGGGTGCCTTTACACAATTCAAAAAAAAAAAAAAAAAAAAAAAAACCTAACCTAACCTAACCTAACCTAACCTAACCTAACCTAACCTAACCTAACCTAACCTAACCTAACCTAACCTAACCTAACCTAACCTAACCTAACCTAACCTAACCTAACCTAACCTAACCTAACCTAACCTAACCTAACCTAACCTAACCTAACCTAACCTAACCTAACCTAACCTAACCTAACCTAACCTAACCTAACCTAACCTAACCTAACCTAACCTAACCTAACCTAACCTAACCTAACCTAACCTAACCTAACCTAACCTAACCTAACCTAACCTAACCTAACCTAACCTAACCTAACCTAACCTAACCTAACCTAACCTAACCTAACCTAACCTAACCTAACCTAACCTAACCTAACCTAACCTAACCTAACCTAACCTAACCTAACCTAACCTAACCTAACCTAACCTAACCTAACCTAACCTAACCTAACCTAACCTAACCTAACCTAACCTAACCTAACCTAACCTAACCTAACCTAACCTAACCTAACCTAACCTAACCTAACCTAACCTAACCTAACCTAACCTAACCTAACCTAACCTAACCTAACCTAACCTAACCTAACCTAACCTAACCTAACCTAACCTAACCTAACCTAACCTAACCTAACCTAACCTAACCTAACCTAACCTAACCTAACCTAACCTAACCTAACCTAACCTAACCTAACCTAACCTAACCTAACCTAACCTAACCTAACCTAACCTAACCTAACCTAACCTAACCTAACCTAACCTAACCTAACCTAACCTAACCTAACCTAACCTAACCTAACCTAACCTAACCTAACCTAACCTAACCTAACCTAACCTAACCTAACCTAACCTAACCTAACCTAACCTAACCTAACCTAACCTAACCTAACCTAACCTAACCTAACCTAACCTAACCTAACCTAACCTAACCTAACCTAACCTAACCTAACCTAACCTAACCTAACCTAACCTAACCTAACCTAACCTAACCTAACCTAACCTAACCTAACCTAACCTAACCTAACCTAACCTAACCTAACCTAACCTAACCTAACCTAACCTAACCTAACCTAACCTAACCTAACCTAACCTAACCTAACCTAACCTAACCTAACCTAACCTAACCTAACCTAACCTAACCTAACCTAACCTAACCTAACCTAACCTAACCTAACCTAACCTAACCTAACCTAACCTAACCTAACCTAACCTAACCTAACCTAACCTAACCTAACCTAACCTAACCTAACCTAACCTAACCTAACCTAACCTAACCTAACCTAACCTAACCTAACCTAACCTAACCTAACCTAACCTAACCTAACCTAACCTAACCTAACCTAACCTAACCTAACCTAACCTAACCTAACCTAACCTAACCTAACCTAACCTAACCTAACCTAACCTAACCTAACCTAACCTAACCTAACCTAACCTAACCTAACCTAACCTAACCTAACCTAACCTAACCTAACCTAACCTAACCTAACCTAACCTAACCTAACCTAACCTAACCTAACCTAACCTAACCTAACCTAACCTAACCTAACCTAACCTAACCTAACCTAACCTAACCTAACCTAACCTAACCTAACCTAACCTAACCTAACCTAACCTAACCTAACCTAACCTAACCTAACCTAACCTAACCTAACCTAACCTAACCTAACCTTTTTTTTTTTTTTTTTTTTTTGTTGACCCAGGGAAATCGCTGACCGATACCCAGCAGTTCCGGGGGGAACCGCTGGGTTATGTGGGGGTTGCACCCACTAAAACCCTGGAGTGTTCCTTCGCTCGCCTACGGGGCTGCGGGACCCGCTTGGCCTACAACCGCGTGCCCCGCTGGCGTTGCTCCGTAGCGGAGCCCTTCTCGGCGGGGCGGGGCTGGTTCTCTATTTTGAGATTCAGCCCCGCCCCACTCCACCTCTCTCTCCTCCTAGCACTGAGGCGCCCGGGAACACTTGGGCGTCTCAGTGCGTGGGACCTATGTGCAGACGGAAGACCCCCCGGTCTTCCGCCCACGGTCCCTGGCGTTACGGCGGCATTTGGCCCGCGAAGGCCAGACGCCGCCTTCCACGTCTGCGGCGGCGAATTGGGAGCGAGTCAACATCGTCTTCTCGCTCCCGCTCCGCCGCCTCCTTCCGCGACATAACTTCGTCGCAAAAGGACGCGGCCGCCTGCCAAGACTCGTCGCTGTCGACCATCGCCCTGAGGAGGGCCGGCAGCGACAAGTCGCTCCCGACAGTCGCGGACAAGGCGGCACGAGGGACCTCCCAAGCAGGGCACTCCTCGCGCGTATGCTGCGCCGTGTCCGCGACTCCCGCCACACAATGGTGGCACACCTCCGAGGGCTCCCTTCCCGCCACCCGGCACAGGTATCTCCCGAAGCAACCGTGCCCGGTGATCATCTGTGTCAGGTGGAAGGAGAGAGCCCCGTGCCGCCGCTCGAGCCATTCGCGGAGAACGGGCCGAACGGCGGCCACCACCTCTCGGCTCACGCTTGGATCCTCCAGGCGGGCCGCCCACCTCCGCAGGAGAGTGTCACGCGCTTCCTCCCGCCAGTGACGAATCTCCCGCAGATGGGGACGGCCACCACCCGCGATCACCTCCTTCGTTCGCCAGTACACCGCGGCGAGTACCTCGGCTTCGAGGTCCCACGGCGGCGTACCGGCGAGCACGCACGCACCGACGCAAGACACGGTGCGGTACGCCCGGGCCATCCTGAGCGCCATGGCACGCTGCGGACGTCGCAGCGCTGCCAGATTTCGGGCGCTCATAGGTCCTGCCCATATTGGCGCCCCGTAGAGCGCCATGGAGCGCACCACACCAGCGTAGAGGCGTCGGCATGCACTTCCAGGCCCCCCAACGTTCGGGAGGATCCGCCCCAGGGCCCCAGCAGTGGCCAACAACTTTGGGGCCAACCGCCGGAAATGCTCCTCAAACTTCCATCGGCCGTCGAGGACAAGTCCCAGGTACTTCATTGAAGTACCGACGGCGATGGAAGTCCCTCCCACAATAATGGACGCTCCCGACGGTGGCCTGTTTCGGGGCCCATGAAAGGCAAGGGCCTCCGATTTTTCCAAGGCCACCTCGAGCCCCAGGGCACGGATCCTCCCCACAACCTGGGCCACGCCCGCAGTGGCCAGGAGGGACGCCTCTCTGTAGGTGCCGCCGCGAGCCAACACGAGGGTATCGTCAGCGTAGCAAATTACGCTAACCCCCCGCAAAGTGGCCCCGCGCAGCACCCAGTCATAGCCGATGTTCCACAGGAGCGGGCCTAGAACCGACCCCTGTGGAACACCGCAAGACATTTCCCTCCTCCCCTCGCCGACACTCGTCGGGAAGATGACGACTCTCCCGGTAAAGTAGTCGGCGATGACCCTCTGCAGGTATTGCGGTACACCGTGGTACCGCAGCGCCACCTTGACCGTTTCCCAGGGCAGCGTGTTGAATGCATTGCGAATGTCCAATGAGACCGCAAGCATCACGCCGCCCCGGGAGACCTCCTCCTCGGCGAGGTCCCTCACCCGCGCGATGGCATCCAGGGTCGACCTACCCCGGCGAAAACCAAACTGTGCGTCGTCCAGGTCCGGATCCATGCACTCGACCAGGCGAGCAGCGAGCACGCGCTCGAAGAGTTTGCTCACCTCGTCGAGCAGCACAATCGGACGGTAGGACGACGGCAGTCCGGCCGGGCGCCCCGCCTTCAGTAGAAGGACGAGCTTGCCCGTCTTCCACCGCTTCGGGAACCGACCCTGCGCCATACATGCGGTGAAGAGGGACCTCACCCTCTCGCTGATTTCCTTCAGCGCGATCACCAAGGCGGTCCCCGGTACACCGTCCGGGCCCGGGGCAGTCTTCCTCATCTTCAGTTTGAGGACGACCGCCCCGAATTCGGCCTCCGATACCGGTGGAGCGGGGAAATCGTCCTCAGCAGATCGCGCATGGAGTCGAGCCATCGCCGGAGGCACCCACTCATCCCGTTGTGGGAAGAGGGTGCCAACCACTTGGTCCAAAAAGGCCCCGTCCACACTTGACGTGAGGGGGGGAGCCCAGGGCCGCAGCTTCTTGCGGACCACCTTGTACGGCCTACCCCAAGGGTCGCCATCGAGGATCCGCAGCCAGTCCTCCCACGCCGCCTCCTTGGCCCGCGCGATTGCCAGTTGGAAGGATTCGCGTAGAGCCCTATAAGCGGCGTAGGAGGCGTTCTCCTCCTGAGTGTACCGGACCCGCCTTCGCCTGCACCGAGTGTATCGGCGGCGAGCCCTACCGCAAGCGATACGCATGTGGCGGAGCTCGTTGTTCCACCAATACACCCGAAGCCACGCGGGGAGGGGTCTCGCCCTGGGCATCGCCGCATCGCATATGCGAGCCAACGAAGCATCAAGGCGACTCGCCTCCTCATCCACGTCCTGACCGATAGCGGGCCCGGACACCCAGTCCTCGATGATTGCAGCCTCTCTGGCGACCTCCCTGTCGAGCCGCCCCAACACCCAGCGCGGACCACCCCCAACAACAGAGGACCGGGCCGAGCCTCGCGAGTCGGTAGGGAGCGTGGAGACATCAAATCGGATATAGCGATGATCCGACAGTGTCTCCACGTCCACCACCACCCTCCAACCCCGGACACGGCGCGCCAGGGCAGTCGATGCCAACGTAATGTCGACTATCGACCCACCCTGTTGCCGCACGCACGTGTCCTCCGATCCCGTGTTGAGAACGGCCAAGCCCAAGGATATCGCCCACTCCTCCAGACACTCGCCCCGCGCATCCGTCACTGGAGATCCCCACGCCGTAGATTTGGCATTGAAATCCCCAGCAACTAGCACGGGGCTAGGGGCTACCTGCCCAACCAGAGATCCCACCTCCACGAGCATTTGCTCGAAGTCGGCGAGACTCCGGCTGGGAGAGAAGTACACCCCTATAACTGTGACGCCACCCACGGCAGCCAGCACGTAGCCCCTACCCTTCGACACATGGTCAATGGGCGGGGCGCCAGCGGCAGCCGGGGCGGCGATGGCCACCAAACCCTCCCGGTCCCCAACCCAGTCATCCCGAGCGGGGACGAAGTAGGGCTCGGCGACCACGGCTACTTTAATTCCCCACTCTACCAGGGTCTGGGACAATAGATCCTGGGCCCTAGCAGAGTGGTTAATATTCGCCTGCAGTATGGGTAGACCGGACATTTATGGCGCAGTTTCCATTGGCTCCTCCACAATTGGGCGCTGGGTAGGCCCGCTGCCCTTGGCCTTTTTCTTTTTCGATTTGGCCTTCTTTGGCTTCCCCTGTTTCTCTCCATTTACACAGCCTACTCCGCCGAGAGGGTGCCCAGCCGGTTTGCCGGCTGCTGCGCATATAGCGCAGTTGGGCTCGGCCCGGCATTGACGCGCCCGGTGGCCCAGCTTTCCGCAGCGGAAGCAAAGACCACTGCGGTCCACCTCCGACTCACATTTGCTGGCGACGTGGCCCAGGTTGAGGCACCTGAAGCACCTCAGAGGCCTCGCCTCCAGCAGGGCAACTCTAGCCGAAACCCAGCCCACTTTAAGGCGTCCGGCGCCGACTACAGCCTTGGCGGCAGCCACCGGGCAGCTGAGCCACATCGAGGCCCGGTCGCTAATGATACCGGGCTTGATGTCGTCGGCATGACATCCTCCCTGCGCAGCGAAAGCTGCCACCACCTCAATGGCGGTGACGGAATCCTCCAATTCCGACACCAACACATCCACCCTCTTAACCGGGCGCGAAATCTTCACAACCTCTGCGCTGAGGACCTCTCTGAGCTTAGTGGCCAGAGAGTCGGCCTTCTCAGCGCTCCCATCCCCGATAATTTCAAGGATGCGGGCGCCGGTGACCGTAGTCCTGCAGCGCATCTCCTCTATCCCGAGACTCACTTCATCGATGCGATCCCGAGCCTCCCTCAATACGGAGCTATAGCTCGCACCACGCTGTGCCGCGTCCGGCTGCAGTGTTAAGGTCACCGCAGCCGTATTCGGTGCACGCAGCTTCGCTACCGCCGCCGCCGCCTTTTTGCTCTGGGTGCTGATCTGCTTGCCAGAGCTGACTGCACCCCGAGCAGCAACTAAAGTCCACTGCTCCGTCAACGGAGGCGGCGGGGGAGCATCCCGCACAGGGCTAGGATCCCTAACGGGGGCCGGGACCGACTTTTTCCCTTTGCCTTTGCCCTTAGCCTTAGGCTTAGGCTGAGCTGCGGGCGCCGGGGGTTTTGGGGCCTTCTTTGGTGTGGGGGCTTTTACCCCCGCCTCAGATGTTTGGGGCTTGGAAGCCCGCTTGGGTTTAGGGGCTGAGACCCCCGACCCAGATGGCTGCGGTTGTGGCACTGCCACTTCCACGGCCTCATCCTCCACCCTTTTCTTGTCAGCCGCCAGCGGCGGCCGCAACCTCGGTTCTGGGAGGAGGCGGTCTTGTATGCCGTCAAACCTCGCGTTCAGCATCGCGCTGAATTGAGCGATGCTCGCACGCGAGGCCTCCGCCAACATCTCCTTAAGGGCGGGGACGGCCGCCGCTGCTGTCGACTGGCTACGCAGCTCATCCACTTCTTGGCGAAGCCCCGCTAGCTGGGCGGAGAGCAGCTGGTTCGCCGCCTCCAGCTTCACCACTTCCTCCGACACGGTGCGGGCCCTCATGGCTGCAGCAGCCTCCTTAATTGTGTCCGATGCATCTTTGAGGATCTTTTGGTATGTCCCCTTGAGATGATTGGACTTCACAGCTAGTATCGCGACCGTGTCGGACGCGTCTGTAACTAGTTTATTGAGCGCAGACATAGTCTGCGCTCTGTTTTCACCCGGGGTTGGCGGGTTGAGGCCGCGACGGCAGGCGTGCTTGGATTCGCGGAACATCTTCGCCATTCGTTCTATCTCTTCCTCAGCTGTAAGGCGGGCTTCTTCTGTATTTTTACGGGCCTTGGCGTCCGCTAAAGCCGCCGCCGTCGGTCTCCACATCGACGGGCGGCTTTTTATCCTCTTTGTCTTGTGTGCCGCGCCTTTTGGTGGCGACATCGTCTCCTCCTCGTTCTCGTCCTCCTCTTCACCAGCAGGCCGCTTTAGATACTTGGAGCGCCGCCTCTCCGTTTCTAACGACTCCACACTAATCATACTGGAATCTGTAGTGCTGCCCGACTCAGAAAGCCGCGTCACCGACACGCGCAACTCACGCGCACACAACTCCTTCACTCTTGCACTCTCCTCCTCTCTCGTCATTTCTACCTTTGTTATATTATTTATTGTATCCATATTTGAACCCACGAGAATGGGGGAAAAAACGGTCCGCCCGGGCAGAGACCCCTGTACCCGGGTAAGCCTAGCATAACCCGCGTTGGTGTCGGCTGGTGCCAACGCGGAGACACGCACTAACAACCACAATCTGTGTGGCCATTCATCTCCTCGCGGTGCGGCGCCGCTTGAGATTCAGGTATTTTTTAAAGAGGTTTACTTCCTCACAGACCCGGCCAATTAAGGCAAGGTCCCCCGGTCCACGTAGGCCTCCTGCCATCGTTGTGGGTTACGGGATGACCGGCGGGGCCTTGAAAAAGGCCGTTTACGGAGGCAGTGTGCACACCGTGACCGCCGCTCCCTCCACGTCGGAAATTGGAAAAGGAAGAGAATGGAAGGACAGATAGGGGAGAATAGGAAAGGAAGAGAGGGGAAGGAAATGAAAGGGAAAGGAAGTGTTGCTCTTCGTCAGATCCCTCACCCCGTGCCTCCCGGTATGGGTATCCCTGCCGGTATAGCCACGAGGATCCTTGGGACACGCAAGCCCCCCCACCACGACAAGGTGGCAACACGTCGGGGGGGAACCTAACCTAACCTAACCTAACCTAACCTAACCTAACCTAACCTAACCTAACCTAACCTAACCTAACCTAACCTAACCTAACCTAACCTAACCTAACCTAACCTAACCTAACCTAACCTAACCTAACCTAACCTAACCTAACCTAACCTAACCTAACCTAACCTAACCTAACCTAACCTAACCTAACCTAACCTAACCTAACCTAACCTAACCTAACCTAACCTAACCTAACCTAACCTAACCTAACCTAACCTAACCTAACCTAACCTAACCTAACCTAACCTAACCTAACCTAACCTAACCTAACCTAACCTAACCTAACCTAACCTAACCTAACCTAACCTAACCTAACCTAACCTAACCTAACCTAACCTAACCTAACCTAACCTAACCTAACCTAACCTAACCTAACCTAACCTAACCTAACCTAACCTAACCTAACCTAACCTAACCTAACCTAACCTAACCTAACCTAACCTAACCTAACCTAACCTAACCTAACCTAACCTAACCTAACCTAACCTAACCTAACCTAACCTAACCTAACCTAACCTAACCTAACCTAACCTAACCTAACCTAACCTAACCTAACCTAACCTAACCTAACCTAACCTAACCTAACCTAACCTAACCTAACCTAACCTAACCTAACCTAACCTAACCTAACCTAACCTAACCTAACCTAACCTAACCTAACCTAACCTAACCTAACCTAACCTAACCTAACCTAACCTAACCTAACCTAACCTAACCTAACCTAACCTAACCTAACCTAACCTAACCTAACCTAACCTAACCTAACCTAACCTAACCTAACCTAACCTAACCTAACCTAACCTAACCTAACCTAACCTAACCTAACCTAACCTAACCTAACCTAACCTAACCTAACCTAACCTAACCTAACCTAACCTAACCTAACCTAACCTAACCTAACCTAACCTAACCTAACCTAACCTAACCTAACCTAACCTAACCTAACCTAACCTAACCTAACCTAACCTAACCTAACCTAACCTAACCTAACCTAACCTAACCTAACCTAACCTAACCTAACCTAACCTAACCTAACCTAACCTAACCTAACCTAACCTAACCTAACCTAACCTAACCTAACCTAACCTAACCTAACCTAACCTAACCTAACCTAACCTAACCTAACCTAACCTAACCTAACCTAACCTAACCTAACCTAACCTAACCTAACCTAACCTAACCTAACCTAACCTAACCTAACCTAACCTAACCTAACCTAACCTAACCTAACCTAACCTAACCTAACCTAACCTAACCTAACCTAACCTAACCTAACCTAACCTAACCTAACCTAACCTAACCTAACCTAACCTAACCTAACCTAACCTAACCTAACCTAACCTAACCTAACCTAACCTAACCTAACCTAACCTAACCTAACCTAACCTAACCTAACCTAACCTAACCTAACCTAACCTAACCTAACCTAACCTAACCTAACCTAACCTAACCTAACCTAACCTAACCTAACCTAACCTAACCTAACCTAACCTAACCTAACCTAACCTAACCTAACCTAACCTAACCTAACCTAACCTAACCTAACCTAACCTAACCTAACCTAACCTAACCTAACCTAACCTAACCTAACCTAACCTAACCTAACCTAACCTAACCTAACCTAACCTAACCTAACCTAACCTAACCTAACCTAACCTAACCTAACCTAACCTAACCTAACCTAACCTAACCTAACCTAACCTAACCTAACCTAACCTAACCTAACCTAACCTAACCTAACCTAACCTAACCTAACCTAACCTAACCTAACCTAACCTAACCTAACCTAACCTAACCTAACCTAACCTAACCTAACCTAACCTAACCTAACCTAACCTAACCTAACCTAACCTAACCTAACCTAACCTAACCTAACCTAACCTAACCTAACCTAACCTAACCTAACCTAACCTAACCTAACCTAACCTAACCTAACCTAACCTAACCTAACCTAACCTAACCTAACCTAACCTAACCTAACCTAACCTAACCTAACCTAACCTAACCTAACCTAACCTAACCTAACCTAACCTAACCTAACCTAACCTAACCTAACCTAACCTAACCTAACCTAACCTAACCTAACCTAACCTAACCTAACCTAACCTAACCTAACCTAACCTAACCTAACCTAACCTAACCTAACCTAACCTAACCTAACCTAACCTAACCTAACCTAACCTAACCTAACCTAACCTAACCTAACCTAACCTAACCTAACCTAACCTAACCTAACCTAACCTAACCTAACCTAACCTAACCTAACCTAACCTAACCTAACCTAACCTAACCTAACCTAACCTAACCTAACCTAACCTAACCTAACCTAACCTAACCTAACCTAACCTAACCTAACCTAACCTAACCTAACCTAACCTAACCTAACCTAACCTAACCTAACCTAACCTAACCTAACCTAACCTAACCTAACCTAACCTAACCTAACCTAACCTAACCTAACCTAACCTAACCTAACCTAACCTAACCTAACCTAACCTAACCTAACCTAACCTAACCTAACCTAACCTAACCTAACCTAACCTAACCTAACCTAACCTAACCTAACCTAACCTAACCTAACCTAACCTAACCTAACCTAACCTAACCTAACCTAACCTAACCTAACCTAACCTAACCTAACCTAACCTAACCTAACCTAACCTAACCTAACCTAACCTAACCTAACCTAACCTAACCTAACCTAACCTAACCTAACCTAACCTAACCTAACCTAACCTAACCTAACCTAACCTAACCTAACCTAACCTAACCTAACCTAACCTAACCTAACCTAACCTAACCTAACCTAACCTAACCTAACCTAACCTAACCTAACCTAACCTAACCTAACCTAACCTAACCTAACCTAACCTAACCTAACCTAACCTAACCTAACCTAACCTAACCTAACCTAACCTAACCTAACCTAACCTAACCTAACCTAACCTAACCTAACCTAACCTAACCTAACCTAACCTAACCTAACCTAACCTAACCTAACCTAACCTAACCTAACCTAACCTAACCTAACCTAACCTAACCTAACCTAACCTAACCTAACCTAACCTAACCTAACCTAACCTAACCTAACCTAACCTAACCTAACCTAACCTAACCTAACCTAACCTAACCTAACCTAACCTAACCTAACCTAACCTAACCTAACCTAACCTAACCTAACCTAACCTAACCTAACCTAACCTAACCTAACCTAACCTAACCTAACCTAACCTAACCTAACCTAACCTAACCTAACCTAACCTAACCTAACCTAACCTAACCTAACCTAACCTAACCTAACCTAACCTAACCTAACCTAACCTAACCTAACCTAACCTAACCTAACCTAACCTAACCTAACCTAACCTAACCTAACCTAACCTAACCTAACCTAACCTAACCTAACCTAACCTAACCTAACCTAACCTAACCTAACCTAACCTAACCTAACCTAACCTAACCTAACCTAACCTAACCTAACCTAACCTAACCTAACCTAACCTAACCTAACCTAACCTAACCTAACCTAACCTAACCTAACCTAACCTAACCTAACCTAACCTAACCTAACCTAACCTAACCTAACCTAACCTAACCTAACCTAACCTAACCTAACCTAACCTAACCTAACCTAACCTAACCTAACCTAACCTAACCTAACCTAACCTAACCTAACCTAACCTAACCTAACCTAACCTAACCTAACCTAACCTAACCTAACCTAACCTAACCTAACCTAACCTAACCTAACCTAACCTAACCTAACCTAACCTAACCTAACCTAACCTAACCTAACCTAACCTAACCTAACCTAACCTAACCTAACCTAACCTAACCTAACCTAACCTAACCTAACCTAACCTAACCTAACCTAACCTAACCTAACCTAACCTAACCTAACCTAACCTAACCTAACCTAACCTAACCTAACCTAACCTAACCTAACCTAACCTAACCTAACCTAACCTAACCTAACCTAACCTAACCTAACCTAACCTAACCTAACCTAACCTAACCTAACCTAACCTAACCTAACCTAACCTAACCTAACCTAACCTAACCTAACCTAACCTAACCTAACCTAACCTAACCTAACCTAACCTAACCTAACCTAACCTAACCTAACCTAACCTAACCTAACCTAACCTAACCTAACCTAACCTAACCTAACCTAACCTAACCTAACCTAACCTAACCTAACCTAACCTAACCTAACCTAACCTAACCTAACCTAACCTAACCTAACCTAACCTAACCTAACCTAACCTAACCTAACCTAACCTAACCTAACCTAACCTAACCTAACCTAACCTAACCTAACCTAACCTAACCTAACCTAACCTAACCTAACCTAACCTAACCTAACCTAACC
>OX392494.1:30000-37500 GCA_947623365.1 Achlya flavicornis
TATCACCCTACATCTTGGGCTCCAGGAACTTGGCTTGAGGAGCTCCAACATCTGGCCCTGTCAGATTTTTCTCCCCCTCCCCCCTCCCCCTTACCTCACCCCCCCTCAAGGTCGACACGCGAGACCTCCCCCCCCCCCCCCAACCCCCCCTCCATACCTCACCCCCCCTCAAGCTAACTTCTAAACGAAAGGAGATAGCACCCTACATCTTGGGCTCCAGGAACTTGGCTTGAGGAGCTCCACCATCTGGCCCTGTCAGATTTTTTCCCCTCCCCCCCCCTCTTACCTCCCCCCCCCCCCAAGGTCAACACACGAGACCTCCCCCCCCCCCAACCCCCTCCATACCTCACCCCCCCTCAAGCTAACTTCTAAACGGAAGGAAGTAGCCCCCTACATCTTGGGCTCTAGGAACTTGGCTTGAGGAGCTCTATTATCTGGCCCTGTCAGATTTTTTCCCCCTCCCCCGCCCCTTTACCTCACCCCCCCTTTAGGTCGACATACGAGACCTACCCCTCCCCCCCCTCAAAAAATTTCCTACCTCACCCCCCCTCAACCTAACTCCTCAACGGATTGTCCTACAGACACGTGCGAGGGGTCGTTGAATTTGAATCAAAGAGGGTAATAAATTGACTCAAAAGGAATTTCACTCTAGAACCTTAAACTATTTATTTTATATATCAAACCTAATAATTTACTGTATTTAATTTATTCTTATTCTTAGTAACAAAACACAAATATTATTATGTCGTCTAACAAAACAGCAACCTCCAAGAACTTGACCACGGAGGCGGCGTCGCAGAGGCCTGCACGTTCGCTTAGGGAAAAAGTTTTAACAAAAACAACGACCATCAAGTCCATAAAGTCAGAAAAGTTGGCCAGGACATCGCCCCTTGAGCGAGTGCCTGAAGTGGTCAAAGCAACGTCAGAAGCAGACTTACAGGCGAGCATGAACTGGGACGCTCCAAGGGTAATCCCTGAACTAACCTCCGAGGCCCCGGAAACAGATGTCGAAGATTCCGACATCTCATCGGTGGGGTCCGAGGTTCTTCAAAACAGAAGGGTGAGCCTCCTTTTCACTTCCCCACGCAGAGGCACGGGAGTGGAGATGGACGCAGCGTCCAAGATTGCCAATGAGCTGTTACAAAGAGGTAAGGCGGCATTAGAGGCGTCGGGTAATATGAAGAGGGAGTACCGGACGTCAGCCCTCGACAGCTTGCAGGGCCTTTACGAGACGGTCCTGTCCGTGGCAGACTCTAGGGCTCGCCACAAGTTCAACTTGGAGAAGGAACGCTCAAGACACGCACAAGAGTTGGTGCGTGTAGAGAGAGCGCATACCAAAGAGCTTGTGGGAGTGAGGCAGAGCCTCGTGTCCGAGTTGTGTCTGGCCAGAGCCGATATCACAGACACCCTGAAGGAGGCAAAGGCGGTACGTAGCTGGCTTGGCTACGAGACCGAACAGCCCTTCAGGGATATAAAGGAGGTCAAGCAAGCGGTCACAACCATGGGGAGGGAACTGACCGCCAAAATTGAAACATTTGGGAAGACAAGTTCGGGCCCCTCAGAAGATCCCAATCTCAAACACATCGAGGGAGGGATCACAAAACTAGGCTCGAACACAAGTAAACTGTCTAACCAGATAGACGCCCTCAGGAGAACCCTAGAGGAAGTGAGGGCGGAGATTACAAAAACACCAAAGGCGGTCGCGGTGCTTCCATCGACAGTTCCCGGGGCCTCAATTGACAAACTGGAAGGCGAACTCCAAAAGATAAAACAGATAATAATTGACCACAACAACAAACCACCCACCAAAGTCCCCACACCACCACCCCAATTGGACCTAGCCAAGCATCTGAGGCCCCTCTCCGAAAGACTGGACATCGTGTCGTCTGACATCCGCGTGATGCGAGACAAAAAGCCCCAGGAGCCGCCACAAGCAGTGCCAAACTTGGAGGCAGAAATGGCAATCTCGGAGGTCAGACAGCAGCTGGTGTCACTAAAAGAGGGAGTGACGGAGCTGCAGAAAAGACCTGCACCTGGCCCAGCCGCAATACCAAAGCCGGACGTACCAGCAGATCCGAAGCCGGCCCCAACCTACGCGCACATAGCTGCGAGACCACCCCCACCCCCACTTAGACCGAACCACACTCTTATAGTCTCGTCATCCGACCCCAAAAACACCGGGGACGACCTTATCGAGAGGATAAGAGTGGCCCTCGACACAAAAACGAGTGGGGCAAAGGTGGACAGGTTCAGGAAGGCCAAGAACCAAAAGGTCGTTCTGAGCTGCGGCACGAAGGAAGACCTCAGCTTGGTCCAATCGCGCGTCCTAACAAATAAGAGCCTGAAGGCGGAGATTGCGAGGATGAACAACCCTCAGGTAATAATCTGGGATGTGCTCTCCTACCTAAAAGATTCAGAAATTCCGGAGACCCTACTAACACAGAATAAGGGACTCCTGAAGGGAATCGATACGAAGGGGAGCACATTACGGGTCATGTACCGAAAAAGGGCCCGCAATGAAAAAACGTGCCATGTGGTTCTGGAAGTGTCCCCGCAAATACACAAAAGGTTTACGGAGGCAGGAAAGGTCCACATTGACATCCAATGGAGACCTATAACAGACCACTCACCATTAGTGCAATGCACAAAATGCTTGGGCTTTGGCCACACCAGGAAACTCTGCCGGGAAAAGGACGATCTCTGCAATTTTTGCGGGGACGCCCATTCCTGGGAGAAGTGCCAACCAAGGCTCTCGGGAAAAACACCAACCTGCATAAATTGCAAAGCACAAAAGATGGTGGGTCCAGACATCGCACACACCGCCTTCAGCAGTGACTGTCGCGAAAGGGAAAAATGGGACGCTATAGCCCGTTCGCGGGTCTCATACATTTGTTAAGGGCACCCCAATTCAAAATCAACTAGCCCCCCGAAGAATAGATGGAACAGGTTTGCACTTCATCCAAGCAAACCTGCAACGCTCCAAACTAGCAACAGCCGAACTGTTCCAGGTAGCGAAAGACAAAAACATCTCAGTGGCCCTAGTACAAGAACCGTACGTCGGGAAAGCTGGGATACTCAAGTCAAACCCTGGAACACAAGTCATCCAGTGCACCCTAAATCGACAAAAACCAGTAAAGGCAGCAATCATCGTCTTCGGTGATCGGCTGGAGGTAATTCATGACCCTCAGCTGGTGACTGAAACGGAGGCGGCTGTATTACTGGTCGGAGGGGAACTGAGGCTGGGAGTAATATCTGTCTATTTCGAAGGGGATCAAGACATAGAAGTAAATATAGAGAGATCTAAGACCTTCTGTCGAAGACTCAACACCAACAATTTAATTATAGCAGGCGACGTAAACGCCTGGAGTCATTGGTGGGGAAGCAGCTCTGAAGATCAAAGAGGAGCAGCATACAACGCCTTTCTTAACGAATCAGGATTCCAGATTCTTAACCACGGAGACACACCCACATTCGAAACATTCAGAAGAGGCAGAACGTACACGAGCATAGTAGACGTAACAGCCTGTAGTACGCCACTTCTGGGTAAAGTAGAAAACTGGAAAGTGGACAGAGACCTTACCACGTCGGACCATAATGCCATCACCTTCACTCTGCGTTTGGGCAAGGCCCTAGAACCACTAAGGCCAATAACCACGCGGAGATACAACACCAAGAAGGCAAAGTGGACCGATTTCAAAACATCATTTAAGGTATCTCTAGAGGAGAAAAACATCACCTCCCACTCCATAGTGGAAACTGGAACTCCGGAGGAGTTAGAGGACATCATCACAGCCTACACTGAAGCCATCCATGAATCCTGCTCGGGTACCATCCCCAAAATGGGAAAGTGGAGCGGGAATCCAAAACCCCCATGGTGGTCGAAGAGGCTAGATGATCTAAAAAGAGATGTCCTAAGGAAAAAGAGGCGAATAAAGAATGCCGCTCCCACCAGAGCGCAATTCGTCATCGACGAATACCAACGAGCCAAATTGGAGTACGCGAATGAGGCGGAAAAGGCCCAAACATCTAACTGGAAGGAGTACTGCACGACTCAAGACAAGGAGAGTATGTGGGACAAGATATACCGGGTAATCAGGAAGACCGCCAGAAGGCAAGAAGACACGCTCCTGAGAAACCAAGAAGGTAACACCCTAAATCCCCAACAGTCGGCAGAGCTCCTTGCGGTTACATTCTACCCAGACGACACTGTGGCAACAGACAACCAAAGCCACACAAAATTGCGGGAACTGACAGAGAAAAACATCACAGACCTACCCGGGGATGATCCGCCATTCACATCGGCGGAATTGGAGTTGGTGCTTCAAGCGCTAAACCCCAAAAAAGCCCCGGGACCTGATGGGCTTACCGCAGACATCTGCACGGCGGCCATCCGCTGCGAGTGGGAGGTCTTTATGGGCATCGCAAATAAATGCCTGCTCCTAAAGCACTTTCCAAAGCAATGGAAAATAGCCCATGTGGTCATTCTCAGGAAACCGGGTAAAGAAGACTACACACACCCTAAGTCTTACAGACCCATAGGTCTCCTCTCAGTTCTCGGTAAAATTGTCGAAAAACTAATGGTAGGCCGTCTCCAATGGCACATCTTCCCCACCCTAAATAAAAAACAATACGGTTTCATGCCGCAAAGAGGCACCGAGGACGCCCTCTATGACCTAGTAGAGCACATACGGGAGGATGTCAACAGAAAAAACATCGTCCTAGTAATCTCACTGGACATAGAGGGTGCCTTCGACAATGCATGGTGGCCAGCTCTCAAACAACAACTAAAGAGGAAAAGTTGTCCGCAAAACCTCTACAGGCTGGTAGACTCATACCTCAACGACCGCCAAGTCCAGGTCAACTACGCCAGAGCAACATACGGGAAGGAAACGACGAAGGGATGTGTCCAAGGCTCCATAGCCGGACCTACCTTTTGGAACGTCATCCTAGACTCGTTGTTGCATAAACTGGAAAGAGAGGGAGTATACTGCCAAGCTTTTGCGGATGACGTGGTTCTCGTATTTACGGGCCAAAAAATCAACATCTTGGAGCAAGCAGTCAACACCACCTTGGAGACAATAGTAGAATGGGGCATACAAAATAAACTCAACTTCGCATCGCATAAAACCAACGCGATGCTTCTAACTAAGAAGTTGAAGTATGAAGCCCCAAACCTCTTCATGGCTGGTACGAGACTCAACTTGGTTGAAGAAATCAAGCTCCTTGGCCTCGTGATAGACAACAAACTCACGTTTAAATCTCATGTCACCGCACAATGCAAGAAAGCTGTGGAAATCTACAAACAGCTAGCGTGCGCAGCTAAAGTGACGTGGGGCTTGAACGGAGAGGTAACGAGAACCATATACGTCTCAGTAATAGAGCCCATCATGACATACGCCTCAAGCGCATGGTCACAGGCTGTAGATCTACAACTAATCAATAAACAACTAAACACAATACAGAGAGGGTTCGCTCAAAAAATCTGCAAGGCGTACCGCACGGTGTCGCTGACATCAGCACTCGCCTTGTCTGGAATACTCCCACTAGATCTGAGAGTACAAGAGAGTGCGAACCTGTATAAAGTTAAGAAACACCACACAAACAACTACCTTCCCCCTGGAAAGGAGCTCGAGAGTGGAATCGGGTACTTAGATCAACCCCACCCATCCACGTATACAACCATCAACTTCGAGCTCCTGGAGAATGTGGACTCAGATACCCTAAACAACCACCAAGTAATCGGCCCCGAAATTTACACGGACGGTAGCAAAATAGAGGGCAAAGTAGGTGCTGCCGTCACTTGGTGGGAGGAGGGAAAGGAGACCGCCTACTCCACTTTTAATCTGCATCCCTCATGTACAGTATTCCAGTCGGAAATGTACGCACTCCACAGGGCGACTCAAATGGTGAAAAACAGTAGGGAACCAATCGTGAGCATATTAAGCGACTCAAGATCTTCGCTTGACCTACTGAAAAATCCCAAACCGAGTCACCCCCTAGCAAAAGCTATCAAGGAGTGCATTGAGGAGATCAGAACAGAGGGAAGAGAGGTGCGGCTGTTCTGGTTGAGGGCACACGTGGGTACCGCTGGCAACGAAAGAGCCGATGAGCTTGCAAAGTCGGCGGCACTCACCATAAACACCCAAGACTACGACAAAATCCCCCTGTCCTTCATCAAGAGGCAAATAAGAGAGGAATCGGTCCGCAAATGGCAGGACCGCTACGATACCTCCATCACAGGGGCAGTCACCAAGATGCTCTTTCCGTATGTCGACAAAGCGTACAGAACGGTGAGAGCAGTAAAACTGACGCCCTACCAAGTGCAAGCCTTCACAGGACATGGCGGGATAGCCGAATACTTGTATAGGTTCAAACTCAAAGACAGTCCCGGATGTGAGTGTGACAGAACCGTCAGCGAGACCGTGTGGCACATAATCCTTGACTGCCCACGTTTTCTGGCAGCCCGACGAGATCTAGAGACCGAGATAGATACGCGGTTAGATCAGTCGGCCCTACAGGAAATCCTTGCAGACACCAAAATGAGAGCCCACTTCTTAGACTATGTGGACAACATCTTCCGTATAGTCGTGAGAAGAAATAGCACCCTCACCACAGACCCCCAACAACCCACAATAACAACAACTCCAACGCCTATTATCCAAGATTCCATCCCAGTGCAACCAACCACCATGCTGCAGAACATAGCTCCAAACCACATGCCCGTTAGAAAATTCTTAGCATGTGGGGAGCCAGGGACACCCGGAATCAGGATAAAAAGCGTAGCCCTCTTCATGGACACAAACGCCGAGAGACTCGGCATAAGCTTCTGCTTTGTAGGCGCTCGGAAACGCGTTGGCATATCACCAGGCCTAGCCGCGTTGATGAATGGGAGTACAACCAAAACGTGCATGAAACGCAAAACATTCGACGCGTTACCTGTTACGGAGATACTCGGCAGCCCTTGCCGGATGGTGCGAACACAAAACAAATTGATCGCATTATTCGTATGGGGTGAGAGGACACCGTTCAAACAGGCGTGCACAGTGCTCTCAAAAATCGGAGAGGCGGAAACTGGGACCGAGGAGTCTCGAATTGTAAGTATCGACGCAATGGTAGTCGAGTACCAGAAAGGTGAAGTCGCCGACCAATATGGTTGCATAATTGCCTCCAAAAACCATGAGGTAATAGCATACGAGGACAGAGGGGAAGACTTGAGCTTCCTCAAAGCCCCCAGATGCAAAGCAACCGCGACTAACAACCCAGAACAGGACTCACAAAAACCAAGCGGATCAGAGAGACTCCAACAGAGGGTAGCCGACGCAAAAGCAGCAACAGAGCAGAGCGTCAGTCCAGAGGAGAGCAAAAAATCACAAAAAACAGCAACAGCCATCAAAACCTTCATAACATCAGCAGTGAGAGGGATTCGGTCGACAATTTCCAAAGCTGTAGACATCCAATCAGCGGCAGTGGGGAAGTTTACGAGAGAGCCCCCCTTACTTA
>OX392494.1:42500-62500 GCA_947623365.1 Achlya flavicornis
CTAACCTAACCTAACCTAACCTAACCTAACCTAACCTAACCTAACCTAACCTAACCTAACCTAACCTAACCTAACCTAACCTAACCTAACCTAACCTAACCTAACCTAACCTAACCTAACCTAACCTAACCTAACCTAACCTAACCTAACCTAACCTAACCTAACCTAACCTAACCTAACCTAACCTAACCTAACCTAACCTAACCTAACCTAACCTAACCTAACCTAACCTAACCTAACCTAACCTAACCTAACCTAACCTAACCTAACCTAACCTAACCTAACCTAACCTAACCTAACCTAACCTAACCTAACCTAACCTAACCTAACCTAACCTAACCTAACCTAACCTAACCTAACCTAACCTAACCTAACCTAACCTAACCTAACCTAACCTAACCTAACCTCACTAGAAATAGGCTCACCATTGAGCAATACTTTGTAAATACATCTTGTGTTTGGGGGCTGCGCGTCTCTTGCCCCCCCCCCCCCACCCCCGTGGCTCAATAGGTATGGCTTGTCTGCGTGATCGCTGGCGCGGCGTCTGCGTCTGCGTCTTACCTTTCACTCGATGCAATATAGAATGCAATGCCTGTGCCAGAAGTGCATCCTGGCTGCACTATTTAACTTTGTAACCCTTACCTATAATAACAACTATCATTACCCAACTATAATTAACTATTAATGTAATATATTTTTTCTTAGGATTAGGAAATAGGCTCACCATTGAGCAATACTTTGTAAATACATCCTGTGTTTTGGGGCCGCGCGTCGTGCGCCCCCCCCTCCCTCTCGCCCTCTCGCCCGGTCCTCATGGGATTAAACCGCTAGGTGAACGGGGCCCGTTGGGGGTGCGGGGGGATGGGGGGCGCGGGGCGCGCGGGAGGCGGTGATGCCTGGCGTGGAGTGGGCGGACTCGTGGACGGGTCCTTGAGCAGTGGCTCAATAAGGATGGTCTGTCTGCGGGATCGCTTGTGCTGCGCACGGCGTCTGCGCCTTGCCTTTCACTCGATGCAATATGAAAGACCACCAGTGCCGGATGGGCATCCTGGCTGCACTATTTAACTTATAACTCTTACCTATAATAATAACTAGTTTCACCCAACTATAACAAATCATCAGTGTATTATATTTATTTTATGATTAGGAATGTAAATAATCACTAGAAATAGGCTCATCATTGACCAACAATTGTAAATACATTCTGTGATTTGGGGCCGCGCGTCCTGCGCCCCCCCCCCCTCTCACCCGGTCCTCGTGGGATCGAACCGCTATCTAGGTTGATGCGGACGGGACCTGTTAGGGGTGTGGTGGGGGGGGGGGGGGGCGCTGGACGCGCGGGAGGTGGTGGAGCCTGGCGTGGGGTGGGCGGACTCGTGGATGGGTCCTTGAGCAGTGGCTCAATAGAGATGACTTGTCTGCGAGGTCGCTTGTGCCGCGCACGGTGTCTGCGCCTTGCCTTTCACTCGATGTAATATGAAAGACCCCCGGTGTCAGATGGGCATCCTGGCTGCACTATTTAAGTTTGTAATTCTTACCTATAATAATAATAATTATTATCGCCCAACTATAACAAACTATCAATGTATTATAATTATTAGGATTAGGGGTGTCAGCTGTCACTAGAAATAGGCTCACCATTGAGCAACATTTTGTAAATGCATCCTGTGTTTTGGGGCCGCGCGTCCTGCGCCCCCCCCCCCTCTCTCTGTCCTCGTGGGATCAAACCATTATCCAGGTTGATGCGCACGGGGCCTGTTGGGGGCGTGTGGGGGGGGGGGGGGCGCTGGGCGCGCGGGAGGCGGTGGTGCCTGGCGCGGTGTGGGCGGACTAGTGGACAAGTCCTTGAGCAGTGGCTCAATAGGGATGGCCTGTCTGCAGGGTCGCTTGCGCCGCGCACGGTGTCTGCGCCTTGCCTTTCACTTGATGTAATATGATAAACCGCCAGTGCCAGATGGGCATCCTGGCTGCGATATTTTATTAAATGTTTGTTATCAATAACAATAATTACAATTACCTAGCTATAATAAATTATAACCATATATATAGTAGGATTAGAAAAGGCAGCTGACACTGCAATTATTATAAACATGTATAAGAAAACTGGGCCCATTAAAATTCTCTGTCTGCAAATAATAGGTAAACTGCCCAGCCTAAACAAATACCAAATTGTAATCATACCATTCTATATGAAACAATCTTGAAACCTTAAACTATAAATGACTCAATGTAACTATTAATTACTAATAATGTCAACTATAATAAGTATAGACACACAGTTGTATCACTTAGCATAGTGTTGTCGATAATATACTCCCCAGGTCAGGGGTGTACCTGGCCTGGGAAAACTAAAAAAAAAAAACCTAACCTAACCTAACCTAACCTAACCTAACCTAACCTAACCTAACCTAACCTAACCTAACCTAACCTTTTTTTTTTTTTTTTTTTTTTTTTTTTTTTTTTTTTTTTTTTTTTTTTTTTTTTTTTTTTTTTTTTTTTTGTTGACCCAGGGAAATCGCTGACCGATACCCAGCAGTTCCGGGGGGAACCGCTGGGTTATGTGGGGGTTGCACCCACTAAAACCCTGGAGTGTTCCTTCGCTCGCCTACGGGGCTGCGGGACCCGCTTGGCCTACAACCGCGTGCCCCGCTGGCGTTGCTCCGTTTCGGAGCCCTTCTCGGCGGGGCGGGGCTGGTTCTCTATTTTGAGATTCAGCCCCGCCCCACTCCACCTCTCTCTCCTCCTAGCACTGAGGCGCCCGGGAACACTTGGGAACCTAACCTAACCTAACCTAACCTAACCTAACCTAACCTAACCTAACCTAACCTAACCTAACCTAACCTAACCTAACCTAACCCTTTTTTTTTTTTTTTTTTTTTTTTTTTTTTTTTTTTTTGGTAACCCAGGGGAATCCTGCATGGATACCCGGCAGCCTCGGGGGAGGCGACCGGGTTATGTCAGACTCTTACTGACTAAACCCCTGGGGTGTTCCTTCTCTCGCCGTTTGGTGCGGGGCTGCGGGACACAAAGCCCTCAACCGCCTGCCCCGCCGGTGTCGCTCGTTTGAGCCCTTCTCGGCGGGGCGGGGCTAAGTTTTAATTCTAACTTAGCCCCGCCTCGCTCCTTCCGCTGGAGACGCCCAGGAACACTCGGGCGTCTCCAGCCTGGGACCTCTGTGCAGGTGGTGACCCCCCGATCTACCACCCACGGTCCCCGGCGTTAGGGCGGCAACCGGGCCGCAAAGGCCCGACGCCGCCCACCGCGTCTGCGGCGGCGAATAGGGAGCGAGTTAGCATCGTCCTCTCGCTCCCTTTCCGCCGCCTCCTTCTGTGACATAACATCGTCACAGAAGGTCGCGGCCGCCCTCCACGCCTCCTCGCTACTCACCATGGCCCTTAAAAGGGCCGGCAGCGAGAGGTCACCTCCTACTGTCGCGGACAAGGCGGCGCGAGGGATCGCCCAAGCGGGGCACTCCTCGCGCGTGTGTTGCGCCGTGTCCGCGACACCAGCCACGCAGTGGTGGCACATCTCCGTGGGCTCTCTGCCCACCACACGACACAGATATCGACCGAAGCAGCCGTGCCCGGTGATCATCTGCGTCAGGTGGAAGGAGAGAGCCCCGTGCCCCCGTTCGAGCCATGTTTGAAGAATGGGCCGAACGGCGGCCACCACCTCGCGGCTCACCTCGGGGTTCTCGAGGCGGGCCATCCATTTCCGGAGGAGAACGCCGCGCGCGTCCTCTCTCCAGCTTGCGATCTCCCGCGGGTGTGGACGGCCCCCGCCTTGGATCTCCTCCCTAGTTCGCCGGTACACCGCGGCGAGTACCTCGGCTTCAAGGTCCCACGGCGGCGTGCCGGCGAGCACACACGCGCCGACGCACGATACAGTGCGGTACGCCCGGACCACCCTGAGCGCCATAGCGCGCTGCGGACGTCGCAGCGCAGCCAGGTTTCGAGCGCTCATGGCGTCTGCCCATATTGGCGCCCCGTAGAGCGCCATGGAGCGCACCACACCGGTATAAAGGCGTCGGCAAGTCCGTCTCGGCCCACCCACGTTGGGCAAGATCCGCCCCAGGGCCCCAGCAGTGGCCATCAACTTCGGGGCCAGCCGCCGAAAGTGTTCTTCGAACCTCCACCGGCCGTCGAGGACGAGTCCCAGGTACTTCATCGTCGACCCGACGGCGATGGAGGTTCCTCCCACCATTATGGAAGCTCCAGGCGGTGGCCCATGTCGGGGCCCGTGGAAGACCAGGGCCTCCGACTTGTCAAGGGCCACCTCGAGCCCCAGGGCGCGGATCCGACCAACCACCTGGGCCACTCCTGCCGTGGCGAGGATGGACGCCTCTCGATAGGTGCTGCCGCGAGCCGTCACGAGGGTATCGTCAGCGTAACAGGTTACGTCAACCCCCCGCAACATGGCCCCGCGCAGCACCCAGTCGTATCCGATGTTCCACAGGAGCGGACCCAGAACCGATCCCTGTGGAACACCACACGACATGTCCCTCCTCCCAGTGCCGCTACTCGTCGGGAAGACGACAGCTCTCCCGACGAAGTAGTCGGCCACCACCTTTTGGAGGTACTGCGGCACCCCATGATACCGCAGTCCCCAAAACACCGTTTCCCAGGGCAGCGTGTTAAACGCGTTGCGGATGTCGAGAGACACCGCGAACAACACGCCACCCCGGGAGGTCGCCTCATCAGCGAGGTCCCGCACTCGCGCTATCGCGTCCAGAGTGGACCGGCCGCGGCGGAAGCCGAACTGCACGTCGGCGAGGCCCGGATCCATACACTCGACGAGGCGAGCAGCGAGCACGCGCTCGAAAAGTTTGCTCACCTCGTCGAGCAGCACGATCGGGCGATATGCCGACGGCTGCCCGGCCGGGCGCCCGTCTTTGTGAATCAGGACGAGCTTGCCCGTCTTCCACCGCTGCGGGAATCGACCCTGTCGCAAGCACGCGGTGAAGAGGGACCTCACCCTCCCTCCTAACTCCCCCAGCGCAATCACCAGGGCAGTCCCCGGCACGCCATCCGGGCCCGGGGCGGTCTTTTTCGACCTCAGCCTCAAAACAGCCGCCCCAAATTCGCGCTCCGACACTTCCGGTGCCGGGGTGTCCTCCCCGGCAGACAGCGCCGGGAGTGCACGACACTCTGACGGTGGCACCCATTCCTCCCGTGAAGGGAAGAGTGTGGTGACCACATCGTCCAGGAGGGTTTCCTCCAAGCTGCTGGTCAGGGGGGGCGCCCAGGGCCGCAACTTCTTACGTACGGCCCTATAAGGCCTGCCCCATGGGTCCTCATCAAGGATTCGGAGCCACTCCTCCCACGCCGCATCCTTGGCGCGCGCGATCGCCACCTGAAGGTTCTCGCACGCAGAGCGGTAGGCGGCGTAGGAGGCGCTCTCCTCTTCGGTGTCTTGGACCCGTCTCCTTCTGCATCGGGTGTATCTATGGCGAGCTCTTCCGCAGGATACACGCATTTGGCGGAGTTCTTCGCTCCACCAATACACCCAACGCCGAGGTGGGAGCGGTTTGGCCCTTGGCATCGCCGCATCGCATATGCGGTTCAGCGACGCGCCGAGAAGACCCGCCTCCACCTCAACATCCTCTCCAATGACGGGTCCAGACACCCAGTCCTCAATGATGGCCACCTCTTTTGCCACCTCCCTGTCCAGCTTTCTGAGGACCCACCGGGGGCCATCCGCCCCACGGGGCCGGGCACCTCTCTGTGAGTCAGTGTGGGGCGCGGAGACATCGAATCGGATGTATCGATGATCTGATAGTGTCTCCACGCCCACAACCACCCTCCAACCTAGGACACGGCGTGCCAGGGCGGCAGACGCAAATGTCACGTCTACGATTGAGCCACCCTGTTGCCGCACGCACGTGTTCTCCGACCCCGTGTTGAGGAGGGCCAAGCCCATTGAGACCGCCCACTCCTCCAGTGTCTCCCCCCGTGCGTTCGTCGCCGGTGAACCCCACGCAGTAGATTTCGCGTTGAAGTCCCCTGCGACTAGCACGGGGTAGGGGGCAATCTGCCCAACCAGAGCGCCGACTTCAACAAGGAACTGTTCAAATTCGGCAAGGCTCCGGTTGGGCGAGAAGTACACCCCTATTACTGCGATGTCACCCACGACTGCTAGCACGCAACCCTTTCCCTTCATCACCCGTTCGATGGGTGGGGCGCCGGTAGCAGTCGGGGCGACAATGGCCACCAAACCCTCGTGGTCTCCAACCCAGTCACCCCGAGTTGGGACGAAGTAGGGCTCGGCGACCACGGCCACCTTTATTCTCCACTCTACCAGTGTCTGGACTAGAAGATCCTGAGCCCTGGCAGAGTGGTTAATGTTGGCCTGCAGCAAGGAGAGAGACTGGGGCATTTAGAGGGCAGTCTCCATAGGCTCCTCTTGGGTCGGCTGCGGGGCTTTGCCCTTGGCCTCCCTCGCCTTCTTTATTTTGGGCTTTTTTGGCCCGGATTTCCGGAGGCTGCCGCAATTTCCCCCGCCAAGAGGGTGCGCTGCCGGTTTACCGGCCGCTGCGCAGATTGCACATTTCGGTTCCTCCCGGCAATCACTGGCCCGGTGGCCCCGCTCTCCACAGCGGTAGCAGATACCACTGCGGTCTACCTCCGACGCGCATTTGCAGCCGACGTGGCCGACCTCGAGACACCTGAAGCATCTCATGGGCCTGGGGTCGAGCAGCGTGACTCGTGCTGACACCCAGCCCACCTTGAGTCGGGCACCTTCGACCACGGACTTTGCGGCCGCCATCGGGCAGCTGAGGTAGACTGAGCCACCGTTTATTTTGCCAGCTCTTACGTCATCCGTGGCACACCCTCCTACTGTAGCGACAGCCGCCATGACCTCCGCCGCGGTGTTTGAATCGTCGAGGCCTGAGACTCGCACCTCAACTCTCTTCATTGGGCGAGTAATCCGGGCCACATCCGGACTTATCACCTGCCTTAGTTTGGCAGCCAAGGCGTCCGCCTTTTCGGCACCCGCTTCTCCGATGATCTCCATCATGCGGGCGCCGGTTGCGGTCGTCCTTGCCCTCATCTCTTCTATACCGAGACTCGGGTAATCAATTTTGTTCCGAGCTTCGGTAATTATGGACCCATATGTAGTCCCCTTTTCAACAGCGGCCGGCTGCAGGGTGATGACCACTGCAGCCGTTCGCGGAGGACGCAGCCTATCCACCGGTTTCCCCTTCCTTTGCTTCGGAGCCTTGTTCTTTGGCGGCTCCGTTGTAAAGTTAGCCGGACCTTTGGTCTGGCGCTTCGCCGGGACTTTATCATTGGTTTGGCCCTTGGCCGGGGTCTTCTTCACTCCCCGGGCGGTTATCTCGCTCCACCCAATCCTGGGTGGAGGAGGCGCTGCGGCAGCCGGAGCCGAGCTTGCTTGGAGCTCCTCCCTCTCTAATGCCGCCATTGTCTTCTTCCCCCGACCCTTTCCCTTTGGGGCCTTGACGGTGAGGGGGGCAGATGACGGTTCTTCAGTCCGATGTGGGGCGGCAGTCACGCCGGAGCCCGAGGGCTGCGGCTCTTGCGTGTTATCCGCTGTGGCTGCGGCCCTTTTCTTCTCTGCCGCGAGTGGCGGCCTAAGCCTCGGTTCTGGGAGGAGGCGGTCTTGTATGCCGTCAAACCTCGCGTTCAGCATCGCGCTGAACTGAGCGATGCTTGCACGCGAGGCCTCCGCCAACATCTCCTTAAGGGCGGGGACGGCCGTCGCTGCTGTCGACTGGCTACGCAGCTCAGCCACTTCTTGACGAAGCCCCACTAGCTGGGCGGAGAGCAGCTGGTTCGCCGCCTCCAGCTTCACCACTTCCTCCGACACGGTGCGGGCGCTCATTCCTGCAGCGGCTTCCATAATAGTTTCCGCTGCATCCTTAAGGTACTTCATCCAAGTCCCCTTCATGTTTTTGGACTTCGAAGCTATTTTTTTTACCGTGTTTGCGGCGTCATTAACCAAATTATTCAGCGCAGACATGGTCTGCATTGTGTCCTCTCCTATAGTTGGCGGGTTGATACCGCGACGGCAGGCATGCCTCGCGTCACGTAATTCCCTCGCCATTTTTGCTATTTCTTCGTCAGCCTCAAGGCGCAGTTCTTCTGCCTTAGCGGCGTTGAGCTGCGCCTTGGCATTTGCCAAGCCCAAGTACTCCTCCGTAGTGGGCGCGCGTACTCGTCTCTTCAGTTTATGAGCCGCCCCTTTTGTCGGCTCTATTATTTCTGCCTCTTGTTCTTCGGCGGGCCTTTTGAGGAACCGCCGACCGCTTTCATTGTCCGAGGACTGAGCCGACGCAACCGTGACTAAGCTGCCAACGGTGCTGTCTGAGTCGGACTCCGACAAACGGGACAAGCGCGGTAGCAAGACGCGAAGTTCTCGCAAAGGCGCTCCCGCCATTTCCACTCCCACTCTACCTTCTACAACTACATCTTCCTCCATCACAACGTCACCTTCCCTACTCTTAACCACTTCCTCCTCGTTTTGTTTATTAATTAAAAGATCCATATGAAATCCCACGATTATGGGGGAAATAACGTCCACCCGGGCAGAGACCCCTGTACCCGGGTAAGTCTATGGGGTAACCCACACTGGTGGCGACAGGTGCCAGTGTGGGGACACGCACTAATGGCCGGAAATCCGTCCGACCATCCATCCCCTCGCGGTGCGGCGCCGCTTAGGATTCGGGTGACTTTTTAGAGAGGTTGTCTACCTCGTAGGCCCAACCAATGAAGGTAAGGCCCCCCGTTCGCGTAGGCCTCCTGCCATCGTTGCGGTTACGGGTTGACCGGCGGGGCCTTGAAAAAGGCCGTTTACGGAGGCAGTGTAAGTGCACACCGTGACCGCCGCTCCCTCCACGTCGGAAATTGGAAAAGGAAGAGAATGGAAGGAAAGGTAGGGAGAATAGGAAGGAAGAGAGGGGAAGGAAATGAAAGGGAAAGGAAGTGTTGCTCTTCGTCAGATCCCTCACCCCGTGCCTCCCGGTATGGGTAGCCCTGCCGGTATAGCCACGAGGATCCTTGGGACACGCAAGCCCCCCCACCACGACAAGGTGGCAACACGTCGGGGGGGAACCTAACCTAACCTAACCTAACCTAACCTAACCTAACCTAACCTAACCTAACCTAACCTAACCTAACCTAACCTAACCTAACCTAACCCACACATACACCTACACCTACATCTACCAACCACGGGAACTGTACACCTACATCTACCAACCACGGGAACTGACACGCACTCAAACACACGAATATAAAAATGTATTGTGGTTGGACTAGGGTGGGCGGGTAGGATTTGCAACACAAAGGTTAATTGAAATTGGAACTGCGGTGGGCTTCGGGGGGAACGTATGTGCACGGGAGAATGTGTGTGCACGGGGTATATAGGGATATAGGTGTATACGTACATATGATTGTATTAATGAACCATTTGTGTTATTGTAAATGGAAGTGCATTGTATATACGCTAAGAGCGGTGGTGCCTGATGCGAGGTGGGCGGACTCATGCAAGGGCCCTTGAGCAGTGGCTCAATCGGGGTGGCTTGTCTGCGGGGTTGCTTGCGACGCGCGCGGAGTCTGCGCCTTCCCTTTCACTTGATGCAATATGAAAAATTACTGATGCCAGAAGTGCATCCTGGATGCGCTATTTTATTTTATTTTATGTTGATTTATCGTTTGTTATCAATGACAATAATTATAATTACCTAACTAAAACAATGCATTAATGTATGGATGGGGGTGAGCCTATTTCTAGTGTCAGTTGACACTCAGCTGACACTGGAAATGGGCTCACCTTCGAGCTAAACTTTGTAAAATCATCTTGTGCTTGGGGGCCGCGCGTCTCTCGCCCCCCCCCCCCCCCGTGGCTCAATAGGTATGGCTTGTCTGCGTGATCGCTGGCGCGGCGTCTGCGTCTGCGTCTTACCTTTCACTCGATGCAATATGGAATACAATGCCTGTGCCAGAAGTGCATCCTGGCTGCACTATCTAACTTTGTAACCCTTATCTATAATAACAACTATCATTACCCAACTATAATTAACCATTAATGTAATATAATTTTTTCTTAGAATTAGGAATATTGACTATCACTAGAAATAGGCTCACCATTGAGCAATACTTTGTAAATACATCTTGTGTTTGGGGGCTGCGCGTCTCTTGCCCCCCCCCCCCCCTGTGGCTCAATAGGTATGGCTTGTCTGCGTGATCGCTGGCGCGGCGTCTGCGTCTGCGTCTTACCTTTCACTCGATGCAATATAGAATACAATGCCTGTGCCAGAAGTGCATCCTGGCTGCACTATTTAACTTTGTAACCCTTACCTATAATAACAACTATCATTACCCAACTATAATTAACTATTAATGTAATATATTTTTTCTTAGGATTAGGAAATAGGCTCACCATTGAGCAATACTTTGTAAATACATCCTGTGTTTTGGGGCCGCGCGTCGTGCGCCCCCCCCCCCTCTCGCCCTCTCGCCCGGTCCTCATGGGATTAAACCGCTAGGTGAACGGGGCCCGTTGGGGGTGCGGGGGGATGGGGGGCGCGGGGCACGCGGGAGGCGGTGGTGCCTGGCGTGGAGTGGGCGGACTCGTGGACGGGTCCTTGAGCAGTGGCTCAATAAGGATGGCCTGTCTGCGGGATCGCTTGTGCTGCGCACGGCGTCTGCGCCTTGCCTTTCACTCGATGCAATATGAAAGACCACCAGTGCCGGATGGGCATCCTGGCTGCACTATTTAACTTGTAACTCTTACCTATAATAATAACTAGTTTCACCCAACTATAACAAAGCATCAGTGTATTATATTTATTTTATGATTAGGAATGTAAATAATCACTAGAAATAGGCTCATCATTGAGCAACATTTGTAAATACATCCTGTGATTTGGGGCCGCGCGTCCTGCGCCCCCCCCCCTCTCAACCGGTCCTCGTGGGATCGAACCGCTATGTAGGTTGATGCGGACGGGACCTGTTAGGGGTGTGGTGGGGGGGGGGGGGCGCTGGACGCGCGGGAGGTGGTGGAGCCTGGCGTGGGGTGGGCGGACTCGTGGATGGGTCCTTGAGCAGTGGCTCAATAGAGATGACTTGTCTGCGAGGTCGCTTGTGCCGCGCACGGTGTCTGCGCCTTGACTTTCACTCCATGTAATATGAAAGACCACCGGTGTCAGATGGACATCCTGGCTGCACTATTTAACTTTGTAATTCTTACCTATAATAATAATTATTATTATTGCCCAACTATAACAAACTATCAATGTATTTTAATTATTAGGATTAGGGGTGTCAGCTGTCACTAGAAATAGGCTCACCATTGAGCAACATTTTGTAAATGCATCCTGTGTTTTGGGGCCGCGCGTCCTGCGCCCCCCCCCCCCTCTCTCTGTCCTCGTGGGATCAAACCATTATCCAGGTTGATGCGGACGGGGCCTGTTGGGGGCGTGTGGCGGGGGGGGGGCGCTGGGCGCGCGGGAGGCGGTGGTGCCTGGCGCGGTGTGGGCGGACTAGTGGACAAGTCCTTGAGCAGTGGCTCAATAGGGATGGCCTGTCTGCAGGGTCGCTTGCGCCGCGCACGGTGTCTGCGCCTTGCCTTTCACTTGATGTAATATGATAAACCGCCAGTGCCAGATGGGCATCCTGGCTGCGATATTTTATTAAATGTTTGTTATCAATAAGAATAATTACAATTACCTAGCTATAATAAATTATAACCATATATATAGTAGGATTAGAAAAGGCAGCTGACACTGCAATTATTATAAACATGTATAAGAAAACTGGGCCCATTAGAATTCTCTGTCTGCAAATAATAGGTAAACTGCCCAGCCTTAACAAATACCAAATTGTAATCATACCATTCTATATGAAACAATCTTGAAAACCTTAAACTATAAATGACTCAATGTAACTATTAATTACTAATAATGTCAACTATAATAAGTATAGACACACAGTTGTATCACTTAGCATAGTGTTGTCGATAATATACTCCCCAGGTCAGGGGTGTACCTGGCCTGGGAAAACTAAAAAAAAAAAACCTAACCTAACCTAACCTAACCTAACCTAACCTAACCTAACCTAACCTAACCTAACCTAACCTAACCTAACCTAACCTAACCTAACCTAACCTAACCTAACCTAACCTAACCTAACCTAACCTAACCTAACCTAACCTAACCTAACCTAACCTAACCTAACCTAACCTAACCTAACCTAACCTAACCTAACCTAACCTAACCTAACCTAACCTAACCTAACCTAACCTAACCTAACCTAACCTAACCTAACCTAACCTAACCTAACCTAACCTAACCTAACCTAACCTAACCTAACCTAACCTAACCTAACCTAACCTAACCTAACCTAACCTAACCTAACCTAACCTAACCTAACCTAACCTAACCTAACCTAACCTAACCTAACCTAACCTAACCTAACCTAACCTAACCTAACCTAACCTAACCTAACCTAACCTAACCTAACCTAACCTAACCTAACCAGAAAACTGAAAACCACGTGGACACGTGGTCCGTGAAGGAGCAACATTACCAGCTTTTATATGACATAGCCTTGAGGATCCGGACACCCCAAGACCAGCGCAACAAAAATTGGAATTTTTGGACATTTAATTTGTGAGTTATTCAAATTTTAAAGTCAAATCTTTGACAGCATATAACTCAGAAACTTCAGGCAGAGCACTATATTTTTAATAGACTATCGGTTGCGCGCTTGCCTAATTAGTATATTTTTAAATTTTTTAGATTTTTATCTTAATTGGATCTTTTTGAATTGCTTTTTTAGAAAAAATTTAAACTTTTCAATTCTTATCTTTATTTTTGTATGGCAACATTTGTTATTATTATTGTGTGTGATAGAGGACTATTTGTCAAAAATTTTGACACCTCATTTGTATTTTTGAGTCTATCCGTTCTCGAGATATAGATTTTTTACTGTTTTTTGTATTTTATTCCAAATTTAATAGAAATTATTAAAAATTGACTTAAGGACTGGTTCCTATACATCATTGTGACTGTAATAAGCCCAAACTCGGGCCCATTATCATCAAGAACAAGGATTTTTGAAAAAATCCGCCATTTTGTTTTTTCGTCGAATTTTTTTAACCTAGGATATCTCGAGAACGGAAAGGCCTAGGAAATTACGATTTGGACACCAGAGGGTGAAATCACTGTATCTGTAAATTGTATTTGGTTTTTGGCGTTTTCAAGCCCAAAAAGTTTTTCGGTCTGGATTTGTTTCTGGTACACGGAGAAGGTCGAGCCGAATAGTTCACCCAAGATCCGGTCTCTCTGCGACGTTTGGTTGCGAAGTTATAAGCTCCCAAAGTGGGACTTTGACAGCTCGGCGGCCATTTTGGAAAACTTTGACCCGCCACAGCTCCGCGGCCGAAGGTCGTAGAGATTTGCGGATTGGACAGTTGGTGTTAGGGGCCCTCAGTCCATACTCTCCCCAATTTTGGGGTAGATCGGAGCGACAAATTTTCCGGGTCCTGGAGACGGTTCCAACCGAAGAGGAAGGTCGGACTGAGCCAAATAGGCCCAAACTCGGGTGTTCTGCGGCTTTTAGAACCGGAGATATCGGCCTTCAAAGTTACACTTTGACAGCTGAGCGGCCATTTTGAAAAAGTTTAAATACGGATATCTTCCGATCGGAAAGTCGTACAGCATTGGGGTTTTCTCTGTAGACACGGGCCGTGCCCGCTCTTTGCGATAGTTTATTTTCAGGAGTTTTCAGGGGTCCAAAAATTTTCAGCTGAAAAGTAGTGTGGGTGGGAAGATTTTGTTGAGCCCATTGGGAAAAGCCCAAACACAAGGTAGATTGGACCAGTAGTTCCGGAGATATAGGGAAAAAACCAATCTAGGCCGCCATCTTGGTTTATAACCTGGAATTTTAAACAGGGATAACTTCGGTTCAGCTGAAGATAGGAGCACCGTGTTTGGTATTGTTGGATTGGGCTCGGGAAGGGCTATCTACCGGTCACTATAAATCAGCTCTACGTAGAGATAATTTTTTCTTCTAAAAAACTTTTATTGATTTTTTGACTCCTGGGGGCTCCGCCTTTTGCACCAGGGACTCTTATGACCTACCCTCTCTTGTTACGTTGGTAGAGACGAAGTTTTATTTCCTTTACTTATACAATTTTATATTTACATTATTTACCTTATATTTAGTTTTTATTTTACAACTTTTACAAATTTACCCCATCTATTTCTGTTTCTTTGCACTGTTCTGTTACGTACGGACGTTAACCTCCAAGATGAGCACAATAAGAACCCCCAAAGCAACCGACACCAAAAAGTCTTCTCCTAAACATGTAACGACCGCTTCTAACGTCAGGCGCAGTATAGGGGAATATGAAACGGCCATCACAGAACACACCCCTACGACAAATACGACAACGCAGGCGGGCCCTGCAAAAATCAGACAAAGGCCAGCTCTGTCACAAGATAGCGGATTATCGGATCCGCACAGGCCATCCAGCCAGATCTCGCCGCTAAAACAACGATACGCGGACCGAGTGTCAGAGGCTAGGGCCTGCCTAACAAAGGCCAAATTGCACCTGAACAACTCAAGAAATACAAAGACGGAAATTAAGACCGCAGTTGTTGAAGCACTGGAACGACTTTATAAACTTGTAAAGGAGGCAGAAATCGAAGGAAAGACAAAAAAGGGGAGCGAGGAAAATGACAAGGACAAAAGAAAGGAGAAAGGAACGGAAATCACTGACTCTACCTGTTTGGTAAAAGCAGACCCCAACATCCTGATGCGACTCGAAGAGCATACAAAGCTGTTACAAGAAAGTAACAAGAGGATGGATGATATGAAGGAGTCATTAGACAAACATAGGGAGACCTTGGAGACCTTAGAGCGTACAACAACATACGCAAGTGTAACTGCGACTCAATGTGGAAAGCCTCAACAAAAGAGAAGTACGCTTCACTCTGTAGTGATTACCTCCAAGGATGAACGGGAAACCGGGGAAGAGGTACTGGAAAAGGTCCGAAAAGCAATTGACGCAAAGGAAGGATGGATTAAGGTTGAGAGAGTCAGAAAGGCGAAAGACAGGAAAGTTATTATGGGATTCGAGACTACAGAGGAAAGAAAGAAGGTTAAGGACAGATTGGAAAAGAATGGAGTCGACCTCACCGTAGAGGAGGTCAAGAATAAGGACCCACTCCTAATCCTCATGGACGTCCTCCAAGTCAACACGAACGAGGAAATCCTCATTAAGGCCTTGAGGAACCAGAACCGGAGTATTTTCCAAGGCCTCGACGAAGGGGACGATAGGATTCAGGTTAAGTACAGGAAGAGGGCACGAAACCCCCACAATAGTCACGTCGTGGTCGCTGTCTCCCCAACAATCTGGCGAAGGGCGATATCGGTCGGTAAAATGCATGTGGACCTACAACGCGTCAGGGTAGAAGAGCAATCCCCACTGGTCCAGTGCACGCGTTGCTTGGGGTACGGGCATGGAAAGCGATTTTGTAAAGAACCGGCAGACTTATGCAGTCATTGTGGAGGGCCGCACATGAGAACTGAGTGCGAGGATTGGCGTTTAGATGTGCCACCAAGCTGTCGGAACTGTACATTAGCTAAGTTAGACCGTACTGACCATAACGCATTCAGCTATGACTGCCCAACACGCCGAAAATGGGAGGAACTGGCGCACGCTGCCGTGGCGTACTGCTAAGGGCGTCCAACAGCAACAGAGCTCTTACAAATTCCTACAAGCAAACCTCCAACGAAAAAAGCTAGCGACTAATGAGCTATTGATTGAGGCAGAAAAGCGTGGAGTCGCCGGAGCACTTCTTCAAGAGCCATATGTGGGCGGAGTAAGAAGTATGAGGAGTCACAGGGGCGTACGAATCTTCCAAAGCACTGATATAGGAGATGGGACTGTAAAAGCGGCAATAGCTGTCTTCGATAATGACATAACCGTCAAACAGTACCCGGAACTCACCACGAATAACATCGTTGTGGTGGGAATACAAACCAGTGCTTGGGAGATCACGCTTGTCTCTTTTTACTTTGAGCCGGACCAGCCCATAGAGCCATACCTAGAGCGATTGAAAAGGATAGAGGAAGAAGTTGCACCTAGAAAGTGGATAATTGGAGGGGATGCAAACGCAAAGAGCTCTTGGTGGGGAAGCCCGACAGTCGATCACAGGGGAGAAGACGTGTCTGGCACTCTTGAGGAGCTTGGCCTGAACATACTCAACAGGGGTGAAACTCCGACCTTCGACACCATCAGAGGAGGCCAACGATTCAGCAGCTTTGTTGACATTACAGCTTGTTCCGCCGACTTACTGGGATTGGTAGACGATTGGAGCGTAGATGAAGGTCTCACGAGTTCGGACCACAACGGCATAGCCTTTAATATCCGATTACAAAAATCTAAAGGAGTTAAAATAAATAGAACCACGAGAATTTACCATACGAAGAAAGCCAAATGGTCTGAGTTTCATGAGAAACTCAGGCAATCATTGCGCGAAAATCAAACCACTAAACTAGACATAAACAAAATTACAACAATAGAACAAATAAACACTGTAACAAAAAATTTTACAAAAGCAATTAATGACGCATGCATCCAAGCAATACCAAAAATAAAACCAAAAGAAAAACTTACCTTGCCGTGGTGGTCCGAGAAGCTCGCCAAGATGAAGAAGGATGTCGCTACCAAGAAACGGAGAGTAAGAAACGCTGCGCCGGTCCGGAGGTCGAAGGTCGTCGAGGAATACCTGAAACAAAAAGAAGAGTATGAGTTAGAGGCGGGAAAAGCTCAAATCGAGAGTTGGAAGGAGTTTTGTAGCAAACAGGACAGAGAGGGGGTCTGGGAGGGGATCTACAGAGTGATAGGGAGAACAATAAGCAGAGAGGAAGACCTACCGCTGAAAAAGGACGGAGAGGTGCTGGATGCGAAGGACTCTGTAAGATGGTTGGCGGATACTTTTTACCCAGAGGATAGCACATACAATGACACGCCCCATCACTGCCTCATCAGAGAAGAGGCGGGAAAAGTAAACGCTGATGAGCAAGATAGCCAAAATGACCCACCTTTCACTCTGGCCGAACTGAAGCGGGTATGCGGGTCGTTCAACCCCAAGAAAGCCCCGGGCGCCGACGGTTTCACCGCTGACATATGCTGTCAAGCCATCAATAGCGACCCTGAACTCTTCCTAGAAATTATCAACAAGTGCCTTAGTCTCTACTATTTCCCTGAGCTCTGGAAGGAAGCAACAGTAGTAGTACTGAAGAAGCCAGGGAAGGGGGACTACACCACCCCCAAAGCGTATAGGCCCATTGGCTTATTGCCAATACTAGGCAAGATATATGAGAAGATGCTGGTGGCCCGCCTCAAGTATCACCTGATCCCAAGGATAAGTACTCGCCAGTACGGATTCATGCCACAGAAGAGCACGGAAGACTCCCTCTATTCCCTAATGCAGCGCATTCATAGCAAGCTGGATAAGAAAAGGATTGTAACAATAGTGTCCTTGGATATAGAGGGGGCCTTCGATAGTGCCTGGTGGCCAGCCATTAGGGTCCGACTGGCTGAGGAAAAGTGTCCACTCAACTTGAGGAGGGTCATAGACAGTTATCTGGAAGATAGGAAAGTCAGGGTCAGATATGCCGGTGAAGAACACCACAAAAGCACAAGCAAGGGTTGCGTCCAGGGCTCAATTGGAGGGCCAATTTTGTGGAACATCTTACTGGACCCCCTCCTAAAGAGCCTAGAAGCAAGGGGTGATTACTGCCAGGCGTTCGCGGATGACGTTGTCCTGGTGTTTGATGGTGAAACAGGACAAGAGATCCAGGGACGTGCCAATGCCGCTCTCGAACATGTTCGGGCGTGGGGCGTCAAAAACAAGCTGAAATTTGCTCCGCATAAAACAATCGCGATGACTATAACTCGGAAGCTTAAATATGACGCCCCACGGCTGAGCATGGGCGGGATAGGCATTGACATGTCCAAAGAGATGAAGATACTCGGCGTCACCATAGACGAAAAATTAACGTTCAACGCGCACGTCTCCAACGTATGCAGGAAAGCAATTGGGGTGCACAAGCAGCTAAGTAGAGCAGCAAAGATAAATTGGGGACTTAAGCCGGAGATCATCCGTACGATTTACGTTGCAACAGTGGAACCCATTGTCATGTATGCTGCAAGTGTATGGGCACCGGCCGCCACAAAGATTGGAGTAAGGAAGCAGTTAGCCGTCGTACAACGAGGGATAGCACAGAAAATGTGCAAAGCCTATCGCACGGTCTCCCTAAACTCAGCACTGGCACTGGCTGGGATCCTCCCTCTAGACCTACGAGTCCAAGAAGCGGCTTCGTTATACGAGGCCAGAAGGGGGGTTCCCCAGCCAGAGCTGGGAGGGAGGGAGGTCGAGCGAATGGTTTCAGCAATCGAAGCTCCACATCCCGCTGAGCGTATTGACCCGGAGATAGTGAGCCTGGTAAACCAAGAACATCTGAGCGCAAACAGCGGATTTGACATGCGCATCTTTACGGACGGGAGCAGGATTGAGGGCCGGGTTGGCGCTTCGCTATCCATGTGGAATGGTGAACGCGAAATTAGGGCCCTCAAGCTTGCTCTATCCAGATACTGCACGGTTTACCAGGCGGAACTGCTGGCAATATGTCGGGCAACCGAGGAAATCCTGAAGCAACAAGTAACTACGTTTGGAATATACAGCGACTCTATGGCGGCCCTCCAAACAATCAAGAATAGCGACTGCCTTCATCCCCTGGCAGTGAAAACTAGAGAGAATTTAAAATCAGCGTCTCTCCAGAACAAGATAGTATCCTTGTTCTGGATTAAAGCTCACGCAGGGCTGGAGGGCAACGAGCGAGCCGATGAATTGGCAAAGGAGGCCGCCATAAACAGCAAACGGAAACCGGATTACGAGCAATGCCCGGTTTCATTCGTCAAGCGAAACATTCGTATGGTGACGCTGGACGAATGGAACCGGAGATACGTCACCGGAGAAACAGCCTCGACAACAAAGCTCTTCTTTCCAGACGTGAAATCTGCATACAGGATTATGAAGAAAACCGACATAACAGGGGTAAAAACACAAATAATGACAGGGCACGGTGGGTTCTCTGAATACTTGCATCGTTTCAAGTGTAAGGAGAGCCCATCGTGCGTTTGCGATCCTTCCAAACACGAATCGGTTCCCCACTTACTGCTTGAATGCCCCATTTATGGCAAAGAGAGATACGAGATAGAGCAGTGCTTAGATACGAAATTGGAGATTGAATCCATTCATGAAATAATGTCGGGTAGAAATAGAGAGAAGTTTTTAAATTACTGTGTCAAAATTACAGAGAGAGTTATTAAAGGAAATAAAACCGTTTGAGCAAATTATGTTTTCATAATATTTGGAATATTAATGATAAGCATAAATAAGATGTTAAATAAAATAGACAATAGAAAATAAGCAGTAGTTAATAAGAAAGCTAAGATAAGATAAACAATTGTAATCAATATGAGCCCTACCTATACTGTTAACACTAAAAACCTTTAAATTTAAGATAATATTGTGTTTAAAGTACGACTATACTCGTAACTAGAATAAAAAGAAAAATATGTAAGAATTAGAAAAGTAAAAACCCCAATTTGTTATAAATAGAGATAAGAATAAACTAAGAAATGTACACATGTCAAAATTTATGTTAATAAAATAGCCACCTTGTTTTTTATTTGGAATAAAACGAAAAACAACTATATATTGTATAGTTGTTTTTCGTTTTATAAGTTAAGAAATAGATAGAGATATAGATAGAAGGGAATCCCACCCTGTCAGTATTGAAAGATGATGAATGAGAGTAAGAAATAGTATGCGGAATGAAAGTGCGAGAGGAATAAATGCGAGAACTAGTATGAAAGAGAAATTGTAGAAACAGGCTGCAGTTACGCTGCAGGTAGAGTTTAAAAAAAAAAAAAAAAAAAAAAAAAAAAAAAAAAAAAAA